>JAUYWH010000001.1:15137815-15150252 GCA_034779795.1 Ctenopoma multispine
CCAGAGACAGGGTAGGGATGTTAAAGAGTTTTGAGAGATACACTGATTCATTTATTGGTTTTGATCGTTTGAGAGGATTTGTTGACAACAAGAAAAATAACTCCAGGCTTATCTTCCAACATACACTGCTCAGAATTTTGTGCCATTTGTTTGAGTGTGTGAAGAGAATAAGCAAATTATAGGAGAAACTCATTTTTTCCCCATTTGTTATATTGTGTGTGTGTGTGTGTGTGTGTGTGTGTGTGTGTGTGTGTGTGTGTGTGTACACACGTGCACGTGTGATTGTCTCAGTAGTACAGTGCAGTAATGTGCGTGTGTGTGTATATTTTCTTTCCTCTGTCTAGTCATCGTGATCCAGCTCAGTCCTGCTCCAGCCCCTTCCCAGCGTGCAGGTATCATTCAGTCCATCACTCTCTCTGCCACTGCACCCTCCACCCCCCGTGTTATGTCTCATCTGTTTTCTCTCATCCTCTACCTCTGATTTTATAAATTATGTTTATATCTCTGGTATTTGCCTATAAACATATGAGAGTTTTGTTGTCTTTGGAAAACACAGGCAGTTCCCTTCTTTAACAACAGTGTAGTTTTCTTTGTTTTGCTGCTGCTAATACCAGTACTGAATTATTTGTAATTATTATGTTTTACGCATATTTCTCACATTCAATGTAACTTATTGTGTAAGAGAGACAAACTGTGAGAAAATATCATTACTACTTTCACAAGTGGCTGTAGAAGTCACTTTACCCTCTCCAGAAAAGATACAGTAGGCGCATACTGAGTTTCAGCCAAACAAATTACATGGTCTTTTACCAACATATAAGTTGCAGTTATTTGTATTCACACCCCATGAAAAAGTGTAGGTTAACCACAAAATATTCATCAACTTTAACCTTCCTCCTTGAGCACACAAACCATCTGTCTCACCCACAATCATTTTCTTGCCGTGTACCTCACTCTGGTAGCTTTGTGAGTGAATCTCTACGTGAGTTAAAAGATTAATCTATGTCTGTGAAACCAGCCCCTTACCAGTGCTGATATTTCAGTCCAGCAGTTTTTATACCTCCACTTAAATCACATCCTTTCTTCACCTTTGCATCCCTTATCATCTGTTTGTCTGTGTGTGTCTCTACCAGTGGCAGGGCAGACTTGATGTGTGTGTGTGTATGTGTGTGTCAGATGTTTAACCTTCATTTTACTGGAAGCAGAGAATCATGGTGCATGTGGCATTCTGCACGGCACGATGTATTGGGTTGTGTTTTGTTTGACACAGTCTCTAATCCAGCATCCCCACTGTTTCTTCTGCAGGAGTGCTGTGAACACACTGGCTTCTCTTTTTCTCTCTGTTTTCTTTGTGTGCTGACTGAAGACTTGCCTTCCTGTCTGAGTCTGTCTGTCTGACTGACTGACTGGCTGACTGACTTTCAGCTTAGTGTAGTTTTGGCTGAATTTCTCCTCTCTGTCTCTGTCTCTCACGTCGAACTGTTTGATGTTGTTTGTGTGTTCTTCATCTTTTGGCATCCCCCTCGTCCTCCTTCCTCTAGCAGCTACACTGTGAGAGCAGGAGGCAGTTCAGCAGTGTCTGCAAGTGTCTTTGTGTCTGTCCTCACTCTGTCTATCCTCCCATCCGTCCATCTGGAGCCAGCCGAACTATGGAGATGCGATCTGTGCCAAAGACTGCCTGAGTCTTTCTTCCTTTCCACACTAACCCCTCCTCCCCCTCACTAACTGATTCTCCCCTTACAGGCTGAACCATCCACAAGTGACTCATGGATACAAACTCCCGCTGGCGCTCTTAAAGGGGTTGTCAGCCTGCTACTACAGAAATAGTTAGAATTATTGTAATAACAATCATTGCATGGTCCTTGAAATGTTTTGCAAAATAAATTTGAACGCGATGGGATTAAGATGGGATGTAAACTCAGGGGACTGTCATAGTCTGTCATCGTAGCTGTTGACTTCCTGTCTGAGCATCGGGATGACACTTATGAAATTCAACATCTCCATTTGAAAATGAGTCAGTGTCTATGCGTATACCTAATATTACAAGACCAGCAGGTCCTTCACTGAATGATTTACACCTATGTCTAGAAGTTTCAGCGGTGTCCAGGGTTGTGAAGTTATTTATGTTCTTGCGTGGCTAATGTAGGGTTTAATGTCAAACTATTATTTATTACAACCTGGGTTTTGTTTTCATTGCTCTGGCCATCAGTTCCAATGTTTATGATAACATTGTACTCACCAAAATAATGTTTGACATCTGGGGACATGAGCTAAAAACATGAGCAGATATTTTTGTTTCCCTTTGGTCATATTTTTACTAATGTCTCATTAGTGAGTACAGTTCTATCATAACTGTACAACTGTATCTGCTCCTGCATAAAGCCCTAGTTGTAATAAAGTGTTCTGCTTTTAAAACGTCCACATCACTTAACTGTACCTCCCAAGCTGTGGGCTAACCCCGTGCTGTTTCTCTCTGCCTGGGAATGCTGTTGCTTTTTCTCTGAGATTACAGTCCTGCTTGTTTTAACATTGGTTTGGGACATCAGCGAAGCGAAAACAAAACTCTAACATTTGAGGGGAAAAAATCTAAAAAGTTCATATGCTCATTAACTGTATTGTAGGGTCTAGAAAGCTGCAGTGAAAGAACTCTTTGAACTCACCAAGGACAGTTTGTCTTGTGCTCTTTGTATTTCATGGGAAATAATTTTCAGTCTGTACTAAGCAGGATATAATAGGTCACATTGTTTCTTTCCAGACACTTACCGTGTAAAACATACTGAAGCTTAGAAAACACTCCACAAAGCTAATTAGGAACAAATAAGTATACAGTGTCAGTTCTGTTGGTGCACAGCAGCTTAAAATCAACAACGTGAGTCAGTGAATGCATGAATAAACACAACTCTCTTAAAGCCTAGCCTGTGGTATAAAACACTGTTCTGCTCCCCAGTCTGCTGTCTGTGTCTAATAAAGTTATGTACCCCCTACCCCAGCGCTCCAGCTGCCACTGGCAAACGATGGAGGCAGTCGTTCATCGTCTTCAGAGAGCTCGCCTCAGCACCATCCCTACCCCAGCCGCCCACGACACATGCTAACCCTGCCCACGCCTCCATATGGCCCACAGAAGAGTCTAGAGAAGTATGTCGACTGTCAGACACTCACTCATGTTCATCTCAGTACTAATTATGTCAGCAGCAATTTTCAGTAATGTAGGATCAACCAAAAGGGTCTTAATGTTTTCATGTGATGGTTTTAGTCCTTTATTTATTATTAGACTTTGCAGGAGGACTTTTAAATATCTCATCTTTTGATGAATGGTAGCTAAAGATTTTAGTTAAAACATTCCATACATTTTATACGAATGGAAGGGCAACTAAAAGTTGAAGTAAGTATTATTAGATTTCCTAAAATTAAAATACTTAGTGCCTTTAAATGCGCCTCCAGCAATATCTACACATGCAGAGTGTGTGGGGGTCAGAAGTGACCCACAAATGGAACATGACTCTGTCATCTTGCGATGGACGTTTCACACTGAAACATACTTCACGTAGCATTTGCTCTTGCTGACATTGTGCGTTTTCTCCCCACAGTGCAGAGATTGACCAGAAATTGCAGGAGATCATGAAACAGACAGGTTATCTGAAGATCGACGGTCAGGTGAGATGTGGACGCAGAGATGCATGCTCTTGTAGTCTAGCATTATTAATCCTTACATGTTGTAAATACAGATCACAGATCACCAGAGTGAGGGTTCGTAAGGCTGGTGATACTCTTTATTTTTCTAATTGTCAACATAAGTTGTAAAACAATTAAAACCAGCTATGAATTAATCCTAATAACATGCATTATCAAATCTCTGATAATACATGTTTCCTACAACCTTCAAGATCCAGCTGCCCTCAGAAATTACTCAGGCTTTTGAATAATTTTATAAACATGTTTATGACGTTTTCTCGAAGTTCTACATCTCCCATAGGAGTTAGTTTAAAAAAGCCCAAGGTTAAAAAGCCCATGATAGCAAACATCCACACCAATGATGTGTCCTAATATTATCCAGTGTTATTTTTGTCAACCAAGATAAAATTGAGCATTAGCTGACTATGTGTTGGCCTCATTTAGTTAGGTTTTTTCCTCTTCCAGCCTTCAGGTCCAGTATCATAGTTAAAACCAGTCAAAGTTTGAAGATACTTGAGATGTGAGTCATCGCTGCACTCCAGATTGTTTTTGCATCCTCTCTTTAGCTCAGAGGGGTTGCTACATCATGAACTCAATTAGATGTCATTCACATCATCACAGTCACCAGTGATTTAATTTTAATGAAGCAAAGAAATGAGGCATCTTGCTTGTGTGCTGGTGTTCTCAGACATGGTCCAGGGAGTAGCAGCAGTAATTACTTACCAAAACATGTTACTAAATTGCCCCAAGGGTGTTGCTGGTATCTTACAGTACACAAACCCAGAACTGCTCTGTCTGTGCAATCTTTAGCTTCAGCTTAGAAATAACATTCAGGAAACACTTTACCATGAAAATATCTTGATCTAAACTCTTGTTTTACTACAGCGGTATCCAGCTGAGGTGACAGACCTGATCAGTGAGGGGGAGATCGGTAGTGGGACATGTGGACAGGTCTTCAAAGTGCGGTTCAAGAAGACGGGTCATGTCATCGCTGTCAAAGTAAGACTCTTCTGGACTCTAGCTGTTCATTATTCACACTGCTAATAGTTCATAATTATTATATTGACAAGCAGTGATTACAAAGCTGCTGAATTGCAAGTAAAACTCATTACTTTATAATCACAACATCATCAGGAACAATACAAATGATTAAAGTGAGGATGCACTGATTTTTAAAATGAGAAGCAACAAAACGTATGTCATCACATCAAAATCAACTGGAAACATATTTATGCTTGTAAAACACAACACAAAAAATCTCAGGTAGAGCTTGATGCCCGGCTTAGCTCTGTTTCTGTTGGTGCTTTAATTGTGAATAGTTTACCAACACAGTGATAGCCCCACGAAACAACCCTCCTATTTAAGCGATGTCTTAATTGTAGCCATCCTGGCTGTTTAACAATTACACAGTCAGTCAGTTCACCACAGGAGTCCCTGTTTAGTGATTTGCTTGTTTCTCTTTATACACACAGATTGGTGATGTGTGTTTTATGCATTCAAATGCTAGGAGGAATCTTGATTTTTGTGTGTATCAACAGCAAATGCGCCGTACAGGAAACAAGGATGAGAACAAGAGGATCTTGATGGACCTGGATGTGGTGCTGAAGAGTCACGACTGCCCTTACATCATCCAGTGCTATGGTGCCATCGTTACCAACGTGGGTTTCCCCAAAACACATCACTGTCTGCATTTGAAATAATACACTTCTACAGCTTGTAAAAACTGTGTGTTTTTATACCCATGCAGACAGATGTATTCATTGCCATGGAGCTGATGGGAACATGTGCTGAGAAGCTGAAGAAAAGAATCCAGGGCCCCATTCCAGAGAGAATCCTAGGGAAGATGACAGTGGCAGTAAGTGGTAGAAACGCACAGATGGGAAAGTATAACACTGCTCACATGTTTGTTTTGCTCTTATAGACTTACTGCGTCTGTGTTTCTGCTCCAGATAGTGAAAGCGTTGTTGTACCTAAAGGAGAAACACGGTGTCATCCACCGGGACGTCAAACCCTCAAACATCCTCCTGGATGCTAAAGGTCAAATCAAACTGTGCGATTTTGGCATCAGTGGACGCCTCGTCGACTCCAAGGCTAAGACCCGCAGCGCTGGCTGCGCTGCCTACATGGCAGTGAGTGAAAACAGCACCGTTATTACATCCTGTCAGTCATCCGTAGACGTACAATTAATCTAAAATATTAAGGGCAACACTCATCAGCGGCCCATGACGTGCATCAAAACACCTGTACCTATTGTTTTCTATGTAAGTCCACATATCAGTGGCTAACTGATGCATCTCCGCCTGTCCTCCCACTGTTAATACACATCAAAGCAGAATCTCTGGATTGAAATGTGTCAGCCACTGTACCTTCAGTGCTTTTGTTATAAAATCTGTTTCTGAAGTTTTGCAGTGAAGAGAAACACATTGACTAAATCCCAGCCTGACTGCATGATAGAAATAGTTGTTTCAGTAGTAGTAGTGAATGAACACACACAATCCAAATATGAGCCACCCCTCTCTGCTGTGGGGTAGTATGAGATATGAGATCCACGTGCTACCATAGTAACAGCAGAAAGATGTTTTTTTGAGCGTTTTTAGCCTTTAATTGACAGTGAGAAAGATAGACAGGAAATATCGGGTGAAGAGAGCTTTGACATGCAACAAAGGCAACGGCTTAGTATGCGAAGTGCCGACATTGCGTTTATGTGGCATAGTCACAAACCTCCAGGCTACCAATGTGCGCCGATACTTAAACACTTTGTCATTGACATTTATTTTCCATTTAGTGTGTGAGTACATTGGCTTGTATTGGCTTGTAACACAAGTTTAAAATTTCACCCTCAGTCAGAAATGTACATTTAATCCAAACTAGGACTGTTAAGTGTTGCTAGTTTAAAAAAAATCTAATTAATTATATGCTCTTATTAATCTAATTCAAACAACAATTTTTGCTGTGAAACAGTGTAAAAATATTTATATTTAAATGAACCTTGGGAGATGAGTGACTCAATGAATGAGTTAAACATCTCTCTTAGGTCTTAGCTCAGATATCCAGGTTTGCTGCTAAATGCTTGGTGTTGAGGTAATTAACCACCAGAGATCACCAAGTGTCAGCCTGTGATGGATCAGGCAACCTCACCCCCAGTTGACAGTATGTCAGGAGGTGCAGATGTTCCTCTGATATAGCGATGGTACAGAATACACCACTGGTGTGTGTGCCCTTACAAATATACTTTTTATATACAATCAGTGGAAGAAATAAATGGATACAAATAGATAGTAACAGTGTTGCCTGTGTATGTATCCTACAGCCTGAAAGGATAGATCCTCCAGATCCCACCAAACCTGACTATGACATCCGAGCAGATGTGTGGAGCCTCGGCATCTCTCTGGTAATAAAGGAATATCATTTTAACACCCTATATAAGTTGCCAGCACGTGTCAAGCATTGTGAGTGGTTACCTGATAACGCAGAGCAACCACAGAGCTGGGATCAGTAGGTGGTTTAAAGTTTGGGAAACAAATTAGGGCTGCAATTAACAATTATTTTCAGTACCCTTGTGATTTAATGGATTTGTTTCAAATAGTTCCCACAATCTAATGTGACATCTTCAAATGTTTTATTCAACCAGCAGAGTTATTCAGGTAATTAAAAGCCATATGGATGAATAGCTGACAGCATTTTTGCTTTAAAAATAATTTTAAGTTTTACAATTATCCAAAAATTGGAAAAGTTGCCAATTAATATAAGAGAGAATGTGAACATTAATTATTGGCCTTGTGATCTTTAGGCACCTATTTGACTGTTCCAAGAACTACCAGGCCCCATGAGCTTAACTAAATTACTGGTGTTTCAAATAGTGGGATAAAACCTGGACACCTAGTTTAATAAACAGATTTGTTTATTTCGTTAAACAGTCTCTCTATGAACAAGTCCAGCTCTTGTTGATGACAGTGGATCTTACTGAGCTCATGTATCCTCTAGGTGGAGCTGGCCACAGGACAGTTTCCCTACAAGAACTGTAAGACAGACTTTGAGGTTCTGACCAAAGTGCTGCAGGAAGATCCTCCTCTGCTGCCTCTCAGCATGGGCTTCTCCCTAGACTTCCAGTCCTTCGTGAAAGACTGGTGAGTTCAAATTTCACTCTAAACCTGATTCTTTAAAATGAATTGATTGCATTTTACATTTCATGTGTATGTCTTCCCACAGCCTTACAAAGGATCACAGAAAAAGGCCAAAATACCACCAGCTGCTGGTACGTTGTCTGTATTAATAGGCAACTGCCAGAATAAGTGTTTTTACTCAATGCCACAATGTGACTAAGGTGTCTTCCCCTCTGTGTCCATCTCCCTCGCAGGAGCATAGTTTCATCCGTCGTTATGAGGTGCTGGATGTGGACGTGGCCGGTTGGTTTCAGGCGGTGATGGATCGCACCGAGTCGCCTCGCAGCAGTCAGTGTTACAGCCATCAGCACCAGCTCCACTCGCTCTTCAGTAGGTAGCCTAGCTTAGCACATCCTGGCGTTAGCTTAGCCATACGCTAGTCTAGCCTAGCTTTAGCTTTGCCAAGCCCAGACTAAGTCTGTTCTAGTCTGGCCCAGCGTCAGTAGCTAAGCTTAACGTTAGATCTAGCCTATATTCATCTGTCCACCAGAGAACCTGAAGAGCCCCAGAGGAGGGAGAGACTTGAGACTTGATGGAGAACTCTGGATGAACAGATGGAGTGATGGACGGAAAGATGGACTGATGGACGGATGACACAGGTGGTTAATTTTATCAGTGTGCTGACTCTGGGCAGGCAGACATGGGGAGAAGGGGACAGAAAAGGTGCACACTGTCGTTAGTTTCTTTCATTTACACACTGTTACACCTCGTCACACTATATATCGCATCACACCAGTGTGTGTAACAGCCACACACTTCAGTACAAACTCTGTATGTATTTCCTATGTGTTTTTACATTTCTTCCATTTTTCATTCGTTTTTAACGTACGTGTCTCCAACAATGATCCAAGACATTGGATTAGTCAACAGAGTAGTCACTACACACTGGAACAAAGCATCTGCTACATTAGCAAACCTGAATCGCTCTTGTACATAAACGTTATGGAGGACACAACAATGTCCGGTGCAATTATGATTCTTCAGGTGTTTTTACTATCACACATTCTCAGGCTGTATCTATGTGTTTGTGTGTACGAGTGAGCATTATCGTTTGTGTGTGTTTGTGCGCGTATCAAGACACAGTCACTGGTTGTTTTTAAGTGTGATTTTATTTCCTAGTCATTTATTCACCTTCACACGAGACCTCTAACACACGAGAACAAACTAATCTGTTGGTTGCGCTTCATTTTTAGCATAAGTATAGTACTATAGCATACAGATGGTATTTTCTATTGATGTGCCCATGAAATCTGTTTAGAATATCCATCTTTGGTATTTAGCAGCTACATAATAGAAAAAATTATGAAAAATAATTACAAAAAAATTAGTGTTGCATTTTAGGTTTGTAGAAAGGAGGCCGTTGGTTTTGTTTCTGAGGATTTATATTGACTTGAAAAGAGTGTTAATAGATATGGTGGAAGAAAGGAGAAGGTTACCAGAAAAAAAAGCAGAGCAAGTGTAAGAAGGGAGTCATTTGTTTATTGGTGACTAGTTGGACTGAATAACTGTTACTGAGTGTTTTTTCACTGAGCATGCAAAGAACATGAGCTTATCTTGTACAGAGAATATAAATGAGGTAGATTTTATTACCTTTGGAGCTTTTTTTCACTCTCTCTTTGTCTACCTCTTCCTCTTTGTCCACCTCTGTCTGCTGTTTAGTGTGATGTAGTGCTCCACAGTGTTTCCAGACCAAAGGCTGCGCATAGTACACTATTAGTGGTGGAGGCTGCTCCTGCTAAACTTCATTCATTAAGAAATGACACAGCATGTTCTAGGTTTATTTTAGAACCTTGAGCGGAGGCTTCACACAACTGTCCTGGGGGCTATAACGTATTTCACTTTTCCTGTTTGTTTTTGGTATCACTCTTTTACGCCTATGAAATGAATCACTTTGTTTGGCCTTTAGTCTTTTATTGACAAAAAGGCAACTTGAAATCAGCTTCATGCTAACTACAGATGAAATCACACTACTACTGACCAAACTGAGAAGAAAACAGAAACAGGGCTTTTAGCAAGGAGTTGCATAAATAAATGTCAGAAAACAGGATATACTTAAATAATATATAATATAATAAACCTTTGTTTCATGTAGCAACTCCACGCTCAAGGCAAAGCAACCTTTAAAAATTAGGTATTTTTGCATTGAAACCAATCTTACCTTTTAATTGTTTAACAAAATTTTGCAGTGATTTAAAAAAAACCCAGCTGTTTGAAGCTGTGAGTTGTAGATGTATCTTTGCGTGGAGGTCTACAGAAGTAGACTGACAAGAATAACACTGAGTCCTCTGTTGCAGGGCCACAGCCAAAGCCTGCTAGATGTGCAGACTCAGACCTCCCGCGCCCCGCCGTGCACCAAACCAAATTACTGCTAGACACAGAGAGAACTGAGGAGTGGCAGCAATAGAGAGAAAAACTGAAGTGTGTGAGAGTGAGCAAGAGATCCAGGGATGTTGTCAAGGTGGCAAAAAGCATGAGTGTAAATGAAATGACAGTAAAAAGAAAGGGAGGGTTGAGTGAGGTGAGAAGGAAGACCGGGAGTTCTACGAAAGTGAGATGGGAAATTAAAGAGAAGTCAGAGACAAAGTTGGATGACAGGAAGTTAATGTGAGAAGGAGGAGGTGAGAGGAAAACATAGTTTCAGAGAACTGCTGAGCCCTGAGGCCTGCTGGTTGTTGTAAAAAGCTTTCATGGTGTTACACCAACCTGTCAGTTATGATTTTAGAACGTGACGTAGCATGTTGTGTTTGTGATAATAATGTTCTTTTCCAAACTGTTATTTATTACATTGCTACTGCTGCTACATTTTATTGCTTTAGACGCTGCTGTCACTTCTTTTCCCCAAAGGACAAATACTTTATTCTTTTTCTTTGAAGCCAAAAAAGTGAAATAATGCAATGTCTATGTGTTACCAAATACAGAAGAGCAAGTGAGAGGAGGCAAAATAGATTAGAAGACAGAGTGAAGTGGGGTTGGCTTCACAAAAACGACTAATTCACAAAATAAACACACGCTTCACCTCAAACATAGTCCTATGTGTAATGGAGGTATTTAATCATGTATATCACATCGTCACACTACAACTGTACAGTGTAGATACGTTTAGAGGGGGTGTCTGTCTGTCCAGAGACTTCTTGTCACATCCTTTACTCAGTCTATCCATCCCTCCGTCTGTCCACGGGTCACCTGCAAGCTTGACAACCTTGACAGTTCACACCAAAGGTGTCCACAACTCAAGAAAAATACAAAAGAGCGTTGTGATTATTGTTATGACTATTGTTAATGACATTATAATTGATTACTCTCAGCTATGATATATATGAAATCTCTGTATAGCTAGTGGGAGAGGGGATGTGTGTGTGTGGGGGGGTGGGGGGCTATGTGTGTCATACTGTACAGGGGAGACTGGTGGACTAACACACGACAAGGGCCAAACAGTACAACCAGCGGTCTCATCTTTCTACTGAAGGAAGCTGAGTTTGGTGTCTCTGGGCTCCATGTCTTCACAGAGCATTATCGATTCTGGACAACAACAAGAGGCAGCGTTACAAGATAAATAAGTGCAAGGCGTAACGCGGTCAGGTGTAACTTAGCATTGACGATTTGTTGCTATAGTGACCATTCATTAGGCTTTTAGTGTGATGGTATGTAATCGCTTGTGTTGTCCTGCAGCAGTACATGCAAAACAAAACAATATTATCTTTGGCATAGTCCTCATAAAGAAAACATTTACTCGTATATTAAGAATGTTGATTCTTATTATTCTATTTTAAAAGAAACCCATGTCCAACCGTTCTGTATGAGGACTCCAGTAGTTTCCATTAATCTCCAGCCTGTGAAGCCTAAAGAGAGCTCATGTGGCTTCTTAATAAAGGCTCCTGAACAGATGTGACCGCTAGTTGGTACAACTCCGTTAGCTCAGCCTTTGTCGGGTTTTAATCTCGAGACCAGGATGTGACCTGGAACTGACTTTAAGCCACGGTTTACCTTCAGTAGTGGACCGTGGTACCCCGCTCTCGTAAGAGGATTCAGGGCTGGTCAGGATCGGACTGCTTGGCCTCCCTGCTAAACCTATTGTATATAAACCTGGATCTGGTGCTTAGCATCAGCTGTACTGCACTGCCAGCACAGCCTGAGGTGTATCATTGGTGTTCAAACTCAAACTCTGTGTGTCTCAGCTTTGTCCAAACACAAAGCTGGACCCAGTCTCCCACTGTCAAGGTTCTCTGTTATAAAGCTAATGTGTATTTTACAAACGCACACGCTCGACCGTGCTGTTAGTATCTCCATTCAAACTCCTGATTGTGTGATGTTGCCACGCTCTAACATCATCTGCATCTGACTGTGTGTGTGTGAGGAAACAAAGTGTCTGATTACACACACGCCAAATGTATAAAGTTATCCCGTTCTACACATCAATGCTGGCGACTGCCAACAAGTGGCTTTATGTGTATATTTGTTTGCCAGGTGTGAGGCCAGCGTTGTATAAAAACATCTGGTTATAGCGTGTACCTGCGTTGTGCCTGACACAGAGTGTGTGTGTGTGTGTGTGTGTGTGTGTGTGTGTGTGTGTGTGTGTGTGTGTGTGTGTGTGTGTGTGTGTGT
>JAUYWH010000001.1:15150352-15217246 GCA_034779795.1 Ctenopoma multispine
TGTGTGTGTGTGTGTGTGTGTGTGTGTGTGTGTGTGTGTGTGTGTGTGTGTGTGTGTGTGTGTGTGTGTGAGAGACCCCATCTGTAAGTAAACCAAATATCATTTTCACTATGCAGTCATTCAAACCATGTCAGCTTGCTTGCTGGGGAATAAGCCTCCTGTACATACACAGATTTACGGACAAGCTGGAGACGGCGTCGGAGTGTTCTTCTTTTCGAGCCCCCCGCCCTCCTCCCTGTGTGATTCACCACTTTCAGCTAGTTCACAGAGCAAAGAGAGAGCGAGAGATATGTTTTGAATGAGCTGACAAATATTTAAGGATTGTATTGGGGTCGGGGAGGGATGTGGGTTAGACTGGGGTTTGTAGTTTGGGGGAGATACAGATCAATGCTGTAAGTATATCAATTGCATGTTATTGTCACCGCTGTAACTGCCATTGTTTGTTTTTGTTGTTTTTCGTTTTGTTCTGTTTTTTTCTTCCAAAACAACAATCGGTTGGGGTGGGGATGCACATAACTTTATCCTTATTTATGATTTTTACACATATAGTCTGTATTTTTGTTTTTGCGAAAATGTTGAATTTATTGTGTACGTAGGAGAAGACACACTTTTTTGCCTTTTTTTAAATGTGCTCTGTCAATTTTGCAATATACGTTTTCTTTTTGGACCCGTCTCTAGACGAAGAAGAGCAGGACGAGCTATATCTTTATTAGCAGACAGTGTTTATTAGAAAAATGTCCTGTTTCCCCTCATTCTTGTGCCGCGTGTCTTTTCTTTTCAGTTAGCTGTGTGAGCGAGCAGAGAGTGTGTGTGATGTTTATTGGTCTACCAAAAGTCTTTATTGATGGTGATTATTATTATTATTAGCTTTTATTTGTGTCTGTTGTTTTGTTTTTTTATTATAATGATTACTGTTTTTATTATTATTATTATTTTGTTGTTGTTATTCTTCAGGGCAAAGATGACACCAAATTGAACAAAGACATATTCATGATCCCAGACAGAGAGTGCTGAGTGTCTTTCTAAAGGTTTATTTTCCTGGCGAGGTGGAGCAGTTATTTTCTCACCATTACGCTGTAGTCTCTGTTCACCTTATTTAAACCGCCACAGAAAGATGAAAGTCTAATAGTGTTTTTTATTAATATTATACACTCACTGGCCACTTTCTTAGGTACACCTGTACAATCTAATATGATCCAATACAGCAGCTCTGCCATGAATTGTACTTTTATAAGGTTGTAATTTCTCATTTTGTTCTGAAAACTGTCAGAAAGACGATGATTATACTGCTTGTTTATTGTTGAGGTCGTAGCGGGTGGTGGAGTCATGCTAAAGTTAAATTTATTAACAGATGTTTCCAATGTTTTGGCCCCTTGTTTATGTAAACGGGCTGATCAAAACATTAATAACTATATAGTTTTCCGACAGTTTAATGAAAACTGAGAAATACACTTGTAAAAGCAGAATTGATGGGACAGAGCTGCTGTAGTGGATCACATCAGATTGTACAGTTGTACCTAAGAAAGTGGCCAGTCAGCGTATGTTGTTTTCCTTTGATCAGATATGATGATCGATTTATTTCTTGTTACCCCAGTTTGGGTCATAAATTGTGTGCTGTTATTTTATTTTCTCTCTTCTTCACCCATCCCCACTGCTTTTGGATTTGATTTTTTAAATTCTGTTTTATTTTGTGTTTATTATTATTTTGTATTCTTCCTGGTTTGTCTGATGCTGTAGTAACGAGCTGATTGGTCAAATACCAGAGCTTTTTTTTTCTTTTTCTTCTAATGCTGAGACTGTCAAGACTGATGTTGCACTTGTGATGGGATTTATTTTGTTTTTGTTTTGTGTTGCAGATTTTAGGATTGTTGTGCAGAGAGGAGAATATTGGGTGTTTTCCTTATTTTCTTTAAGTCACAGCAGTTATTTTATCAATCATTATAGATCTGTGACACAGAGCAAGGAATGATTCAACAGTGTTTTTTTTTCACTGATATTTATTTATTGGTCATTTGTATGTATGTTTTTTTATGTGTATTGCTTTTTTGTGTGGAGGGCAAACAGGACTCAAAGTAGAGGAGTCTCTCATTGACATTTTGTACCATTGTGTACAGAAAGTCAGATATTGTAATCACACTAACATCAGTCTATAAAGCAACAGATTAGCAGGTTCAAATAGAAACTACAGTGAGGTGCACTGTTTCTGGCTTTACTCCTGTCAGATCCATTATTTTGTTTACTGTTTATTCTCTCAGATGATCACGATAAACAAACAGCTCATGGTTTAAAGCCACAGCATGGTGTATTTGAACTCCAGTGCGTTGCTGATAACTCATGGATAAAGCTTGTATTGTTTGAAACCTGGAGAGTTTTTAATAATTAAGAACTGAAGGCCAGCGACAAAGCAGAGTAGATTTGTTTTTAAGTATTTCAGCTGATGATAGCTACCATGATAGTGGACTGACCGGCTCGTTATCAACCCACACTCCCTGTTAGTGAGGGTGGACACGCCTGCTTTGAAATAACATTGATTATGAACATTGTAGCTTGTTTTTTGTTGTTTTTTTTTTAATGCAGTTCTCAGTGTAGGTTGCATGAGTTTGCTGGTTTGCCGGGTGGAGGAGGTTTGACTTCACAGGCTTCTTGTATGTACAACACCACCGATATATTGTCTTGACAGTTGTATCAATCGACACAGCTTTACTGCCTCTTTCTTTTATGTTTTGTTTTGGGCTGTATTTTATCCCCCCCAGAGTCTCATTTCAAGAAGAATAAATGCCATTATATTGTGAATACCTCAGGATTTTTTTGGAGAAAAAAAAATAAAACACTTAAAAATTAAATAAATAAAAACTCATAAAAAGTTGATGTGTTGATGGTTTTGTTTTACAGTTTATTTTATGTTGGTGTTCAGAAGAGATTAATAATAATAATACAAATTAAATTGTTACTCAACCTCGATAAACATACTAATATTTCGATCATTTCCTCTCTTCTCGTCTTTGAATTTTAAAATATGATGAAAGCGACTGGAAATCTTTGAAAGTGTCTTTCATTATTAACTTCTGTGTTAAAATGTTCAAACATTATCTGGATAATTTCTGAAAAACTCCTCCAGATGACACCACTCAACAACCTCAGGAGTCTCCTATATTTCAGAAAATATTAATTATTATCACACAAAGTCTTAATCCAATACAAGTAATGTCTGTACTACTACGACTTCTACTGCAAACGTGCAGTTGAGCCACACTCCAGCTTGTAATGTGCAGTGTTGTCCACAGCAGGGAGCACCGCTCATTCATTGTTTCCTGTGTGATCTGAGGCCTGTGACTTCAGGTTGGTGCCACATCACAACCTCTTTAAAATCTGACATCTACAAACATCTTTTTCACATCATCCTGGAAGTATTTTACTGTAGCAGTAGATGTGTTTGATGCAGCGGATTTGGACAAACTGCTGTGTGTGCTGTTTGTGAGTCACTGAACTTCCACTCGTTCATCTAAAATCATCTGAACTGCACCAGGTTAGGTACGTTTTCTTTGTTCGACACAGGGAGACCAATGTGCTCAAACATGTCTGAATAAACTCTGGTGCAGAGCTCCTCTGACAACAGTCTTATCTGTCTGTTCCTGGTACAGCCTCTGCGCTTTCCCCTTCAGTGAAATTAACCACTATTACCTGCATGACAAGACATGACTTGACACGACTCCTGGTGTAAGCTTAACACAACAAACGATCATGCAGATTTTAACTAATTTAAAGCATTTTTATCCTGTTTTACTGATTGTTATGTCATCTACACTGCTGCTTTGGGCAGTACCTTGAAAAGGTGATCATCTTTCGCTCTGGGCATGATGGTAAGCGTGTTCCTCTGAAGCAAGCTGCGGGAAGCTGGGTCACTTGTGAAGTGTTGTAACAGCAGACATGCCCCGTGGCTGTGAAAATGAGCCGACAGGGTGATGACTGAGTGTAAATCACTGAGTGTCGATACAAACTTTAACACCTTCCATAAATGTACTTTTACAGCTTGTACATGGTAAAGAAAGAATAGACAAACTGTATTTTCAACATCTTAGACATTAACCCTCACGTCTTATGTTCTTCAACTAAAAAGATAGTCGTACTGATCGTTACTTCACATGGATGTTTGAATGATGTCCGTTCAGAGTTTGATTTTAAAAAGACTCCTTTGTGACTTTGTGATCATAAACAGTATGCAACTTGAAGACATACATGCTGAGTGACTTTGCCTCATGTTTATATTAATGTGGTGAATACCTGAAAAATCTAAACAAGCAACTAGTTAACTTGTTCTGTTTCATTTCCATCAGCCTGTCTTTGATGTGTGACAGGTTTGAAACAACAGGAGGACCAGGGCTCAGGGTAATGACGGGGTTTAAAAAGAGACTTTACACCACAGGAAGAGATCACAATAATAGACCACGCCTCCGTCCACCTCTCTGCTCTGCAGCCTCTTCTTTTCTGGAGATCTTTTCTCTTTCTTTCTCTGTCTGCTCTCTGACCATATATGGTAGGGAACTGAACCAAAAGCTCATTGGTGGATGGTGGACAAAGTGCAGGTAGGTTTTTTCTCTGTTTAGGACTGAACTTAAATCATGTCTCTGTTTGCTTCATGTATGTTTTGATATGAGTTAAATCTTAAAGTATTTTATTTGAGAAAACTATGTAGAATGAAATTTATAAGACCCCTGACCCCTAAACCTACTGAGTTATGGATTAAACGCTTATGTATGATTGGACCCACAGAAATGTAAAAACATACATATTCCACCTATACAGTAGCTTTCTGCTTCATCCTCTTTATGTTTGTCTTTTTTTAGTCAGTTATGAATTTAGTGTCATATTTCCACCTTAGACATATCAGCAGTGCCACACCCCTGCAGGTACGTACACACACACACACACCATTTGATCAAATGTTTCTGCCATAATACCATGGTAGCACTTACTCCTACTTACTAGTCTTCAGTGTGAAGCTGTTAATCATTTTTGGAAGTCTTTGAAAATAAAAAGAGCCTTGTGTTTTCATGTGTATTGGGTTTGTTAATGTGTACAATGATTTTCATTTGTTGTCATATTGAAATGACACGCTTTACACTTCAAGCAAGGTTTTCCAGATACATCGAAAACCATCATATGTAACATCATATTTTTATTTTGTCCTTTTACTTGTTGAGTTGAACATTTGTTTCAGCTGCAGTTCTGAATTAGACACAGAAACAGAATATAATGCATTTCCACGTCAGCAGAACATTACTGGTATTGATATTGGTATTAATATATGATAAGTCAGCTTTAAATGTCTTGATCAGCATCATTAGACAATGACAGATGAGCGACAAAAATATGAAGTACAGTCTGTTATATTTGATCCAGATAGTGACAACTCTGAGAACCGAGCTTTAACGAACGCCACAAGTACCGCGGTGGGGGCGGGTTGTTTAACATACCTGTGAAAACTAAAGCTGGGCGGATCAAAGCTGCAGAGCGTCCGTCCCTCAGAGCCACGCCTGAGCAGCTGGACCACATGACACGGCAGAGAGTCGGCGGAAGACAAGAGGAGGAGAAGAGGCTCTGTCTGTGGACACAGTGTCTTCGAGCAGGACGGAGCTGCTGCAAACACGGACACCGGACACCAAGGAACCGAGCTCACCTACAGTGCCTGCAGCTGAAAACCAGGTGGGTTCTCCCGCTGTTTTTTTTTATCGTGAGATGAAGGTCAAACGTTAAACTTAAGGAGGAGAAAAGTTAGTTTTAATTTAGAAACGCAGGTTTAAAATCAACGAGCGCTGCTCAACATGAGGAATGTGGCGCACCTGGCCAGGTGTTCTCGTCAGACAGACCCTGCGCATGCTCAACTATCAGCGCACCGGTCTCCGATATTATTTACATTTTATAATGTGCATTATATACTTAGATTAAGCCTTCTGTTCAGTTTGATAGGTATTAATAGCCCGCTAGGACAACCAACAGCTTGATTAAATATGTTAGTGTCTACCAGGTTAATCATACGGTTTCCTGTATTTACCAGGAAATAAAAAACACGCTCAACAACATCTTGACTGAAAAGGAACTACACGACTGTCCTGTTTAAGAAAAACTGTTATGTTTACCTCGTGTACAGTAGTCTGAGCCCAAGGACTGCTGTTTGACTTGTTTGTCAGGTAGTTTGTGCGAGATTAGCACTTTTCTTTACCTAATAACACGAACTGCACACACCCTGCTGCTGCTGCTGCTGTTTCTACCCTCAGGATACAAAATTAACATGCATTCACTAAACAGGTTTGGGCTTTGTCATTCGTCAGTCATTAACTCTGGACAGGATCTTTTAATACATATTTTTACTCACTCAAGAAAGTGTAGTGATTCAAATGTAGTCTTTTTTTTTTTTGGTTCTGCTTATAAACTAGCAGCACTGCTGCCACACCTGCAGATAAAAATATCCCCACACAGGCGTCTCAGCGCTGATCTCATCACCGTTTACACATGATGTGCAGCAGAAACTGGACACTTAACCACTATATGTCTATCTTGCCACTCCCAAACTTAAACGTTTAAGAAATCAAAATCCCATCTGCTGCTGTCATACACCGGCTAATACCTGATGTCGGTGCCTCAACACTGACTCCCTCTCCCCGCCAGCCTGGTGTCAGCAGCCGGGCTGCAGATGGCAGGGCTCGTGCTCCCTGTGTTAGCTCAGGAGCATGGAAGCCCTGATAAAGCCGGGATTGACTGGCAGCCAAGAACAGGAGAGAGCAGGAGAGTGGAGATGCTGCTGATAATTTGCACAAAAGACTGGAGAACACAAGAGATGTGGATTAAGCAGGTTCATGCTGACAATCTACATCTGCAGCGATAACTAAATCCAAGAGCTGTGAGGATAACAAGGTGAGGGGATCTGAAGCGATTAAAGTAGTGTTGGCATGTTGTGGAAAATCCCTCCAGTCAGACTTTCACCATTTCATTCACGGTCAGCAGAGGGTTTGAAGCCATATGATGGATATTCTAGTGTTTGTTTGCCTTTTTATTTACAGATTTGAATGACAACAGTTGATCTGGAACAGACGACTTAAATGGTGAAGCAGCTCGTTCTGTCGTTTTTGAACCACGGTGTCATAATGTGCACAGGCAGAGTTTGTGTAAGTTCCTGAGGAAGTTAGCCCACGAATACATTTAGCAATGAAGCCACATACTTTACATGTGAATGTCACAAGTTTTGTGTGTGAGCGTCATACGCAGTCGTTGAGTGGCTTTACTTTTCTTATTAAAGATGCGCTCGGCCTCTCACTGTAAAGATGCTGTGGCTCTGTGACCTCTGGGGATAAACAGCTACACGATGAAGGCAGAAGAAATGTCGATGTGTTCTCTCCTCTTCCTCCCCCACTGATCTTCCAGAGTCTGAGCACATAATGAACTTAGGAGAGACACAGATGACACCTTGTGCACTGATCCCTTTATCCCGCACTGTGTAAACACACACACACACTCGCTCTTTATCTCTCTCCACATAAACACACACGCTCTGCTGTTTCTTCATCGTCCATCCTCTACCTGAGAGTCAGCGGCTTCTGTTGGACAAACGTTCATATATAAACATTTAGACTGAGTAAATTAGATTTTGTTCTTTAAGTTTCCTTAAGTTGTTTGTTTTATTGGAGCATATTGAAGTATAGAAGGTGTGTGCAGTTGTTCACGTTGTTAGTCAAGTTCTTTCTGTAGATGTTTTTTTTTTAAAAGACAACCACAAATAGTTGTTATATCCTGTTTACGCAAACTAGTCATTTTCTGGACAATATTTTAATCTCTGATAAAAACAAACTTCTGTTTCCTGTTTGTATCATGTTGTTTCTAACAGTCATTAAATGTTAATTTGTTCAAATACCTTGATTTTTAATAACAGAGTTTATTTGACGATCTTTTCACAGCCTCATATACCTCCATAGTATTTATTAAAACTCTCAGATCATTTCCACCTTTCACGCATTTTCAGGGTTAATAAGGTGGAAAAGAATGTTTATGGTAAAACATTGACTTGTTAGGATGCATGTCAGTCGGCTTATCCTTTAGTGAAAGCACAATGCAGGTGATGGCTTTTTGTCTTACTGAAGGCGTTTTAATTTTTCTTATGAGGCACTAAGTTTTTCTTCAGGGTGTGGTTGGGGAGTAATGACATTTCTCTCTTTGCCCAGACTTGCACCCAACATTCCTCTCTGCCTCTCTGCCTTTCTGCCTGCAAAGCATCCCTCCACTGACCTTTATCAGGACACACTGTAACTTTAAACAACTTCAGCCTTTAGCTGCATGGAGCCACGATCTCTACGTTGAAGTATCATTTTAAATAGCTGCACATTTATTGCCTCTGGTGCCTCTGAAGTGAGGGTTGTGGATAGGGAGCAGTGGAAAAAGAAGTTTGGAATTTGTGGAATTACGTGTAATGAGCTGGTGAGGAATGAAAGTGGGCTGGACAGGAAATAAAGGATGGACAGGTAGCGGAGAGGGTCACAGTGTACAGCTAATTGTTTTGTTTGATTGTGTCAGATCATTTATACACTGTCAGGGAAAAAAGTGTTTTTTCTCTGATTATTAAATAACATAACTTTATGCTGCAGCTGCGGTCTTGTCTTGTCTCTTCCCTTTTTCTTCTTATTGTTGTTTACTGGTCATAAAATAAATTATATGCTCACACTAACACCGATACTAATGTGTTTACAGTCACACTGACTGTCTGTACAGGTGCCTCGTAATATGCATGTGAAAAGTTGTATTAACTGTCAGAGCTAAAACTCATCATAGTATTAGTTTCCATGTTACGCTTAGACATGTAAATGTCACTGAGGCTGCACAGTCGTCCAAACTATAAATTATCAGAATGATTTTAATGGGAGAGAACAAATGGGACCTGATGTTCTGGGTATTTTTGCTTTGATGAGAGAGATGATATGGGTGACAACATGACTTTAGCTGGTGGTTGTCAGCATCTTAAAACCCACAGACCACCAGGACATCCTCATCTCATCCTGCACCAAAATGTACACGGTCATAGATGGAAGTGATGATTGTTCAGACAATACGAAAACATAGATTAATGCTAAGAATAAGAGATTTGTGTTTAATGGTTTAAATAAAAGTGACAGACGCCTTGTAACTGAGTCCTGTCTACTTGGATTTATACTGTTGCACAACCCGTTTAGTTCCATCCCATTTTACTGGATCACTTGGAGTTCGTTATTCTAGATTTAGGGGTGTTTATGCAGAGACTTGTCGGCCACACCTGCAAGAATTTGGCAACAATTACTACAGAAAATAAAAACACAAGTGAACTGTGTCTTTCTGGTGAGGTGCTAGGATCTTCAATTTAACTTTATTTTTTTATCTTGGTCAGTTAAGTTAATCTGTGCTAAACTAATAAAGATCTTACTAGAATTTAAAACCTCTACAAGATTGTAAAATCTTGAAGAACCTGCTACATAAATAAGTGAAGTGATTGTGTGTAAGAACTAAGATTTCTGACTCTATCTGAGGCCTGCTCCACATGCTCTCAGACTGCTGAAGGTGCTCTTACTCTGTCTTAAAGCCACCATGAGCGACGCAGACAAGTTCCTGTATGGGGACCGCAGCGCAGTCAACGACCCTCTGGCCCAGGCCGACTGGGCCACCAAGAAGCTGGTGTGGGTCCCCTCTGAGAAGCTGGGCTTCGAAGCCGGCTCCGTAAAGGAGGAGCATGGAGACGAGTGTATGGTGGAGCTGACGGACTCTGGAAAGAAGGTGAAATGGAAGAATTTCTGTTTTGCCTGTGAACCCGTTTACTGGACTACATAGCATTGTGAATTTAAGTTGTTGTTGTTGTTCAGGACGTCTGACAGGTGTCTTCGTCTCTGTTAATCCCAGGTGAAGGTAAACAAGGATGACATTCAGAAGATGAACCCACCCAAGTTCAGTAAGGTGGAGGACATGGCGGAGCTCACCTGTCTGAACGAGGCCTCTGTCCTGCACAACCTCAAGGAGAGATACTACTCTGGACTCATCTATGTGAGTTTATGCAGCACTGCTGTTCCCACTGAACGTCATGGTATCGTCAGATCTTGTCATGTGCACTCTTTTAACGCGTTGCATTAGACCTCAGTGACAGTAACGACAGTAACTTTCCTCTGTCCTACACAGACGTACTCTGGTCTCTTCTGTGTGGTGGTCAACCCGTACAAGTACCTGCCCATCTACTCTGAAGACATAGTGAACATGTACAAGGGCAAGAAGAGACACGAGATGCCGCCTCACATCTACGCCATCACAGACACGGCTTACAGGAGCATGATGCAGGGTACTGCAGTCTGACACTATTAGATTTTCATGGTTACATAAACATATGTAGATGCGTACGTGGTTTTAGAGCAGCAGCTAACGACTATCCACACTAAAGGTTCGTCACGGTTACAGTGATCAGCCCTAAGGTGACGTCTTTACGTTGCACCTGAAAATATTTCATTTATGATTTGAACAAAAAAAGCAACAAATGTAAACATATGAGTCTGATAATTACTGCGCTCCACTTTCACTGCCCTTTTAATATTATGTTAACTTTGTTCCTGGTTTTATTTATTTTTTCCTCTTTCTCTAACAGATCGTGAAGACCAGTCGATCCTTTGCACGTAGGTCACACTTTTCAGTTGGTACTTTCTCCAATAACCTGGTTTAGAAAACATGCAGTTATTTCTTTAGTGAGTCATGCTTGGGTTTTTGGTTTTCTTAAGATGTTGACAAATGTTGTTGTGCAACGAGCCACACTTTTCTTGACACGTCATCTTTACGTGGCTGCGTTACTGGAGCTTTTAATCATGTCATGTTTATCAGCAGATAAGAGTACATCTAGTTGTCACTGAATTGATTGTAAATATTTGAATTGGCAATGTTCTCTGAGCACTCGCAGGTCTTCTCTAAAAATATGAGGTTCAAAGTTCATTATCGGACTGTGTGTGTTTTACTGCAGCGGGGAGTCGGGTGCAGGAAAAACAGAAAACACAAAGAAAGTCATTCAGTATCTCGCACACGTTGCTTCATCTTTCAAATCCAAGAAAGATCAGGTCAGTAAAGTCACAGTTTTTCTTTCTCTCTCCTTTCTTTCTGATCCTCTGATGCATCCACAGATGTAATGACCCTGATCGTTCCTCTACACTGACGTCCTCTCCCTGTTTATATTGTCATGTTAGTCTTTAATACAGTTGAGCTGAATAACTGTGTGGAAATGCAGCACATTCCTCTTTCAGGCCTCGACGTGCCAGTCTACCATGTGTGTGTGTGTGCGTGCGCGCATGTGTGTGTGCGCGCGTGTGTGTGTACAAGAAATTACATGAAGATTGTCATAAATCATTTCTTCACGTCTCTTCAGGTGCCACCAGGTTTCCGCTGCAGTAATGTAATTCGTTAGAAGTTGGTAGACATGTTTTGACCTCTCTTTTTTTCCCAACCTCTTCTCCAGGGCACTGCAGTGTTGTCACATGTGAGTTTTATCTCTCGGACTCTACGATCGCTGGCTGATTTAATGCAAACACACTCTACTAACACAAAACATTCTCTCTGTCTTATTAAAGAAAATGCATTAACTAAATATAGTCTGTTGCTTTAAGGAAATGGGATGAAATTATTTATAAATGCTTATTTATTAAGAGTTAGATGAGAAGATTAATTCCCCTATCGTGCATGTGCACTAAATATGAAGCTGCAGCCTGTTAGCTTAGCTCCGTCCAGAGTAACAAATCCAGCACAATAATGCCTAAAGCTTAATAATGAACAGAATGTGTTTTAATCTGTACAATAAATATAATAAATGAGCTCACACATACTTGTTTAATGTACTGGCTGTTTTAGTTGTTATGCTAAGCTAACTAGCTTCTGGCTTCACATTTATGTGCTGAATATCATTAAATCTCAGCATAAAGGCAGACGACTGGATGTCCCAAAATCTTCTAAAAGAATGATCACATAATCTTAGATATGAATGTGTATGTTTTCTAAAATAAAACTCAACGCCATCAATGTGGCTTGTTTGAGGTGTTGTAGTTCGCTCCTGCTTTTCTTTATGAGGGGTCTCTCTAACCTGAGCCTTGTGTTTTCTTGTTTGTACCTGCATGGACCGGTTTTATAGGGTTTTAGGTGCTTGAGTGGGCTTGTTGTGAGGATGTGTGTTGGAATGTGTAGAGTTCAGCTTTTGCTATGTGTGGGGCTGATTGAGCAACGATAACATCCCGTGAAGTAACTCTTTTGAATCCACAGCCTGATTGTTTAATTTAGCGGGATGAGCACCCATCTTGTATGTGTGTATTTGTCAATGAAAAATGTGCTGACCTACAGGGACATGCATGCTTTAATGTTGCGTTTGCTTGACCAATGTCCAGCCACAAGTCATGATAAAGATTTATTGGAGTCTATAGTTTTCTCTGATATGTTTCCACTCTGTTAGGGAGAACTGGAGAAACAGCTGCTGCAAGCAAACCCCATCCTGGAGGCCTTTGGTAACGCAAAGACAGTCAAGAATGACAACTCATCACGATTTGTAAGAACTTTCCCCAAAAAAGTTTGTTTTACGTCTGTCCTAAAAAAAAAAAAATTTCATGTCCAATCCACCTCATCCTGGAAACCAGTGAGATGAGCACAGACAAATGGAAATATAGAAATGTTCAATATGATTTTGAGTTCATGAACTTTAACATTCACTGAATGAGAAACTAAATTTTTTTAGATGTGTTTTCTGCAGCTGTGAAACAAAACGTTTTAGTCCTGTATATCAAAATGTTTTGTTTCCTCTTTTAGGGAAAATTTATCAGGATCAACTTTGATGTCAATGGATACATCGTTGGAGCGAACATTGAAACCTGCATCCTTTTAAAAATGCACCTGATATTCTCAGTCGCACTTTATGGAGACCAAAACAGAGCTTTACCAACCAATAACAAAAATCTTCTTTATCAGCTGTGAGGCTTCAGCTCTGCTGTCAGTTTGTAATAGTTAAACTCTGCAGACAAAGGCAGCATAGAAGCATGAGATGAACTGAATTGTGGTAAAATTGTTTTTGACACAGCACTTTCGCAGTTGCAGGTAAAACTAGTGTTTTACCTGTTTAATTGTGCTTTGTGGTGAATATTACAAAAGAAAGAATGAATCACATAACTATGAAGTGCACAGACAACACAGGGTCTCTACTTAGTTGGCAATCCGGTCTTCTGTACTACATGGTGAAGGTGCTGTTCTTCTGCTGCGTTTCCTTTTGCATTTTTGTCCTTGACTGAAATGTTGTCAGATCTGCTGGAGAAGTCTCGAGCCATCAGACAAGCTAAAGAGGAGAGGAGCTTCCACATCTTCTACTACATGCTGACAGGAGCAGGGGAAAAACTGCGCTGTGAGACGCTTTATTTTAATGTGGATGCATCAAATGAGGTTACATGAAGTGTTAATGAGTGGCACTGATGTCGAGCACTACCTCAGGTCACCTGCATTTAAACCACATGTGGCTGAATAGTCCCACATATAATGTAGAAGTTTCAGATGAAATACTGTTTAAAGTGTTCACGTCTCTTATAATTATCTAACAGCCCTCTCACTTTCTAGCTGAGTTGTGCCTGGAGGATTACAGCAAGTACCGTTTCCTGTCCAATGGAAACGTGACGATTCCCGGCCAGAAGGACAAGGACTTGTTCACCGAGACCATGGACGCCTTTCAGATCATGAGCATCCCGGAAGACGAAACAACTGGTAGCTGTCATCTTATTTTTTTTAACTAGTTAAAGGGGCTGCTGGTAAATCTTTATTTCCGTATCCGAATCCATCACATGTTTGTTCATCAGGTCTGCTGAAGGTGGTGTCTGCTGTGCTGCAGCTGGGGAACATGAGCTTTAAGAAGGAGCGTAACACTGACCAGGCTTCAATGCCCGACAACACCGGTACCCACGTTTACACCAAAACACTCTCTTCATCATTTTTTTCTCTACACATGCTCTGTCTCACTGTATTTGCTTGAGCCTTCCTAATTCATCCTACATTCACCTCATGACCCATGTTTCCCCCCCCAGCTGCCCAGAAAGTGTGTCACCTGCTGGGTATCAATGTGACTGACTTCACACGAGCCATCCTGTCCCCCAGGATCAAGGTCTGTACAGCAAATCAGTACAGAAAGTTTCCTTTGCGCTGCACTGTATCTAATAATCTGATCCAAATTTCTATTTGTTTCTCTGAGAGGATATCATTAGAGGTTTTGTCTTCCAGGTTGGCAGAGACTATGTCCAGAAGGCCCAGACCCAGGAGCAGGCAGAGTTTGCTGTTGAGGCTCTGGCCAAAGCTTCTTATGAGAGGATGTTCCGCTGGCTGGTGTTGAGAATCAATAAAGCTCTGGACAAGACGAAGAGGCAGGGAGCCTCCTTCATTGGCATCTTAGACATCGCTGGATTTGAGATCTTTGAGGTGAAGTGTGTATTTTCAGATTGACAGATTCAGTTATGATACATTATAAGATCAGACAGAGCTGTGAAGGTGGTCTCTGGCTCAGTGTAACTCGTAAATGCTGGTGGTACCTGGAAGTGTCCTCCCAGATCATATTTTTCATAATGTATAATTTTGTCATCATGAAAAAGTATGTCTCCTAAATATCAGTTTTCTAACAGAAAACTAAGAAAAGCAACAAATATTCACATTTAAATAGCTGAAAAAGTTTTATTTGATCAGAACTGAATACATTTCTGTCATCGCCTGATTGTTTCTTATATTCTCTACCACAGCTGAACTCATTTGAGCAGCTGTGTATCAACTACACGAATGAGAAGCTGCAGCAGCTCTTCAACCACACCATGTTCATCCTGGAGCAGGAGGAGTACCAGAGGGAGGGCATCGAGTGGAGCTTCATTGACTTCGGCCTCGACCTGCAGCCCTGCATCGACCTCATTGAGAGGCCGGTAAGATGCTGTTACTCATTAACAGTAGCTGAACTGTAGTAACATGTGGTAACGTGACCTGTAGTGAAATGTCGGGATGATTACAGGATCTTGTTGAACTTTTTTTTTTTTTTCACCCTCCATCACAGGCTGGTCCACCAGGTATCTTGGCTCTCCTGGATGAAGAGTGCTGGTTCCCCAAAGCCACAGACAAGACCTTTGTAGATAAAGTGGTTCAGGAGCAGGGAACGCACCCCAAGTTCCAGAAACCCAAGAAACTCAAGGACGATGCTGATTTCTGCATCATGCACTACGCTGGAAAGGTCACTGTAACTTTATTTATGCTGCTAATGATTGTTACTTTAAAAATAATTTTGAGGTATTGAATGTTTAGACTGACTGACAGACACATCACTCTATCCAAAGAACGAAAAACAAAACTAACAAAAACTAAAGATTGGGGAGAAAATGTTATTGTTTTTCCCTTATGTCAAAATAAGTAAGATGATGAAGCAGCTCCAGGACAGTGATGTGTCCTCCAGGCCTGTAGAAGTCCAGAATAGGCAAAACAGCCAGAAACAAATATATAAAAAAGCTTTTATCATGAGGCATTTGATAAAATGCGCAATTGTTGCATTAACATGATATTTGATGATGGAGTTGGAGCCACTTTTTAAGTACAGATCAGGTAGCATTAGGTGGTTTGATCTGTAAGAAGTCTTTTTTTTTTTTATCTAAACCATTTGAACTAGTAAAATCTACTTTGTTTTCCTCTCAAATACAGTAGAGTAGAAGTGTAAACTACTGTAGCACAAAGTAGAAATACTTGCATATCAACGCCTTTTCAGCTCTTCGTTATGATTGTAACTTTCCTCTGGTGCAGGTGGACTACAAAGCAGACGCATGGCTGATGAAAAACATGGACCCTCTGAATGAGTGTGTCGCCTCACTGCTCAACCAGTCTACAGACAAATTTACAGCTGAACTGTGGAGAGACAGTAAGTGTAATTCCAAAATATTTAACTACTCTAAGGTCTTTGGAAATATTTCCTTGCAAAATAACGTGTTTGTTTTCTGTCAAGTATTTCACTGGCCTGCCTGCACAGTATGCATTAAAATTTAAATGAATATACCTCAGGAAAAAAGCAAATAGATAAATTAACCAATGGAAAACATCACATAACAGCAAAAATGCACTGACTGATTTTTTTCCCCCACCATCTCTGTATCCTCACAGTGGACCGTATCGTTGGACTGGATAAGGTAGCGGGAATGGCGGACTCCACTCCATTCAAAACACGGAAGGGCATGTTCCGCACTGTGGGCCAGCTGTACAAGGAGCAGCTAACTAACCTCATGACCACACTCAGGAACACCAACCCTAACTTTGTCCGCTGCATCATCCCCAACCACGAGAAGAAGGTACAGAACAAAGGATGTTTCTCAGTATTTCTATACCTGCAGAAGTTGATACAGGAATGTGGTTTAAACTAAAAGTAAACCACATTAAACATAACTACTGATGTGCTGTATAAAAGTAAAAAAGAAACAGAAGAAAAGTGATACGTTTATGAGCATTTAGTTGTGGGTGTGTGGGTGGATGTCAGCGCTTTCAGCCCCTGACACACAATGAAATATAGATATAAATATTCCATATAGACATCCACCAGAAAAAGAACTGCAACTCATTCAGAAGAAAGGAAACTGAGCACATGAACAAATCTGTAACTGTAGTCTTTGTTTCCTGGTTCAGGCTGGTAAACTGGATGCTCACCTGGTTCTGGACCAGCTCAGGTGTAACGGAGTTCTTGAGGGGATTCGCATCTGCAGACAGGGCTTCCCCAACCGCATCGTCTTCCAGGAGTTCAGACAGAGGTGACAAATGGCAGCACTTTACATCTTTTTCTAGCCTCACCTCAGTGGGTTTTCTGAACACTTCAGACTGACACATCTTCACATCTGATGCACTGTAAATATGTCACGATCCTGGTCTAAACATCATGTCTCACATAAGACAAACAGGACAAAGAAAAGAAAAATAGATAAGTTATCACTCAGAGTTTAGACTTAACCACCACACTGAAAATGATAATAGCTACAGTACACATGTAAGTTGTGTTAAAAATGTAAAAAGATGTTTTATATTATTTTATTATTAATTTCTATTATTACTCTAAAAACAACTATCTTCCTTAATCTACATTTAAAACTAACTAAGTTATTTCTATTAGGTATGAAATCCTCACTCCAAACTCTATTCCTAAAGGCTTTATGGACGGCAAGCAAGCGTGTGTGCTCATGGTGAGAACAGTAAATCATCTTGACCAATAAACAGTTGATCAGAACAGCAAAAAAAATGACCAGTAAGTTTCAGCCCTTGTTTCAAGTGTTGGACCTTTTTACTAAGTCACTTCTCTCTGTGTCAGATCAAAGCTTTGGAGCTAGACCCCAATCTGTACCGCATCGGTCAAAGTAAAGTGTTCTTCAGAGCTGGAGTCCTGGCCCACCTGGAGGAGGAGAGAGACATGAAGATCACCGACGTGATCATCAACTTCCAGGCCTTGTGCAGAGGATATGTGGCGCGCAAGTATGAAAACTCAAACAACAATATCCACTAAATATTTGTAGTGTTCAATGCATGTTGGAAACGTGTTTGTTAATTGTGTGTAATGTATTTAATTTTAAACCAGAGCCTTTACCAAACGGCAGCAGCAGCTGACGGCCATGAAAGTTATCCAGAGGAACTGTGCAGCTTATCTCAAACTCAGAAACTGGCATTGGTGGAGGCTTTTCACCAAGGTAAGAGGTTAATGAAGGCAGTTTTCACTAAAGGTTTGCACAACCCTGTAACAGACAATCAGTAGATTTCGGAGTAATGCAGTTGCCTGTTTTTACACACTTTAGTATTTATTATAGCAAAACAAGCTAATGTTCCTCTTCTTATCTCGCTGAGCAGGTCAGAGGCTCACTTTAAAACTATCTAAACAATTTATCTATCAAGCCTAAGTACAATTGTTTTTGTCTGTACAGTAGAAAAACAAGCTACCTTCCTACAAAGCCCTTTTCCAGAAACACGGACTTTTTATAAAATGCAATAAAAACAAAAATGTTTGATGTGACAAATTTCTTTTGTATTGCAAAAACACAGTCTTTTGTTTTACTGTAGAACTTTAAGGAACATTTTAAAGAAAAAGAAAAAACTGTTATAGTCATGTTGAGTGAATTATAATTTCGTTCTTCTAGGTGAAACCTCTGCTGCAAGTGACTCGGCAGGACGAGGAGATCGGGGTCCTAGAAGAGGAGCTGGTGAAGTTGAAGGAGAAGCAGCAGCAGGCTGAGGAGCAGCTCAAAGAATATGAAGCCAAGCATCAACAGGTAGACATCTATGTAACAGTGGAGTAAGATTAATCTATGGTCTTATCAATGACTTGACAGTGTGACTCTGTCTTAAGTCTGGGACATGCGGAAAGATTTTTCTTACTTGTAAATTACAGTTTTGAGATGTAAAGAATCTGTTTGCTTTGACTGCCCTCTTCTAGCTGAATACCGAGAAGTTGACTCTTCAAGAGCAGCTTCATGCAGAAACTGAGCTGTGTGCGGAGGCTGAGGAGGAGAGGGCTCGTTTGTCTACCAAGAAACAGGAGCTGGAAGAGATCCTTCATGACCTGGAGTCTCGCCTGGAGGAGGAGGAGGAGAGGGTCGTCCAGATGCAGACAGAGAGGAAGAAGATGCAGCAGAACATCATTGTCAGTAAAGTCCCATGTCATATGGGATGGTGGTGGGGGGATACTATGTGTTAAATACATTAACATTGCAAATTGTTTTGTATCTCCAGGACCTGGAGCAGCAGCTGGATGAAGAGGAAGCAGCCAGACAGAAGCTTCAGATGGAGAAGGTCACCACGGACGTGAAGCTGAAGAAACTGGAGGAGGACATCATGGTGCTGGACGACCAGAACGGCAAGCTCAACAAGGTCTTATACAACATGTTTCTTATGGTCTTTGGTACTGATTAATTTATAATTCTGACAATATGCCAGTAACTGCACCATGAAAAAATGTGCGGGGTAAGTAAAACTAAACAATTCTTTTTTTAAAAACCTTAGGAGAAGAAACTGATGGAGGAGAGGATCTCAGAGTTTACCACCAACCTGGCTGAGGAGGAAGAGAAGTCTAAAAGTTTGCAGAAACTTAAGAATAAACATGAAGCCATGATCACAGATTTGGAGGGCAAGTATCAATTGTTAACGTTAACATTAGTTATTGTTTAGTTTTTAAATTTGTATGGTGACATGTCCTTATAAGCCCATATGAGTGTTTAATCTGACCCACACAATAATTTGGGGGGTTTCCGTGTCACGAACAGATCGTCTAAGAAAAGAGGAGAAAGTGCGTCAGGAGTTGGAGAAGAACCGTCGTAAACTGGAGGGAGACTCCACTGAGCTCAATGACCAGATTGCAGACCTGCAGGCACAGATCGCTGAACTCAAAGCTCAGCTGGCCAGGAAAGAGGAGGAACTCCTTGCTGCACTGTCCAGGTTATATTCAGTGTTTAAACTCAGTATTTTAGCAGAAAATCACTGTTACAATTGTGGAATATAAAGGGTGGATTTAAAAGCAACCAAAATGACTTCGACTTCTGACACATTCCCTGTCTGTCTTACCTGTCTGTTGATAAAACTCCTTCTCTCCCCTTCCTCACTTCCAGAATTGAGGAAGAGGCTGCAGCCAAGAACTTAGCCCAGAAGAAGATCCGGGAGCTGGAGGCCCATATCTCTGAGCTGCAGGAAGATCTGGAGCTGGAGAAGCAGGCACGCACCAAGGCTGAGAAAGTCCGCAGAGACCAGATGGAGGAACTGGAGGCCCTTAAGACTGAGCTTGAAGACAGTATGGGTTCCACTGCAGCACAACAGGAGCTGAGGTAAGAGTCAAGGGGATCTCCAAACATGGAGAAGATCATATCCACAGAAGTGTAACAGGAAAATCCTACATTTAAATCACCTATAGCTTGTGGTCCCATTAAGCTGCTCAATAAGATTTCCTTTTCTCCATTATTCTTTTTCACATTCAGAACAAAGCGTGAGACAGAGGTCGTCCATTTGAAGAAGACACTGGAGGACGAGGCCAAGGGTCATGAGCAGCAGATGGCCGACATGAGACAAAAACACAATCAGGCCTTTGAAATCCTCAATGAACAGCTGGAACAGGCCAAGAAGGTAATGAATGATGGTCAGAAGAGAAAGATGCCAGTGTTTAACAAACATCTGTAAACCATGAGAAACAAGTCTCCTGTGTGCCTCTCCTGCAGAACAAGGTGTCTGTGGAGAAAGCCAAGCAGACCTTAGAGAGTGAGCTGAAAGATCTGCAGATCGAGCTGAAGACTCTGACACAAGGCAAAGGAGATTCTGAACAGCGTCGCAAAAAGGCTGAAGCCCAGCTCCAAGAACTGCAGGTCAAACATGGAGAAACTGAACGACAGAAGCATGAGCTGTCAGACAAGATGACCAAGATGCAGGTATGGAAGGAGTGGTCTCTGAAATGTTTACGGAAAGAAGTGTTTTACCAAAGAGATGTTTGTGACAAGATTACTGTGTAGGTGAGGTGAATGACTTTAAAGTGTGTGTTCATTGTTTTTTCCTCCCCTATCTGGTATTCAGTCGGAGCTAGACAATATAAACAGCCTCCTGAGTCAAGCGGAGAGCAAGAACATCAAATACAGCAAGGACGTTTCTTCTTTAGAGTCTCAGCTGCAGGATTCACAGGTACAAACGCTAACATGTACATGTTTATTATAATAAAAGGTTCCTTTTAATGACTAACACACTTGAGACTTATGTCTTCATAACAATAAATATAATAAATCCAAGTATTTGCGAATTCAAGGAGTTCAAAGAATATATCGTTCTCAATCTGTCTCTTCTCGTAACACCAGGGTCTTCTCCAAGAGGAGACTCGTCAGAAGCTTGCCACCTCCACCCGGCTGAAGCAACTGGAGGATGAGAAGACCAGCCTGCGCGAGATGCTGGAGGAAGAAGAAGAGAGCAAGAAGAACATGGAGAAGCAGATCTCAACGCTGCAGGCCCAGGTCAGTGCCACTCTTAAAGTCCTTGTCTTTGGATATCTATAGAACTTTAGACAATTGCAGTGTCTTTATTCTTTGAAGAAAATTAACAATGGGCTAGAACCTGCCACATTTCATTTTTGTCCAACTGATTCCCACATTTTTCTTTTGTCTTCAGCTGACAGAGCTGAAGAAGAAGTTGGAACAGGAGTGCTCGTCCCTGGAGGGCGCGGAGGAAGGCCGCAGACGAATGCAGCAGAAGGTGGACAACCTCATGCAGCAGCTGGAGGAGAAGAACACGGCCTACGACAAACTGGAAAAGACAAAAACCCGTTTACAGCAGGAGCTGGATGACCTCTTAGTGGACCAGGACCACCTGAGGCAGAACGTCTCCAACCTGGAGAAGAAGCAGAAGAAGTTTGACCAGGTATCACGTCAACAGTTCATGTTGTGTCCAAAGATGCATAAAGGTCTAAATGGCTGTTTTTTTTAACAAGTTGATAACTTTCAGCTTTTATTTTAACCATGTAGGTCCTATTAAGTTTGCAAGTAACCTTCTACCTATCTTAGTGTTGAACGTGGAGATGTTGCCTCACTGCACTTTGTCATCTCTCCTTTCCTCAGATGCTGGCAGAGGAAAAAAATATTTCTACACAGTATGCTGAGGCACGTGACAAGGCTGAAGCTGAGGCCAGGGAGAAGGAAACACGAGCCCTGACACTGGCTCGCGAGCTGGAGGTCATGACTGACACAAAGAACGAGTTGGACCGGGCCAATAAACTGCTCAAAGCTGAGATGGAAGATTTGGTCTCCTCGAAGGATGATGCTGGCAAGAGTGTAAGAGAAAACATTTTGTGGTGTACAGAGAAGAAGCTGAATCTGAATGAGTTTAGATTTTCAAAACTTAACAAAACATGCGTACCAATGCAACCCCTCATCCACAGGTTCATGAGCTGGAGAAGTCAAAGCGTGCCATCGAGCAGCAGCTGGAGGAGATGAAGGTTCAGCTGGAGGAGCTGGAGGATGAACTGCAGGGCACAGAGGACGCCAAACTGCGTTTGGAGGTCAACATGCAGGCCATGAAGGCTCAGTTTGAGAGAGACCTTCAGGCCAGAGACGAACAGGGTGAAGAAAAGAGGAAACAGCTCGTTAAACAGGTAAGACAGAAGAACCTGACAGAAACACATTCAATTCAATTTGGTTTTATTTATATAGCGCCAATTCACAACAAAAGTCATCTCGAGGCGCTTTACACATGAATATTGATGATGAATAATATCACTGACTTCTTTTATTTTTCAGGTGCGCGAGATGGAGGCTGAGCTGGAGGACGAGCGTAGGCAGCGTGCTCAGGCGCTCTCAGCCAAGAAGAAACTGGAGATGGACTTAGCGCAACTTGAAGCCCAAATTGATGCTGCTAGCAAGGGGCGTGATGAGGCCCTCAAACAGCTGAAAAAACTCCAGGTAGAGAAGTGATGCATTCACACAAATGGACACAAACACAAGTAGGGTAAAGGTGATCCAACGACGGATTGCTGAGTCACTAGTTGGAATAGGAAATTAATATGAAGACCAATATTGGTTCATATGTATTCTGATAGTCTATCAATGAAAATCATTTAGTGCGAGTTAATGTTTTCTGATGTTTTGACACATTTGTAAAAACAGGTCATCTATATATCTTGAGGATATATATCTATATCTTGAGATACAAACAGTTAAACAGTTTTATATACTTATAATCATAAATGGCAAAATAATTAGGCTTTTAAGTATCTGAGCATTGTCTACAAGTAAGTCAACAGACTTGTTGAGTATGTTTATTACATTGATAAAAATGTCCATTATGGTCACATACGCTGATTGAAAACCACACACAGTGATGGGGGTGTAATGTTTGCACTGCTTGTCCACTTTCCAGGCCCAAATGAAAGACATTATGAAAGAGCTGGATGATCTGCGTTTGTCCAGAGACGATGCTGTCAACATGGCGAAGGAGACTGAGAAGAAGCTCAAGGCCTTGGAGGCAGATAACATGCACTTCCATGAGGTACCAAAAAAAATGTAAAACTTGACTGGATGACCATTTGACAAAACGATTTGGACACCACTGACTACTGTATATTGTGGATCATGTATATGACATGAGGAGCTCATAGGATTTTGTAATTATATTTTATATTTAGCTAATATTACCTAATAACCACTAGCACAATTCACAGCGGGTAATTTCAATATACAGAGCAAGAAAGTGCTTTCAAAGCCTTCGCCCGGTGATCTGGTTGTTGTATGTAGTATATTTATGTTGGAAACTGGATGATTTGATTCTTGCACAGCAGCATGGAAAGATATATGTACAGTGGAACCTTGGGTTATGAGCATAAATTGTTCTGCAAACGTGCTTGTAATCCAAAACGCTTTTATATCAAAGCGAATCTCCCCCCCTATAAGAAATTATGAAAACTCAGATGATTCACAACCCAAAAATATTCGTATAAAAATGATTGATACAAAATATAAAGTAAAACCAGTCAAACCAGCTTACACAACCAGCGCACTCTCACTACTTCTCTCATTAATGAAACCTGTTTCTGTACATTTGCTGCGGTGATTGTGCAAATGTAAATATGCAGACACCCCTCACGCAGCACATGAGGACAGCGAACAATATAATTTACTGTTCTGACTAATCATGAATAATTAATGAAGTGACTGTTATTGCGACACCGGCAGAAATGCGCACAGAAGTTCTCACAATGGAGATGTTTTGACGTCTACAAACTCACAGGAAATAACATGTTTACTACATGTATTGAACATGGTGCTTATCTTGATTGAAATAGCATTTCTTTACAGTTAACTGTCTAAACGGGTTCTGCACTATCAGGTTTTAAAATATGTGTCACCTTCTCCCTACAGGATCTGGCCAATGCCGAAAGAATGAAAAGGCAGATCCAGACCGAGAGAGACGAGCTCATGGACGAGATTAGCAGCTGCAACAGTAAAAAGTATGAACCAAAAAAATAGTAACTTAGAATGTGTGTGTGTGTGTGTGTGTGTGTGTGTGTGTGTGTAATCAGATAGAGATGCAACCACCCAACCAGATTTATTTATGAAAAAGAAAAATCTGGAACGGTCTTAACCATGGTGACTCTGTGACTCCATGTCTCCTTTTCCTCACTTGTTGCCAGTTCTCTGTTAGCCGAAGACAAGAGAAAGCTGGAGGCTCGTATCACTCAGCTGGAAGAGGAGTTGGAGGAAGAGCACCTCAACATTGATATGGTTAATGACCGTCTGAAGAAAAGCACACTGCAGGTACAGCCGCACAGCATCTCAGATGTTCTTCGTAGTAGCTCATATTTATACCTTTTTCATTAATGTTCAGCTGATGGAAAGCAGTGTGTGTTTGTTTTTCTATTTTAGTAATTTAACTTGTAATAACCAGAACACTGTAATTAGAGTAGTAATGGCTGCCATGATTGTACACATAGGGAAAAGACCTTACAGCATCTAACAACTCTGGTACTTTACAACAAGAAGCTAAGAGACAACGGCTCGCTACTTTAGAATATGCTTTTCTTTAACCACATCTCTCTACGTTGTATGTCTGTGACATTAGGCTGAGCAGCTGACCACAGAGCTGGCTGCAGAGCGTAGCAACTCCCAGCGGCTGGAGGGGGCTCGCTCCCAGATGGAACGCCAGAACAAGGAGCTCAAACAGAAGCTGCAGGAGCTTGAAGCAACCATCAAGTCTAAGAATAAATCTTCTATCACCACCCTGGAGGCCAAGATCGCTCAGCTGGAAGAACAGCTCGACATGGAGTCTAAGTAAGTGCCAGTGCAGTGCACAGTGATTATAATTGTGATTGTTTAGTAAGCCAAGCAAATAAATGTGGGAGGTGTTTAAAAGAAAATCAGTGAGTCAATTTTTCTTTTTCGAGCTCAGCTTTTTTTTTCTTATAGCATACAGTTACTATGGTAGTGTGATTCAGTAAAGAAACGGGAATGATACTACTACTTGATAAGTAGAGGCAGTTTCAACAATGTGTAATTTTCTCAAGCAGTTTTCTTTTTCTGGTGATTTCAGGGAGCGTCAGCAGATCTCAAAGGTGGCCAGGCGGGCAGAGAAAAAGCTGAAAGAGGTGATGCTACAGGTGGATGATGAGAGGCGAAGCGCAGACCAATACAAAGTCCAGGCAAGTTTCATCACTGATCTTCTACTTTAAACGTCCAGATTGCTAAAGTGAGGAGAGAGAGAGAAGCTGCAGAAACATTTTTCCAGCAGGAAAACAACTGGTGTATTTAATAACATCAGTATAGATTAGCTAGTTTTATGGCCTTACTGATAGAGGTGAGCCAACACACTCAAGTCTGCTGTGAAATAGACCAGTAGTGTAGTTTGATCACGACTCCTGTTTCCACTGTGTTCTGCCTACATTCGTGCTCCCCACACTACATAAAGATTTTTCTGCCTAGGAGGAGAAGGCGAATGTCAAAATGCGTCAGCTGAAGCGTCAGTTGGAGGAGACAGAAGAAGAGCTGACACAAGCCAATGCCTACCGCAGGAAGCTGCAGAGGGAGCTGGATGATGCAGCTGAGTCAGCATCTGTTATGAACCGTGAAGTGAACACTCTGAAGAGCAAGCTCAGGTACGGTCAAACATTTGTGTGAGTGATTATTAGTTTTCGTTTCACATTTGAGAGCATTTAATACATAAATCACACATGAATATTGGTTTACGAGAGCAACACTCAACCTGTGTAAACAGTTGTAACATGAATCATTGAAGTTACAATTTGACAATTGCACCATCCAGGGCTGTGTTGTGACTGTGTTTATACCATTATGATTTGTTTTAAAGACGTGGAGATTTCCCTTTGAATGTGCGCCGTACCCCGAAACGCTCTGGACTGGACAGCGACGAGGATGCGGACGGGCGGACTGAGACCTCTGAGCATGCTGCTGAGTGAGGAAAAGGAAATGCAGGACCACAGTTAACATGCAGATGTAGTGAAACATTAGCCATACAAGCTGGCAAGTAAGACTTTTTGATAGAATTTAGCCTTGTATCCCATTGACAATATTTTCATAGCCTTATTGTCAACTTTCCATGTTTTTCATTTATTTTTGGCCAAATAATCGTATTCATCTCATGAACGTGTTTTTCTACACAGGCAAATACTTTCCTTGGTCTATTTTTCTACTTAATGCAACAATCATAAAATCTTTGCTCTTCTAAGAAGCAACTGCAATTTTGTTTTGTGCTTGAGATTTATGTGCTGTTACTTTACTGTTTCAGGGGAAACACTGGTCATTTTATGCTTGTTTTGCACACAAATGGGTCTTTTTGGGAGTATCAATGCAGTTACAAACTGTGGTTCTCATTTGTTAGTATCAGTATAAATATATGTACTGTATGCTTATCTTCTCACTGCGTTGTCCTGTAATGTTACCTCGATCAAAATTGCACAATGCCAACACAGATGAGACGTGAGGATGGAAAATGTTCAGTTCTCCAAAGTGGTATAGTCGAATTACAGCGATGTTAGACAATTTTGTTTCACCATGAATGGTGGATTAGTTGATGTATCATTGCTCACAGGTTTTACACTGTTGCTTATTGGTGGCGGGTCATCATGTAGTAGTTCTGTTTTGTGTTATGCTTTGCACAGCAGAGGTGTCTCTGTCAGCACATTAGCCTGTCATTGTTGAATCCTGCATATTTTAAGTCTAATATGATATCCCAACACTGTATTATCAAAATAAATAACACGTCCTTGATGCCAAAATTTTAAGGCTATTCTATATTTTATCAAATGCCTTAATGCAATAAATATTATAAATTACAGTTATTCATTTGACTTAATTTCTTGTGTGAATAAACGCAGTGTGCAATGTTGTAGGGTTTAAAGATAATTGTGAAATACAACTGGACAAATTATTAGTCTCTGGGTATGAAAAGATGTCTTCCTAAAGTGTTTTCAGTCTAGGGGAGGTTATCTGCAGGGGGTTCTGTGTAAACCTACATTTCATAATTAAACCAAAACTAATAATCTGAGGCAGGTCAGAATTGTAGTGGGCCAAAACCTGAGAATAAATTTTCGGAAATCGCCTACCAGATGAGTTTATGCCGTAAAATGTGTATAAAGATGGACGACCTGTTTCTGCCTCCTCACACTATATGAAACTGAAGTCACATAGCTGCAATCGTACTTTTGTGACGCAATTTGCAACCAGATTCTTGAGACAAGAGACGGACAAACAGAGTGAGGGATGGAAGTGTGGCGGGCTGTGAAAGAGCCGGTGTTAAACCTTTGTCCATCTGTAAGAGCTGCCATTTGAACTTGCGATGGACAAATTCTCATCAACCCAAACATTAATGATTGTAAAGCAGTCTGTGGTCAGGTTAACGGTGTGTAATGACTAATTCATTACTTATGCCACAAAAAATGAAAGTATGCTTGGTTCTCTGACATACTGTTTTATTTTGTGTTATGTAACATTTTGTTAACTTTGCATGTTTAAAGAAAAGGGGAAACATTTGAGAGGAAGCTTGACTTGGGCTGATTAAAACTACAGGTAGTTCAGACCTTTATTCACATTTGCTGAATTCAGTTACTTTTTTTTACCATGTGATTAATTACACATGTTCTATTGATTTTTCAAAACTTCAGTCAAATGTGCTGCTGTCCTAAAGCTTGACAACATCTGAACTTCTCTATGACAAATACCGTAGTTCATACAGCAGAACAGTGGCTCTTAATGACCAGGACAGATTTACTTATATAGAAATAAATACATAATGGAAAGCAGACACAGATACAGTAACACATCCTGACATAACACAGCATAGACGTCCTCTTCTACTCTCCTATAGAGTCCCAAAGTGTTCAAATAAAATCTAATAAAATCCACATAATTCTTCCTCTTAAACCTTACTATGAGATTATTTATGAGGTGCCAAATCATAACAAAAGTAAACTTAACTTCATCGTTTAATCGTTTTTATTTGATACATTTGGAAAATAATTGCTGCATGTACAAATCTTTGTGCACAATACTGAATCAGTGCTTGGTAAGCAGTTTAGAATACAGGGTGGAAATGTTTTGGTTTGTGGTTGTGTGGCAGCCAGTGGCACAGACAGAGGAATGTATTTCACTAAATTTCAGCTGATTTCACAGAATCAGTCAAGAACTGTAAGTAGACGAGCTTCTCCAACAATGATATCAACCATATCTCTAAATACCACTCTAGAAATACAGGCTAAAACTTTGAAGACAGCTGACACTCCCCTGACTTAAACATAAAAAAACAAGCTACAACATGTTGATGCAAGACAACCTGAGTTATCTGTGTATGAAGTGAGTGCATGACAATTCCCAAATAAAAACAAATGGAAACCCTCTTTAATAATAATTTAATGTGTTATATTGGCAAAGTATACAGTAATACAAAGAATGTGTCTTGGTGTTTGCATCATAAATGTAGGATCGAATAAAGACAACATATAATGAAATAAGTACACAGTCAGCAGGCTACCACCTGTTGCTGACGGCTCCTGGTTTTTATCTCACACGGGACAACAGCGACACCCTCAGGTATTTGTTGGAAGTACAATCACTTCTCATGAATAAGATTTCTGCATAAATCTTAAAATACATATATAGTAGTAGTTTGTTAGTAAGTAACAAAAACAGCAAGAGATGGCCTAATTTTACCCCCTTCACGACTTAATGTGCTGCGATAAAAATACATCATTAGTCAGTTACATTTTGTATTGAGAATTTGAATATGCAAATAACTTAGCGTAACTAAAACTGTTAACATTTAGCAAGGTAGAAACTAGAGTAGCACAATGAAATGTAATGGAGTACATGTAACAAAAAATAAATATAAGAAAACTCAAATACAAGTACGTCTGTGAAGAGTGTCAGTCATCCAGATGATGTTATCTGAAAGTTGAGTAATGGAAACTGGACGTATTTCTTGTTAGCTTAAAACGTGAAGCAGCTTCTTTATTCAAGTACAACTACTTCTGAATTGTATCTAAGTACAGTGCTTGAGTAGATCTACTTAGTTACTGACAGTAGTCTAGTATTAGTGTGCAGACATGGTGCGTGTCGGCGCCGTACTGGAAGTGAACTTTGCTAACTAGCCAGATGCTAACAGTCAGTCGCGGCTCAGAATGTAACGTCGTAACTGTACCGTATGACTCTCATTACTGCGTTTTTAATTTTTTCTATCGTTGCGAAAGAACCGACGCCTGGATATCGTTACACATTACTGAAGTGAGCCAGACTAAAATGATATAACTCACCGGGCTGCGCTAACTGCTCGTAACGTTATAGCTAGCAGCAGCTCTCAGTGAAGTTCTTCTTCACCAGCCCGACCGGTATCTAACGTTCAAGTGTTTAACGTCCATAATGCTGCGGTGAATCCGAACATGGCGTTTGTGAAGTTGACAGAGGAGACAGTCACCTCTGTCAGTCCCTAACGGACTTCAAAGTCAGGTAAGCGAAGCTAACATGCTAGATAGCCTGACATTCAGTATGTTTGAGGCTCTTTTTTATTCAACCGCGAGCTAAATTGAAGTTTTATGGCGTGTGTCTTCAGATCCGTGCTGTTTGTTTTAACAATCAGTCGTCGCTGAATTGTGAGCAGACGTTAGTTATTCTGTTTCTACCTCCACTTTTGCATTAACGTTAATGTCCTGTGACAGCTAGCCAGTTAGCTAACCTGGCTTGCTACTACCGGCGTGTGAGACTTTGCACACGACATTATTGTTTTGAAATGTGATTCAGGCTGCTAACTGTTTTTTAATTATCTCTTTTAGTAACATTTGCTGAAATCAACTAGTCCCAAAACGGCGGCAGCAGCAGGGGAAAAACTGGACTCATCCGATTCAGCGTCCAGGTCAAAGATGGAGTTTGCAGCGGTGAGTGTAGCAGCTGTTTGCTATGGTTCTGTTACAGAGGGAATCGACCCGTATTTTATCAGCATGTACTCTCTCTTACAGGATAGGGTTGGTGGACACAAACCTACATGTTAAACCAAACATTTACACTACTGGTCGGACTAAGCTGCACATTTACAGTTTGACTGACTAAAGCCAGCAGTTGTATATTGACAGATAAGAACCCGAAGTTCAACTTGATGGCACAGCAGTTAAAATTACAAACAGGCAATATGAATAATACTATGCAGACAGTGTTTTTGTGGACAATGGCAATTTCTGTTTAAATTTATCAGCTCACCAAATGCCAAGAAAAATATCCCAAAATCCTGTACTACAGTGAAGTAGTACTGCTCATTGAATTGCAACATTGCCTTATACATCTAGACATAATCAGCAGTGTCTACCATGGTAAAAGCTGCATGATAGAATGTCTCTCTGCAGAAACACTTTTATTGTCTCCCCCTAGTACAAAATCAGCTGCCTTTTAGCTGGTTTCTAATGACAATTAATTGACACTTTTCTGTCATAGATGCATAATTCTTGCCTTTATGCTTGCCTTTAGACATTAGAAACTGTAAATGTGAAAGCTATACACTTTATTGAATTGAAATTCAAACATTTGACGAAGGCGTTTTTCAAACCATCTGATTAACAAAATCAAAATGAAGTCAGAGGTTATTTTTTACTATGAGCACTATGGAAGGCCCATGTCTATAATCAATACATAATATTTAGGATTTTTGATAAGATTTGAAAAAATGTAACGTTGTAAATCTTGTCACCTTAGAAAGATATTTGAATACAGGTAGGTTTGTAGATGTCTGCTTAATACCGTCGCTTTTACTACATACATTTTCAGTGACCCATATTTAAAGCCCTCCCCAATACACACACAGCCACTTCATGACTCATGCCATTTGACAAAGATGCAGTTTAGCAGTGAGCTTTGCAGAGGGGGGAGCCCAAAATACAGATGTGTGAGTGTGTGTTTGAAAGATAAAGATAGAAACTCATAGAAAAACGCAGGCGGAATTAAGCTTCTGCTTTGGCTGCGGAACGGGGGAGAGGGAGGGCGACGGAGAAACGGAGGAAAACCGCTGTGGGTTTGTGAGAGAGATGGAGATTTATTTTCTAACATGCTGTTTGTAACAGCAACATGACAGAGAAAGGAAGGTGTTAGAGCAGAATGCAGGAGAAACAGGACTCTCAGAGTCGAGCCACAGGAAGCCTGGGGAAGGTAAGAGTGTGTTTGTGTGCATTATTAAAGTGGCACCATTGTGTGTAGAAGCTACATGTAGTGTGGATTGAATGTTGCAGGTCAGAGACATTTTATATATGATGCAGGTTGTTTTTGTGTTTTATCATTGCTGTAATATGCAGTTTTGCCCCAAAGTAATTTTCTTTTTCATTTTATTTTCTATGTAACTTCATGTATGTTTTACTTCAGATGTAGCAATGATTATCATCTGTCTGCCCATGTCTGTGTCTAATGCTCTTGCTGCCTGTTTGTCCATGAGGCATACAACCACAGATCATGGTGTGTGCTTGTGTGTGTGTGCGCACGCGCGCGCGTGTGTGTTTGTAGTCTGTCTCTGCACATCTCCATCATCTCCACAGTGTGGTAATCTGGCCTCTCTTCTGTTTGCAGCTTTGTTTTTGTAATGGAAATGTCACACCAACATATTCATATTCTAATTCAAGTCCAGTGTGTGTATGAGGTTCTGTTTATCGTCTTTGGATTTTTTAATATATAATTTTTTTTGGAAAATGTTTTCTCTGACGTTGAGCAAGGGTCACAATCAAAGAGAAAGATGTTAATTTGTGCTTTTTCATATGATGCGTTTTACACGGTGACTAATCTTTTATATTTCTCTTTGCTTCATTTCATGTTCATTTCTTCTGCCTCTCTCCTGTCTGTTTTTTTCTCTTCCTATCCACCCTCTGTCTTCTCTGCCATTTCTTACTACTGTCACCTTTCTCCTTCCTGTCTTCTCTTTGCAATTGTCTTGTCGTCTTTTTCTTTCCATCCGTCTTTCTCCCTCCTCCATTGTCTCTCTCTGTCTGTTTATCTTCAGGCTCACCCAGCTCTCAAAGCCTTTATGTGTGGCTCTCTCAGTGGAACCTGCTCCACGCTGCTCTTCCAGCCTTTGGATCTGGTCAAGACACGGCTGCAGACGCTGGAGAACAATGCCAAGCCAGGGTGAGTGCAAACATCACAGGAATTCACAGTCTCTCTTTTTCCCTCTCTGTTTCCTCTCTGAGTTTTATTCACACATGCCAAACATATATAATAAAATAACAAACACACAGCATATGGGGCAAGATTTGAGTTTGCAATTTGTAGTTTGAAGTTGCAATTACCCCCTGAAATGAGCTAAAAGTAGAAAGTGGATGTTTATTTTAAAGTTCACAGGTTGGGGACATGCTTTAGTTCCAGGGGTTAATTTCTGTGGTAAATGGTTGTTCTAAGGCATATTAATTTAATAAAAATCTGTTTGTGTTTTTAATTTTTTTGTTGTTTTTTAATTCCTAATCTTCAATCTACAGTGCACCGAAGGTGGGGATGTTTGCTGTTTTCATAAATGTTATTAGGACAGAGAATTTCTTCAGTCTGTGGAAAGGAGTTTCACCAGTGAGTAACTGACATTGTATTTACTATTTACTCATAATAACTTCTATTGTTGCACACATTTATGTAGGCAGTAGTCAATGAGGGCTTTTGTTCTCTAGCACAGATCTGCTGACACTCATTCTTTCAGCTTACATTAATGTTACCTCCATATAAAGCTCAATCTCACAGAAACTCTCTTTTTCACTTTCCCCCTGGCAGTCGTTTGTGCGCTGTATCCCCGGGGTTGGCATCTACTTCAGCACCTTCTACTCTCTGAAGCAGCATTTCTTCTTGGACCGGGCACCAAACGCTGGCGAGGCTGTTCTGCTTGGAGCAGGGGCCAGAGCTGTGGCTGGTGTCTGCATGTTGCCGTTCACGGTCATCAAGACACGCTTTGAGGTGAGTGACAGTTTCTTTTTTCCTAAGACTAGCCATATCATTTGTTGTCTTTAATCCTTACTCTTATTGTATGATTGCCTTAAGTCAGTGGCACAGTTTTAGACAATGGTTAATGATTTGTCTTCATTTATATTTTAGTTAGTAGTAAGAGACACTGTTCCTAATGAATGACAGTTCTGTAAATGAATGAATCATTTTCAGCTAACAGTTTATGGAAAAGCTGTGCTCAGTGTGATCTCTGTGTCATAAAAGCCAAGGTGTAAATAAACATGGTCCATATTTATGCTACATATTTATCTTGTGTTTCAGAGTGGCCGTTATAACTATGTGAGTGTTGCCGGGGCGCTAAGAAGTGTCTATGAGACGGAGGGGGTCAGGGCTCTGTTCTCAGGGCTGACTGCCACACTGCTCCGAGACGCTCCGTTCTCCGGCATCTACGTCATGTTCTACAGTCAGGCTAAGGGAGCGCTGCCTCAAGGTGAGAGCCACACCACGTCAGCAGATCAGTCCATCCATCAATTTTCTTAACCGCTTATTCTCGCAAGGGTCACGGGGGGTGCTGGAGTCTATCCCAGCTGTCTTCGGGCGAGAGGTGGGGTACAACCGGGTCGCCAGTCTATCGCAGGGCCGACATATAGAGACAAACAACTATGCACGCTCACATCCACACCTACGGATCAGCAGATCAAAATAGATATTATTAATGTGAAGCATGTATTTCTAGCCTATATTACAGAAAGAAATCAGTGTATACTCTGCGGTACAGTACCGTTGTCTTTGGCCTCCAAAAGTGAGCTTTGGGTGCTTGTACTGTTTGTCTTGAACATTTTTTTACGCACCCAGCCATGCAAAGTGCTTTTCAACCAGGTTTATTTTCAATTCATGAAGAAAAAATGCAGAGGAAACCATGAATTAAAGTGGTAAAACGAAATACTGAACACAACACAATGAACATCACCTCTGTTTTTTCTTTGTTTGTTTGTATTTCTTTCCTCAGAGGTGACTTCGTCAGCCTACGCTCCGCTGGTGAACTTCAGCTGCGGGGTTGTGGCAGGTGTCATGGCATCGGTGGCCACACAGCCTGCAGATGTGGTGAAAACCCACATTCAGGTCAACCCGTCCCACTGGAGCACAGCAGATACTATTCGCTACGTCTACATGGTTTGTGCTTGTTAAATCATAGCGCACAGATTTTGACTTGATGCGAGTCCTTTTCAGTGAGATGTAGTGCTGGCATTGTTGACAGGAAGGGTATAACACTCCTGCAGCATCACATTATATTGAACTCTCTTGCTCTGTTCTCCCCTCAGGAGCACGGCTTGGGCGGGTTTTTTCGTGGCGCTGTACCCAGGTCTCTTCGACGCACTCTGATGGCTGCTATGGCTTGGACTGTCTATGAACAGCTGATGGCTCGAATGGGCGTCAAATCCTGAAGGTCAAAAGCACTGACAAGTGGACACAAAGAAACAGGTTGAAATATGGGGGTATAAAGAAATATTTTCTGACTGCAAGCCTCACATGAGAAGAAAAGGACGCCTGAGGAGCTGAGAGAGTGAGCCGGGACTACTGAGATTCTTAGCAAAGGAAGCACGTGGATAAAAGAGAGTAACAAGGTGTGCGTGCGTGATGTTATTTACATGTGAAAATGTGCCTGTTTATGTAAGCTTGAGATTGTGCTGTGACACCTGACACACTCTTGGACTAAAGTAACACTCCCTGATGTGAAGTGAACTTATTCATCCTCTTGTTATTTATATCCTGACACCTACTATGACTCCACTTAAAAATGCCCCGTACAGAGAAGCTGCATCTCTGCTGGGCAGCTAGTTGCCTTTGATGAGGTGTTTGAAAACATTGTCTAGACAAATGGGACACTCAGCGGTCTTGTGTGCATCTGCTGAGGGAACCAAAAACATAGCACTTCAGAGACCAAGAGAGGAGCTGTGGCTTCTGTCATGTTTATTAAACTTAGAATTGAACAATTTTCTGCACTTGCCAGTTGATTTTAATCAAGCAGGCTTAGAGCACATGTACGTGTTTCAGGCTGAGACAATCACAAGCACTCACACAGCTGCACTATGGGAAGAAATTCTAGACTTCAGAAATCACAATGTTGCCATAATGCTCAAAACTATGCTAAGCTAAACTTTATACAACTGTGATGAATTTTGTGATTCATCACAAAAGCTCCACAGTTTTGAATTTTGTGATTCATCACAGTCAAACAAATGCTTTTTAAAATAAATTATATTGAGATGATCTAAGTCGCATGTGTTGTTAAAATATATTCAGAACTGTGATGGCATCTCAGTCGGACCAGGATTTTGTGGATTTTTGAGTTTTATGAGGAGGAAAATGCATTTAGCATGTTTCTTAGACCTCAGTGATTTGTTTACAGGAAAACTCCAGAGAGCACCTTTCATCAGAAACAGCAAAAGCAGTTGGAATTAATATTACTATTATTATTATATAAGCACTTTGTTTTGTTTTTTGAGTACAGTGCTGTAAAGAAGTACTTGCCTTCTTATCATAATTTTTTTGCATATTTTTCACATTTAAATTATTAATATCTTCAAAAGTGTGTCTGACACACAAAAAAAACAGACGTCAAATATTTGTCATGGCTCTGTACGACTTTAGATGACAGGGTGTAATTCAAATCCCTTAAATCTTTGACATTTTGCTGAAGTCAGTTAATCATTGTGGTACTATGTCTATAAAGAAATAGTCATTTTTGACAGTTTCTGACTATAAATATTTGAGTCAATGCTGGACTACTGGTTGGAAAACATGGAGTTGATATTTTTATGTTACTTGTACAGTGTATCTGTTAACATAGAACATATTTATTATTGTTGATAAGATGTGAAATTAAACATAATAATTACATGTAAGTATTTATAGAAAGAATGCCAAACGGAAGATCTCATTAGTGGAGGACATGAACATTTGTCTTAAATCTAATCTCACTGAATAATTTTGGAAATCTTGGCAACATAAATGGCAGGTCTATGATATAACAGAAAAGCTTGCACAGCAAAATATTATTAAACTAACAGTACTCCGGTATTACCTAACATGAGATCTAAGTAGATGGAAAAACTGTCGAGTGAAAATGACATGTTCATTGTAGCACAGTACAGGCTAAGCATTTGACCACCTCCAGAACAAAGGGAGATAGGAGGTGTACAAATATACAGTAGATAGTGTTTTAAATGGTAAAAAATCGAGAGTGCAACAGGAGTTGACTTCCAAATTCCTCAGTGTTTGTTGTGTAACATAAACTGTGTATAACTGTTACCCATGTGCCATAATTCACGTCACGTTTTACCTCGTCCATTAGCATCATCATCGCATTACTCCTGTAGTCTTTGTTGCTCCTCTGTTGTGACTATATTGTATATGGTCATTCTTATTGTAGGTATTTGGGTCTGTGCCTGCCTGGTTTTTAATATTAATAAATTTACTTTTTTAAAATCACTTTGCTTTGTTGTTTCTTTTAATGCATATCACATTCTGTGTTTCCAGATAAAAACATTATCAACCATACCATCTACACTGTCAAGCATGTTATTAGATACAAACAAGTATGAGAGCTGCTGCCAAACATGATTAGAGAGACACTAGATACAGATGCTGCACTATGAAACCGCACCATTATAACCTGTTCCTCACCTGTTCCTTCATCACACACAGGCTTAGGCAGTAAACAGGCAGCTGTTGCTGTAGGACATTGTACCATCCTTTATTGGCACAAGCAGCTGCCTCATCGGTCACTTACTTCACAGGGTTCCTAACAACTCAATAACACAGCTTCACACAACTGGAAAGTGTTGTTAATCACTGGACACAAAAATGACATGCAAAATGGGTAATCCCATCATGCTTGACTGTTAAAGCAAAATAAACCATGTTACTGGATTTTTACTGGACTTAAGTTTAAAGCTTGAGTGCAAGTCACCAAAGCCTTTCAGCATTGTCCTACACAATTTTGTATAGGCAATTTATTGATAAATTATATTATTATTATCAATATAAATTATTGATGAAAGAGAAAAATCTACCAATGTTATCATATAGATATAGTAAGTAAAACACTGCAGTGTAAAGAAATGAAAGAAAGAAGAACAACTGTCACTAATAATGAAAAAGCCTAACTAAAATACCCACTAAAAATATTCTAAATAAATTTTAATCCCCTTTCAATATATAATAAGAACCAATAGTTTACTGGTTTGAACTCACTTCCTGTGTGTTTGTATCACTAAAATTAGTTTGTGGTGTGTATCATGAGCATAATAGGTAATGTTTAGGTCTTGTTTGTATATACAGTATGTCTTTTAGACAAGAAGACATCTCCAAAAACTTATCTTAAAATTAAAAAAATATGAAGGATAAGTTGGATTTTGGACAGAAAAAAGGATTAATAAATGTGGCAGTGGTTGCTGCTTTCTATAGATATTAAAATTTACATTGAGACTTAAATTGCTTAAGTAGCATACCACAACCAGATGAACAATAAGACCAATCACTTTTGACAAATTAAGTAATTTAAATCTACTTGTAGTTTTATTTTCAGCAGCTTTCACACAGCCTACTTTCAAAACTGTCCACCCCAGCTGAGACTCGAACCCACAAACCCTGGCTTAGGAGGCCAGTACCTTATCCATTAGGCCACTGGGAAAAAATATGCAGTTTATGCAGAAATGAATACGAGTGGTCGTGTGATACGTTATAAGTTTATGGATATAGTTTATATCCGCTTCCTTTATAATGAAACATTTTGTCAAAATTCAAACGCCATCGTCGCGGAGCGCAGCCTTTTCTCTCTGCTCCGTTGCTAGGCGACAAAGACCAACCACGGCGTTAAGTTAAACAGAGATTAGTGAACTGTTTCCTGTGGAGCGCTGTTTGGCTACAAAATAAAAGTCACCAAATTAAAAATTCTAAAGAAGGTTGCGGGTCCAGTATTTTCTTTAAACTACCATCTCAATCATAAAATTTGGTCCTTTCGTTATGTGAGTTATATCAGCATTTCATCCAGAATAGTTATTCAACTATTCAACTGTCTTGCTACTGTATCGAGCTATTTGCTCGCCCCTTTAATTTGAAAATACGAGAGCGGAAAAACAACGTATGCTTTCTTCAACTTATCAACTAGCGGTTAGCTAAAGCTAACTGATATCTCGCATAGCAAATACAGACAGTGGTAGAGGAGAACTTGTAACTTTTATTATTGTATTTCATTATTATTGTGTTACCCGTGCGAATATTTAATTTACGTTGCCAGCATTAGCCGCCTGGTTTCACTTCGAGATGAAACTAACCAGATAGATAACTAAAACCTAACGTGTATGTGATATTGTCAGTTTTCATAGAAAGCAACACCCAGTGTTGCCTAGGTTAGCGATAAACAAGCTAGCTAACGGTACAGTTACCTTCTCGACAAATACTCGTTGACATGGTGAGTTAACCAAAGGTTTTTGAAGATTTAAGTTCGTTGAATTTTATGCTAGGGCAATTATACTGCTATGGCAGTCTCATGTGTTGATGTATTTTGGAAATTAGGATGTCCCACTGATTGCTACCACTGAGCCACTGAAAATGAATTGACAACTTGAGACTGTTTTGATTTTGATTTTACACCCTGGCAGATCCTCTCTCGCGTGAAGCCCGCTGTGGGAGGAGAGACGCCGGTGAGCATCAGTGAGAAAAAGAAGAAAAACAAATCCAAAGTTCCCCGTTTGGAGGATTATCTGCAACAGAGAGACTACCTTGGGGCTTTGACATTGTTAGAGGTACTTAGTCACACATAACATAATCATGGGTAATTAACTGCTTGGGAAAAATGAAACGTTATTGTTACTACTGTCCCTTCCAGTTTCAGAGAAATATTGGAGAGAAAGAGGAGCATGCAGATCTCTGGATTGGCTACTGTGCTTTTCACTTGGGTGACTACAAAAGGGCTATGGAGGTATTTCTTCTTGAATATGTCTGTTTCTGAATGAGTGTGTGCAACTGGGTGCACAACATATGAATTAAATTCATAGGATTTTCTTATCATGTTCTGACAGGAGTACAAGTCTCTGTCCCTGAAACCTGAATGTCCTGCTGAGGTGTGGGTCCATCTGGCCTGTTCCCTATTTTTTCTAGGGTTATATAAAGAAGCTGAAGAAGCAGCATCCAAAGGTAAGCATTTCAACAGTGAATTAGCAAATTTCTTCTTTGTATTGTATTTCAGCCACTTGATTTCACCCACAGTTTATATAGTGTTATTTGCAAAATTTATATTAGAAGTAGTAAATATTACCATGACCTGCTTTCAGTTGTTTGGTGCAGAGTGAGACAAAATGGATATGTACTTTTGTAGTTCAACAGGCAAAATTTTAGATTGAATTTGATTGTCTCTAGCTCATTATCATTTAAATGTTAATCAACTTTAATAATAACCAGCATATTAAGTTAATGCAAATCTGACAATAGGTGGTGCCATTTAACATTTTATACGTATATGTTTGCAGTCTAGCCTGAGATTTCTTATAACCAAGTTGGACCCAGTTGTCACACAATACTGTATAACCTGGATAATCATAATGACCTATGTTTGATTTTTTTAGTTATCTACTCAAATCAATAAAATAAAAATTTAAAATTAAAACTACATCTAACAAATGTCAGCAAAACTAAATCTAAATGCCACCAAGTTTGTTATGCACACACAGACTTATCACCTGTTTTGCCCTGCAAAATTAGATGAAAGATGGTCCTCTACAACATCTGGCATTTAAGTGACTTAGTATTGATTTGTTTGGCTTTTCTTGTTAAGAAACATTTATTCTAAAGACTTGAGGTACAGACATTGTTCTGTCAGAGCAAATCTTTAATTGATTTGTTTTAAGCTTTTAGATCCCATCAACCCCCACTCACTGCATCATTTTTATGCTAGATCGACTTTGGCCACTGAGAGCAAGGTTAAGAAGTCAGTGACTTGTGCCTTTTATTCCCACATAAATTTGGTATCTCTTCTTCTGTGTAGCACCAGTGTCCCCCCTCCAAAACAGACTCCTCTTTCACTTGGCTCACAAGGTTGGAAAATAAATACTATAAATACTTTGTTTCGTTGTTGTCTTTTTTAATATTTTCTTCTTTGCATATTTTTACTTTTTATGACCCACTTGTTCCTAAATGTAATTCCTGTCTTCCTGCTTTACCCTCAGTCTCATATAATTTTGTCATCCTGATCCGATCTCTGAAGTTTTTCTGTTTGTCTTCATATCATGCCTCAGTTCAATGATGAGAAGAAGCTGATGAGTTTTCACCAGAACCTGGAAGATGTGACAGAGGACCAGCTGAGTCTGGCATCCATCCACTACATGCGGTCCCACTACCAGGAAGCTATAGACATCTATAAACGGCTACTATTGCAGAACAGGTCTGTGTTTTCCCTGCACTGGGTTGCATGTTCTGTCCTAGCACCACCTTGAGGTGATAGTTAATGAAGCAGTTTTAGATTTGAAATGCTGCACACCATAAAGATAATTCAGGTGTCTGTGCTGCAGACCTGCTGAGCTAGCTTCCTCTAACACTAATATATTGTACCTGTTACATGAACTGAAGCAAATTGTTAGTTTTGTTAATGATTAAAAAAATATCTGAAACATCTTGTATTTATAACTAAAGAAATAACTAAAGCAAGTTTGACCGCTTATTACATCTTGTCTTTTCAGAGATTTCCTTGCCCTCAAAGTATATGTGGCTCTGTGTTACTACAAGCTGGACTACTATGACGTGTCCCAGGAGGTGTTGGCTGTGTACCTGCAGAGCATCCCTGACTCCACGATTGCCCTCAACTTAAAGGCCTGCAACCACTTCAGGCTCTACAACGGCAAGGCGGCAGAGGTACTGCTGCATAGCCCGGTGGTTCTTCACAATGATATATTTTCAAGAAAATGTTGTTTAGAGAGAGCAAAAATTAAAAGTCACCGCTTATATTAGATTAAAATTAAATTAAAATAATTTTTATTTTATTTTTATTAAATGTATATTATTAAATTTCTACATTTGTGCATCATGATACACCACTTTTTACTTTCATGCTCTGTTACAGTCAGTCAGAATCAGTATCTGCTTGTGCTTTTCTTTTCTTTTTGGGAAGTAACTGGTGTAGGTTTGACTTTTTAAAGCTCTCTCTCTCTCTCTCTCTCTCTCTCTCTCTCTCTCTCAGGCTGAGTTGAAGAACCTAATCGACATTTCCTCCTGCTCCTTTGAGTTTGCTAAGGAGCTTATCCGACACAACCTGGTAAGCGCTTCACAAGCTTTAACTGAGAGTGTAGGTGTGTACATACAAAGGTGATTTGCTAGTTTCCCTCACTCTGAACCTCACTTCTCTGTACCGCAGGTGGTGTTTCGTGGTGGGGAGGGGGCATTGCAGGTGCTGCCTCCTCTGATCGATGTGATTCCTGAGGCCAGACTCAACCTTGTCATTTACTATCTCAGACAAGGTATGTAAACATGGCTTTGTATTTTTCAAGGGACAAACTAAATGAGGAAAATATTGATATTTCTATATATAAAATAATTGACTGTAAAAGAAACATGAGAAGAACCGAGGACATAGTAAAACTAAACCTTTATTTACAATGAAATCACCCAAATTCATCAAGAATTGTATAATAACATAAATTACACTATTTTATGTAATACTTTAGTTTATTTAATACTTTCTAAAATCATGCAGTGTTCAATAAAATTAATTTTTTAATATATAATTTTCTTTTTCCCTCATCCAGTCTTTATACTGTCACACTTATTATTAATGTAATTTAAGCATCTTTGTTATCATTTAATTATTATTATTATTATACTGGTTATTATTATTCTCCATTTTACACTTCCAGATGATGTCCAGGAAGCTTATAACCTCATTCAAGATTTGGTGCCAACCACTCCTCAGGTGATACAGAGCTTTAATTTGATATTAAACTTGTCTTTCTGAGTGTAAAAGGTAATATAGTAACTGCAGGCATTGCTCAAATTGACTTTTTTGCTTTGAAGGGTTTCAAGGCTGTGTTGCTTAATAAGAAAAAAGTCACAATGAAAACCACAATCATGTCAGATTAAATGAAACCTTTTAAAAAAACTCTTCTTCCTACTCCAACTAAGGGTTTTTGAAGAGCCTCTTCTTTTATGTGACTAGTTTTTTTATCTTCAAAAGCACTTGGATACCACTTGGATCTGAAAGCATGTGGAACTGTTGGAGTATTTGGCTTCTGTGTGTCTTTTATGGTTTTTATGTTGAAAGGGAATTATATAGGAATTGAAGCCGCAATTAAATCATAGATCAACCAGTTTACTCTGATCATTTATTTTCTCAGGAGTATATTTTGAAAGGAGTGGTAAATGCCGCTTTGGGACAAGAACTTGGATCAGTGAGTATTTCTGTTAAACATGAAGATGTGCAAAGAAATGCAGTAACAGTGAATGTGAGATAAACATATGTTACTGTGTGTTTTTACTCTTTCAGAGGGATTACTTGAAAATTGCTCAGCAGTTCTTTCAGTTGGTTGGGGGCTCGGCTAGTGAATGCGGTACTACATGCGGTAGAAATTTGAAAAGTCCTATAAAGAAACAACACGCAGCAATGGTGTGTAACATTTTTTTTAATCCTTACAGACACTATTCCTGGCAGACAGTGCATGGCCTCCTGCTTTTTCCTCTTGAGGCAGTTTGAAGATGTTCTCATATATCTCAACTCAATCAAGGTTAGTGTTGCTCAGTATACAGTGAGACATCTGGTATATTTCAGTGAAGCATCAGTATTGTTAGTTGTCTGTGCTATCAGTTCGTAAGAGTTGAAAAAAGACTCCCACGCTAACTTCAGATGACAAGTGGTGCTTTACAGATGTAGTATGTCTATTTAGGCTTGAGTTTGTGTGATTTTCCATGATTCATACTACTATGCACTGGATGTGTGTGGACTCATCCTTTTTGTGTAGGCATAACTGTGCTTGTCTTTTCACAGGGTTACTTCTATAATGATGATACGTTCAACTTCAACTATGCTCAGGCTAAAGCAGCCCTTGGCAACTACAAAGAAGCAGAAGAGGTATCTTAGTGCTTTTACACATTTATTAATTGTGACTGCCAAGACTGAATACTGAATATTGTATTCACATTCATTTCGATGTTTTTTTTCAGGTCTTCCTCTTGATTCAGAGTGAAAAGATCAAGAATGACTATGTTTACCTCAGCTGGCTGGCACGATGCTGTATGTACATTGGTCATAATGATTTATATTTACATATTATATATTAGATTATTTGATAATGGTTTATTTACAAATATATTCAGTGGTGATTGAAAGTTCATGAAGAAGAAGAATTTTCTATGTTTATCTTCATACAATGTTTACCATTCCTGGGGAGGGTAACAGTTGTGCTGAATGTTCTCCATTTGTACACAGGCTGCCTCACAGTAAACAGGTGATGTCAGATCTCTTGAGCATCACCAACTTGAAGTCTCCTTTAGTCAAGCTTTGATACACTTCTATAAACCTCAGGAACCACATTTCTGTTGTTCAAATATGGCGATTGTCATAGGATTGACTGAAACACCTGACTCTAATTTCCCCTTCAAATTAACTGATAACCACATACAATTATTTAGGATAAGATCCCCTATAAATAAATGTTCTTTGTCTCATTTAATTGGGTAATAAAAATAAAAACAGTAACAATATTAGAATAAAGTAAAAAAATTACATTAGTTCATTAATTACAACAATAAAATCCAGATATGGAATTGATTTTCTTTCATTTATGTCCAAACAGGATTCCAGCCATAAATAATAAATGTCAGCAAAATCAGACGTTAGGTCCACACCTCTTCAGTCTTAAGATATTGGAGAGATTGATGCTGTAAATATAATCAGTATGGTCTTAAAACGAGTTTTGCGTGGAAATGCCACAAACCATGAACATGAGGATACCAGATGAAAATGGCAGACTGCTGGTTCAGTAAAAAGGTTGTGTCTTGACATTTACTGTATATTAAACCACAGTGAAATTCCCAAAATAGGAGCAATATGATTCAACAGGCTGCTCACTGGCTGCTTAAAGGAGGAACCATTTAAGCAGACATGAAAAACTATCAACACTGGATGACATGAAAGGACTGAAAATGCTCCCAGAGATCTTAAAGCAGTAGAAGCAAGACTGAGGAACATTTTACACATTACTGAGGATGATCTCTGACTCAAACATCACCAGCAGGTTTCTGGCCTAAGGCATATAAAGAATTTCAGGCCACACTTGCATTCAGCTCGTGTCCCGCTTAGCACGTCTAAGAAATAAAAGAAATGAAAATCTCCATTCAAAGATTTTTATTCCTTTCTTGGCTTAATCCACATCAATAAAACCTGCCTGTAAGCTTTAATTTTTTCCAAATTTGAATCTATAAAAGTCGCCTAAACTGCATTTGAGTGATGGATTATTGAACCCTTGTCTTGTTCTTGTCAGACATAATGAACCAGAAGGGTCGGCTTGCCTGGGAGCTCTATCTAAAGATGGGCACTTCCTCGGATTCCTTCAGTCTGCTGCAGCTCATTGCCAACGACTGCTATAAGGTAACGCCACCTTCCTTCTGTCTCCATCTGAGGTTACGTATAAAGACAAATGTGACATTTTAATTGTCAGTTGATTATTTTATTTATCAACCAGAAAAGCAAAACATTCCCTGAATTTATCATCTCTAATGCGAATTTCTCAGTTTTATACTATTATTATATACTGACTAATGTCAGGTTCTGGACTCAAAACAAAATAATCAATTTGATGTTTCCCGCGGGGAAACTATGAGAAACATATCAGACAACGTGACTAAATTAATTAATCAGGAGGATCAAATGTGAAAACAATATTTAGTTTTATCTCTTATGTGTGTAGGTTATGATTAATTCATAATTAACATCTGCAGATTATTTTCTACAAGAATTATTATTTAATTATGTCACCTTAAACAGAGACATTGCACATTACATTCTCTACATGTATGATTTTATAATATTTTTCTCACACCACTTTGTTTTTATTATTTGTGTCTGGCACAAGTACATATTAACTTAATGTATCACTGTTGTTAGAAGCGTCATCCTTCAAATGCCTCCAGTTTCCTCACCATATTTTTGAAATGCAACCAAAAGTGTGAACAGACCACACAGACACATAATGTTCTGGATAAAATGCTGCTCGTGTGTTAAAGAAGTGGTTTGAACCTGTTGTTTCAGATGGGACAGTTCTACTATGCAGCCAAAGCATTTGATGCACTGGAGAAGCTGGATCCTGGATCCAACTACTGGGAGGGCAAAAGGGGGGCGTGTGTTGGCATCTTCCAGCTCATACTGGCAAACAAGGAATCCAGGTACATTTGTCTCTTTGTCTTGTACAATAGTTTGCCTTGATTTTATCTTTACCCTTAAAAACTTTTTTGTTCTTAACCCCTTTTCATTACAGGGATGTAATACTGTGGTCTGTTAAAGTGGGAGAGACATGAAAATAAAATAAACATGAGAGATCGTGCATTCTTGATTTAATCTTGTTTCCTCATATATCCTGTTTGTGTTCTAGGGAGACATTGAAAGAGGTGGTGCCTCTTCTGCGAAATTCAGGAAATCCCCAGGTTGAATACATCATCCGAGCTCTGAGGAAATGGGCCAAAGACAACAGAGTCCTCCTCTCATGACAGTGTTCAGCACTGAACTTCATGCATGGATGGTATCTATGCCACGTGATGCAAAGAAATATGGAGCTTTTATCTCTGCTATACTGTAGTGTTTTGTATCAAAATATTTATGAAGTTTTGACTTGAAATTCTTTATGTACTTGTATATTTGTATTAAAATGTGATTTGTAGGTTACACTTGTGTTGTAGTCTGTGATAAATTCATATAAATCTCAGTGCAGTAACTTACTTTACACATCAGTTTGCTAAGAATAAGAAAGAACAAATTAATCGGGCACATGTCATGGGGCATGTTTATGTACACAGTAAAGCTGCAGATGTTTAGTAGTTTTCATTGCAGAAGAACAAACAATACAAGAATCTATTACAAGCATAATTCCCTTTACAAAGTTAAATATAGTTATTAGCATAGATGCTAAACCTGAGCAGTGTCCCAAGTCTACTGTATGTCACATTATCTATTGTCTATTAGTATGCAGTGTATTAACACTGGGAAATAAAAGGTAAATAAAGTAAAATAAAGTAGTATGCCAAAAGAATAAAATGGGGCAAGCTGTGATTTTTGAGTGTGATATCGATGCACACTTTTGTCCTATTCTGCACAAACCTACTGAAGATGTAGCTCACAGCTGCAAAACATGAGAATAAATGTGTTGTGAAACAGGTTTGAAAAAATCATAGAAAATTAATAAACTGAAATATTATTTACTGATATAAATGTGTAGAATACATACTTGGAATAACAGTTCACTCTTGATGTTTTGCAATCACATGTCAAGGTTTGATTAACATTCACTGGTACATTATACTCTTTGAGCGCTCCACTGATATCAGTATCAGTGTGAGGGTTAGTTAGAAACTGTTTTAAACAAGGATGATCAAAACTGAGGCAGCAGAGGTCTGAATTTTAGTGACCAGTACAAGTCAGGCTTATCAGTGGTTTGAGTTATCAAGCAACTGGACCCTGATTATGTGATCAGGATTATTCCCTCAGGTTCCTCTACAGTCACAGGAGACAGTGTAAAACTTCATGACAATCAAACTGATCCTTGTGTAAAACTGTTGAAAATCCTCTTTCTATTGCAAACGAGGCATATTGTAGGACTTTTAATGAACATGTTAAACAGGTAAACAGGTTGGTTTCTACAACAGTAGAGACAGAAAATTCAAATGTGTTCACACAGGATCATGTTTGCTACACTCAGAAATGTGTTTTGGTCTTGGTTACTTCTCTTGGATGTTTGACCTTCACTGTGCAGGATTACGTATGTAATACAGAGATTTTCTTTCTACATTTAACTACTGAAGGAGAAAATCTTCTCTGCACTTACTTAAATCTTTAACCTCTTTATGTCATTTGTCACATCACAACAGGTCTGAAACACAAACCGAAGCCACGTCCTTCAACCGTGTTTGATCTAACTCAGGCTCATAAGATGTGATCATATCTTTGATAAGAGTAGAGATGAGTTTAAAACATGATTCTGGTGGCTGATCGTGTTATGATTCATTGAAACTGTCTCCTCTTATGAGTGTTCCTTCCTTTTTCAGTATATGTTGATGAATTTTCTGGCGTACACCTGCAAACACGTGTAATGTGGAAACCAGAATCCTCCAGGTCACATACAGGAGGACAGGTCTTTTATCCATAAAACTGAACCCAAGACGAGTTAATGATATCGAGCAAGTTTCCTCTAAATCTACTGTCATTATAGTACAAAAATTCCTCTTAGTGATTCACAGGAGACTGTGAAGATATACACTTGAAGATATTCAGTTAATTTATGTGAATCAGACTACTGAAACCTGTGAACTTTGTCCTTGATAAATTTCATTAGACGGATGAGTCTTTTTATGACCAGTGCGAAAAATTAAAGCAGGTAACCAGCAGACAAGCTTAACACCCCTTTAACTTTGGAAACAGGTTTTGGATTTTCATTTAAACATAGGCCTATGTGGAGGGGAGTTACGCATATGTTGTTGTTTTCATGGAAAACCTGTGTCAGGTCACACATTACTATTATTATGTTATATATATGGTTTTTATTTCTTCATACACGTCTCGGGGGGTCTTTAAACTCCATATCAACAGGTGGTCATTTGTGTAACTTAATGAGAGGTGTTACGGTGGTGACCTGTGAGGGCCAAACGTCTGGCCTCCGTTCAGGACGTGATGTCTGACTGTGAGCTGCTGCCACCGCAGAAGAAACGCACAGTTCAGCTTTATTTCGCGAACAGACGGAAACGCCTCAGACCGGAGCCGCGGAGCTGCAGCTGTTAATCTATGTCTGCGCGTCCTTCACTCCGCACTCACTAAAAGTCACAATAGTAATGATGGTGTTGTTATTATACACGGGGGGTAGGGTCGGGGCACGCGCTGATTGGACGCCGTGACCCCCCCGCGTGTCACGATGTTTCCGTTTTGTGCGTACGCGCATGCGCAGCGACCCCTCTCTTCTGATATTTTATTTACTCCCGAAACCCAAGATGGCTCCTGTGAATGCCTCGGTCCCATAGCAGATTGAGGATGCGAGTAGCTGCGGTAAAAACAACTTTTCCCCGACCGTCGCATCGCAGGGAGTTCGTTTCGTATGGTGCGGAGGAGGCTCTAACGTCCGTCTAGGCACCGAGCAGCCGTCGGAGCTTCGCGAAACCTTCTTCAATCCACCAATTTGGAGTAGTTTCGCGAAGTAGCTCGTCTCCTCGCTGTCGCTGTCTGTCCGGAGCGAGGTTCAGGCAGGCAGGCAGCTCATCAAATGGCCGAACCGAGAAAAGTGCAATTTGTCACCCTCTCGGCCTTCGCAGCTGGAGCCGCCGCGGAGTCTAGGAAACGCCGGCTGGAAGATGAGGCCGAAATCAACTTCGGTAGAGCCGGGGAGGTCGACTCGGCGACCGGGGCAGGAGGAGCTGCCAGCAACGGTCGCCTCGGAAAAAGCAGCGACAGGGACAAGGCTGGAGCCGAGAAGAGGGCGACGGTGCGGCTCAACCTGCCTCTATCCGAGCCCGACGACCGCTCCTCTGCCGAGTTTAATTACGGAGAACTCATCCAAAACCTGCAGGTAGGTTCTCCCAGTTTCACTAACATTACCAGGCCGGTGAGTGCGGAGCTGGAGTTGATTTTATTGCCAGTGGAAGTGTTTGGGTGGACTTGTCATTGCTCGGTAAAAGGGGGGGAGAGAGAGCACCTTGTCCTTAGCGTGGCTGAAACTGACCATTAGTGCGACTCCACACAAAGCCAGCAGCAGCAGAAGCTTTTTGGCCACTCATCCAGCCAACTCATCCAACTTCAGCTGCTACAACAGATTGTCGCTTTTAACGAGACGCCTCTTCTTTTTTTGCACATGCCGAAATAAAGCTGATCTTGTGCTGCTACCTGTGTCCTCTTCACTCAGACTTGCCCAGCAACAGCCCAGTTACACAGCCATTACAGCACTTGAAATGCCACATGCAGTTTGGCCCTCTGGCTGCGGGTGATAGATGAGAGAGCATTGCTGATGGAAAGGACCAGGATGTAGCATGGGAACAAGGCAAATGTCAGAGCTGAGAGATAAAAGAGAAGCACCCCTCGTTTTCATTCTGCAGAGTTTGGACTTTTGTTGTTTCACATGATTTGAAAAAGTTTAGAAATTGTTTTTTAATTTGCAGTCAAAAATTCGGATTGCATTCAAAACATGGCCATGCAAACAGCATATTTGGGGTGTTTTATGTGTTATTTCTCTCATTAAAATATATTTATAAGTTTGCTGACAGTATTCTGATACCGTATCAACATGTTATTGATGGGACTTTTCTCAGACAATGAGATGTTAAAACACTGCAGTTAGTCTGACATCTGATCGTCCTGCTCACAGTCTCTGACTTTTCCATTTTCTGTTTTTGGTTCAGGTTAAGAATAATGTTGCTGTTTCAGCCCACATTCCCGATGACCCCTTTAACGACGATGAGAGAGATCGACTTCAGGTTGAGGCCTTAGCAAAAAAGTTTGAAAATAAATATGTAAGTTATCTTTTAATCTGTTTATTTTTTTGTTTTTATTATTGGATCATATTTAAATTAAAGCCTGAATCTGGAATTCGGAAGCCAATACCAATATTGTTATTTGAGAGATTCACAAATTCACTGATAAAGGACATGTTGGCTGACAAACACATAACATAAACAAATATGAATGGGTCACTTCATTGTTATAAACTACACACAACAAATAAACTACTAAATATTGTAACAATGCCGCCTTTTCCCTAAATGACCTCCTCTGTGTTTGTCATTTCTGTACATCAGTTTACTATCATATCAATATTTGCATTAATCTGTTATCAGTTGGTATTTTGATTATAATTACTGTTAGTGTTTAATTTAGTAACTTTAAGTAAAGTCAACTGTCAAGTAAATTACATGCGTATGTCCTTACAATCAAAATGAACTTCGGTACAACAAGTACTCCTCAGTTTCATAAAAACAGACATCTTGAGTCACTGCTTGGCCAGTATGAGACTTTTGAGTCTAATATCAAGTTGTAGATAAACGTATTAAGATAAACAAATACACATATTTGATAAAGATCCCATTTTGTTGGTTTGTTTTTAAAGAATTGTGACCTGAATAAATATTGAGAACATTCTACTGATAAAAACTTTGTCAGTCGTCTCCAGTGGACAGACTGTATCCTGAAGAAAAAGATTATGTATGACCTCAGGCAACACTTTTGTGCATTTCTGGACTATAATTTGTTTTACATAGAGACTCACATGCATGTCAGTAACAGTACATGGTATGCTGTACGTCCAACGCCTTCATTGGCTGGTATGTGATTCAGTCTTATGTGTGTTTGTGTTCTGAAAGTGATCAGTTCTTAAAACAACTCTCATATGTCCATAAGTCCTCACTCTGAAAAGGGTCTGTTTTATGGTAACTGTTTTTAAAAAAGTGAGGATTTTTTAATGTGAATAAAGACGTAATGTTTGAGACAGTTTTGTCTAATTTTTCAGGGTAGTACAGGGAAGAAGAGGAAAGACAGAATGCAGGATTTGATTGATATAGGCTTTGGCTATGATGAGACAGACCCGTTTATCGACAACTCAGAAGCTGTGAGTATGACTCGCTTCGTTAATAGTTAGGTGATTTTTCACTTGTTTTTTTCCAAGATGTCACTTTAATTTAGTCAGACGTTTCGCTTTTTTCTTTATAATAACATTGTACACTGTCCTTTTTCCTCCTTTATTATCTGCTGATTTATTTGCTGCCCTCGTCACATTCCTGAACTGCTGCTCTCCTGTGTTGTTGTGAGGAGGCAGACATTATTCCTCTGTGGTTAAATATTTATTTTGAAGCTTGATAGTTCAATACTTTTGAGTACACTCAGCCGTATATCTAAACATAGACATTTGTTCATTATTACAATCAATCTCAGACAGCGGTCTAAAATTGTCCTTATTACTCATGAACACATATGTGCTACTTGTGTCCACACAGGACTCTGTCATCGTTTGTGTTTGGCAGTGTTTGTTGTTCAGGATGTCACTCTCTCTCTCTCTCTGACTGTATTAGATAAAATGATGCTCATTGTATGGATTCTCTGTGGTTATATGATATTTGTTTTTTGTTTTGATAGCTGTCCTCACTGCACTCTCAAATTGGCAGCACCTGTTTGACCCTTTTTTCTGTTATGATATGCACCATGATGAAAAAATGTTTTCCTCTGTGGCCTCGTTTTTTTTGTTGTTGTTGTTTTTTCAGTGATTTGTTTTTGCGCACAGCAAATCATCTGTTTTTACTCACCAACAAAAGACTGCAGACTGCTATGCAAAATGTCAAAAAAACAGTTACTAAATATGTTTTAAAAACTACAAGTGACCTCTGCATTGCATGAAGGAGGATTTCTAGATATTTGAGATCTTATATTGTCTTGTGTTGTTGTTTTTCTCAGTATGATGAGCTGGTGCCTGCCTCTCTGACCACAAAGCTGGGAGGATTTTACATCAACACTGGCACGCTGCAGTTCAGAGCAGCCTCTGACTCTGAGGGAGAAGAAGACAAGGTGAGAATACCTTAACACTCAAATATTAATAAGTAATTCTCATTTAGGTTTTCAAGGATCTGGAGGATTAAGAGTTCTCATGATAGAAACTATTTCAAAGATGTGGGAAAGAACATGGAGGCTTATTTTCTTTATTTTATTCTTTAATGTATATGATATTATAAGAAGGAATCCATGAAATCACCATAATACTACAAAAATAAGGATTGACATTCATTACTTTCATTGTGGTTCTTGATGTGATCATGCAGGGGTCCAAGTGATCAGGCAACATCATATAACTACATCATACTAACGATCCAACAAAATAAATTCTATTTATCTGCACCACAGAACATAGGCCTTCAATTATCCTTTGTCACATTATAGATGTTTTAGAGCTGATCAGTTTATATTTATGGCTCTAGGGGTGGCGATGTCAGTTCATGGGTCTGTCCTCTGCTATGAGCCAGACTGGGGGGGACAAAAAAACACTATTGGATTGATGAGCACAAATTTTTGTACAGACACGCTTGATTAGCAGAGAATGGATCTCAGTAACTGGGGTGATCCCCACATTTCCTGCCTTTGCTAAGCAGCAACTATCAACAAGCTAAGACACAGAACTAAGACGAAGGTGAACATGGTAAACAGTGTGTCTCTAGTTCTAGAGACACACTGTTTTTCAGAGCCACTAACATGGTTAGTCTTGTTTTTTCTGCACTACTTCCCAAATTTATAAGTCCTCATTTGTCTTTGTCAAGTTCTATCAGGAACTTGTATGATATGTTTTTAATTTTGATGAATAAAATGGTTACTACAAGTTTTCTTGTCCCATGGTCATTGCCATCCTGATGAGGCATTTAAATGTCCTCCCGACAGGATATTGATTTTATGTTTTATGTTTATTTATTTATTTTTCGTGAGACGTGATGTAGATGTTATCTTTCACCGCATCAGGAGAAGTCTCTGAAGGACACAGCTGCGCGCACTCACTCATGCATGCACACACACTGAGCACTGTGTGTGTTCCTCAGACAGAATTGATTTTTTGCCATTGTGCACTGTCGCCATCTGCTTATTAGACTTAAGGTATGTATATGCTCTTGTTTCAGAAGCTGAAAGACAACAGGGAGCAGGTGATTAAGAAGAGGAAAAAGAAGGAAGTTAACAGTGTGGAAGAAAAGAACCAGAAGAAGAACAAAGTACCTAAACAAGGGTGAGAATCTGTGACCCTGTGTGGTCATTTTTCTTTTAATCACTTGGCAAAGTTACTACACCTCTACATATATGGAATCCCTACTGCTAATCAAGAAGCTGAACGTTTGGTTCATAATAGCCGGACAAGCTGAAACCTAATGTAAAATAGACATTCAAAATTCTACTTTGTAAAATGATTCAATACCATTAAGCCGAGCAATTAAAAACTCACAAAGAAACTTCAAAATGTCAAAAACGCACAGACGCTGTTATGTAAATGGACAAGTTTTCCTCTACTCTTGAAAAGTTGACCTTTTGGACAACCATGTGGGCCACTGTGGATATGTGATGACGCATTTGTCCACTCTTTACACTGCTAATAATCCACCACCCTGTGTGACATTATCCTCCTCTGCTTGCGTGCGGACCCTCTCATACATCCATCATGAGGCAGGTCTGTGACTTGCTCTTAGCAGCTGTGACAAACAGCCGCCTTCTAGAAAACGTTCCATTATCCACGTTCAGATAGGCCGAATACTCCAACATGCCACCATTCTGAAAACAACTTCCAAAAATAGCACCAGCTATTGCTATTGTGCCATTATGAAACAAATGATGGTGTGTGTGTGTGTGTGTGTGTCAGCTCTTTTCACAGCAGACTGCAGGTTAATCCCTCAGTATCCCCACAGCTCCACTCTCTTCCTACGTTTCTGAGTTGTCTTTGTAAACGTGTATCAATGCCTCGCTTCTCCCGTGAATATGTCAGTTACTGTATTTGTAACATGAATTTCCTTTATTCATCATCTGCCCTCTTTATGTTTCTCTTAAATGTAAATGAATTAGTTGCTTTAGTGGGATTTTACGCTCAGTTGGTGGATTTGTTACATTTTTACACAAAGCAGTGGAGCAGCCTGGTTTCAGCACTCAGAATAGCCGCCCACATCTGAGATCAACCCATTTACAGCTGTTCCTCTGGCAGCTGGAGAAGCAGTTAACTAATCAGAGCTTAGAAGGTGGGATTAAAAACGCGGACAATCTTCCTACATGACTTACTAGCTAGATTAATAAAAATAGCAACAGAAAAATTTGCAAGCATGGATAAGATCTTATTTCTAAATGAGGCTCACTGCATGACTCAACTCCAGTTTACGATTCATTATTCACCCTGGGGAAGCCAAGGTAGCTGAAAATGTGTTGACTGAGAGAAATCTGGAGTTTTATGACACCAGGATATGCAACCTGATAGAAACCACTATACTGTGGTATGTATCCACCTTGTCCTGTTCTCTGATCAGTCTCTGTTGGTAAAGAAGACACAGGTGCATAGAAGATCAGAAACCTAGATAATACTAGAATCACACATTAAGTGAGAATAAAAACTGTGTTTCCTATGTATCATGCAAATGTCATGTCCTGAATAAGATACCAGTGCTATCTGAAGCAACCGCATTTCCAGACCAGTCCCTGGCTGCTGCAATAAAAGTCAATTCTGTATTTCCAATTCCTTGTGTCTACAGAGCCACGCTATTGTAGCACATGCAGAATTGATTGTGGCCTCGTCTGACCAAAGAACACGTATCTACGATTAATTTAAAATCTTCCCAGAGACTTGACTCTTTTTTTGACAGTTTCTGGCTTCCTCCTTTCATCATAGAGTTTCAGGTTGTATTTCTGTATGCAGCAACAGACTCTGACATTGGTTTCCCAAAGTATTCCAGAGTGCTTGTGGATATATTCATCCCAGTAGCATAATGGTTTCTCATGTAATGCCACGTAAGGCCAAGGTCACACACATTCTACAGTTTCTGCCTTTGGTCTGAGATTTTTGGTCCATGAACCTTTTCATGTTTTATACTGTGAAAGTTTGAGAACTATTGAATTATTTTGAGAAGTGAGCCGTGATCCGTTCTTGCTTGAAAAGACTGGGCCTGTTGTGCACGCTCCCATCATGAGACCTTTACCTGTTTGTAGTTAACTTGCAAATTTCCCTCAACATGATACTTAAATTCCATAAACGGTTTTGTTTGCTTCTGTCCCAACTTTTTTAGGCTGTGTTACAGCATCACTTTTTTTTTTATATTTACAAAATGCAATTAGGACGATCAGTGGAAACACTGAAAATGTCAGAACGTTTCAAATAAATTAACAAATCACATGGAAAACTATATAATTAATCACTATATAATTTCACACAACAAGACTTTTTCAAAGTGATTTAATGCATTTTATAAAACGTTTTGTGAAAATGCACATAACATTTTCTGTTTTACTCCATCAGAGTGACGTCTCTCAACCTCCACCGCCCGGAGAAGAAGAAGAGGAAGAAGCTGATGAAGGACTCGCTGTACCTGGCTGCCATGCTCCGCCGCTTCACTCGGGAGAAGGAGGAGATGAGGAAAAGAAACCCCAGCATGGCTCAGGCACGCCTGGGTGCAGGTGTGGTGGGCAAGCCCCACTCTGCCAACTCTACGAACCACCTGTTAGCCTCTAACTCTGCCCACCCGCAGGGCACCACATCTAGCAACGACCTCTCACTGGCGGACCTCACGTCAGACCCGACTGTGATGTCACTTCTGGGCTCGACCAACGAGAAGGAGCTGCAGGATCTTCTAGGTGACCTGGACTTCACCATATTGGACAATGACCAGCAGCACGCCATGGTGGCAGCTAGAGAGAATGGCATTCTGGGAGTCGGTGTTCCCACTCATAAAGCAGCAGGAGGAGGTGGCCAAGGGCGAGGCCTGGGGTCTTCTAGTGGGCTGTTTTCTCCCCCTGCGCTGCCTGATGGGCTGCCCGCTCCTCTTATTAAACGCATCGAGGACCTGCGGGTGGTGAGTCAACTGTAGCTTGACTGTGGGTGGCTGCTATTACCGGTAACTTAAGTTAAACACAAATAGCAATCAACAGAGGAAGTGGCACAGAATATTTGTTATTGTTTAGTCCAACAAGAATAGTCTCTTCTAAAGTACTGGCTCCAAGCAGAAACCTCAGGGACTTTATGCAACTAAAACAGCATCTCTACCTCGGAGCCACAGAGTCGGCATGTAGCAGAGAAATCTTTTTCCAAAGGCTGCTGAAAATGTAAAGAGAGGCACAGAGAGGCAGTTGAAAAGCATGATGCAAGTGAAGGATACAGAGGTGAAGAAGAGGGAGGCAGAACAATAAATAAAGCAACTGTGAATTTTTTTTCTGCTTCCAATGAGACATGGGAGATTCAGCAATATTATTAGTATTTACTTTTATTATTTTAGTTAAACATTTGAATACATGCTAAAATGAGTACTATAAAAAACATCAGAGTTGACTTGCAGGTGGATGCACCTCTGTGTGGTTGTTCTTTTTACATTAGAATGACGGCTTTTATGCCAGCTCTGTTTAACTGAACAGTGGAACCAGAGAGTTTGTGTAAACTGAACCGAATGTGTTGGGTGTCACATGACCCTGGACAGGAGTTCGAGTTAAAATTAGAACAGAAGATCAGTACTAGGCAGGATGATGAGAATAGGAGAGTGTGCTTCTGTCAGTGCAGTCCTCAGAGGCTCAGCACCACAGATATATGTGTCTGTATTTGCGCTGTATGGAGCAGTGTTGTTTGCTGACTCAGCCTTTTCTCCCCCCAGGCCTCTCGGCAGTTTGATCAGGAGGGCAGGAAGAAATTTTTCACCCTGGACATGAATAACATTCTCCTGGAGTGAGTAGGACAGCTTTTAAATCACCACCGACCAAATCCCAAATCGCTCTCTTCCTCCTTTTTCACTCATTCTTAGCAGATTCCCCTTACCACCCTCTCCTGCTGTCTTTAAGGGTTTTATTTTATCTGTCTGTCTTTGTCTATGTTAATTACATGTCTCATTTCCATTCTACTACTTTCTCTTCAACTTTATGTTGATTCTTCTCTGTCATTCCTCCACCGCTGCCCTGTGTTCTTCAGTGACCTTTTTCTAACATCTTTCCTTTTTGCTCTCTCTCTCTCTCTCTGTATCTCTCTCTCTCTCTCTCTCTCTCTCTCTCTCTCTCTGTATCTCTCTGTATCTCACCATCTCCGTCCCTCGCTCTTATTTTTCTGTCTATCTTCTTTCTTCCGGCTCTCAGTATTGAGCTGCAGGTTCAGGAGCAGCCGCCTTCGGTGCGTTCAGAGATCTACTCACACATGGAGGCGTTTGTGCCGTGCAACAAAGAAGCCCTCCTCAAACGCCTGAAGAAACTCAGCCTCAACATCCAGGTGAGTGAGGCTTCAGAGGAAGTGAGGAATCCCCTTGCATTACATTCATCATAAAAAATCTTTCCTGCTGCAATGTTTTTGATTTTTCTGTGTTCCCTAAAAGCCACAGTCAGGACGCACTGCAGCCTCAGTATATGTAATTTAATCTGGAAATCTGGAAATCTTAAAACTTAAAACATTTGAAGTTGCAGTAACAACACCAAAAATTCAGCGTTCAGGATACGTCAGAGTCAACTTCATTTGACATGTGGTCTGACAACACCTGAATGCACGCTGGTGGCCATAGAGAGGGTCAGGACACAATAATTGTGAAACTGGGGATGATGACACACAGTAAACGCTGGCCACACCTCCCTCCCCCAGTTCAGACCTCATTTCTTTGTATAAAGCCTGCTGAGAGAGCATTATCTTTATGTTTAAACTTTTTACAATAAATTATCCTCATGATAAATTATTTTATCTTCACATCCACTGTGACTTGTTTTGCAACAAATTTATGCTCATCTGCATGAAGCCACAGAATGTCACCTGCCTGGAGATCAGGGAAGCAGCAGTGTTCTCTCTAAAACCCTGTTTCCTTCCTTCCTCTCCTTCCTTTCTGTTTTCCCCAAACTGATCTTAGTTTCCTTCTTGTTCCTTTATTTCATTTTTGCCTTTTTATGTAGTTTTTAATCTCCATCCATCTTCACTGCTTCAGTTGTTAATGTTCAGAGATCTCTGTGTAGGCGGACGAGTGCCGTGAGGACTGCCACTAAGAAGAACAGACTTCCTCATGTCTTTTATCATAGATCATTAAAGAAGCGTTCACTGTTGACAAAATCATCTCACTCCCTCTCCTCTTGCTGCCCCTCTTTTTTTCATGTTGTTTGCTTGTATCAGGAATATCATGTTGAGATTAAAGTCAGAATTTCGGTAATAAAGTTGAAATGAATCAAATTCGTCAGAAAAATGTGATGTGTAGATTGACTAGTGACCCAGGACCTTTGAACTGGACTGTAATTTGACATGTATTTCACCTTTTTTCTCATAATTTGAACTTCAATCATGAAAACAAAAAAGAAATCGTCATGACGCTAATATTCATACTCGTACTTTAACTTTTTGTCCTCTGTCCTTAATACACCCAACCCTCTCTCTCTGACTCTCTCCCCCTCAGGACGATCGACTGCGGACGCCATTATTGAAGCTAAAGCTGGCGGTGTGCACTGTGATGCCAGAGCAGATAGCCAGATATAACATGGCCTGCATGGCCAAGGTTGCAAAGTAAGTAAATCAATTTTTATTTGCTTGTTAAGAAGACAGTTGCACAAGAAACTACTTAATTAATTTATACTTAAACCTCGTCCTGATTTTCATCACCTTATGCTCCAAATCTAAATGGACATCAGACTGAACACCTACAATAATGTAATTATTCATGTGCACATATATATAGATTTTTCTCGCTGAATGTGTTTTGCAGGCAACAGTCAGAGGAGGGTGATAAGAACGGCTCAGAGGAGGAAGATGAGGAGAAACCTGGGAAAAGGGTGATGGGCCCACGGAAGAAGTTTATCTGGGATGACAACCTCAGGTAATTGTGTTCAGTCTGTGGTTCTGCAGGTTTTGAGAATCTGTGCACCCTGTGGTATTTTGTCTTCATGTTCTCCACTGTTGGTGTCTAATCCAATAAACAGAGCTTACTCAGGTCTTACAAGCTGCTGACATGGAGAAAAATAAGACTTATTCCTCAGCTAGTTATGAACTCACAGATTAACACTTTACATCCTGGGAAATAAAACCTGTGATTGTTTATCTTCATGTTAGTGCTCAGAAATCGGTCAGATTGTTGACCTACAATTTGCTCTCAATGAGTCTTCTTTAAAGTAATTTAAAAAAGACCTGATTTTCATAAATGTGAAAGATTTTGTGTCTTAGTGAAACAAAACAAAAATATTGATACTCGCAGCTGCTTATTATTCATCGTTCATTTTCTCATCAGCTTCCTGTTTCTGTGTCATTATTACCTTTCTGCTCCCTGAAAAATAACAGTATCCTCCGTCATGATGTGCACTGCACCTGCATCATAATGCGGATTTTAATGAGCTATTTATGTTGAATTGGGCGTTGGTGTCAGGAACCTGCTGTGCAGCTTGGTGAGAGTGAAGCTGAGCTGCTATGAGATGGAGAAGCAGTGCTCTCTGTCTGTGGAGGACTACCTCAAGGCCTTCTTAGAGAATGAGGTCAAACCACTATGGCCCAAGGGCTGGATGCAGTCCAGGTCTGTGTTTTATCTATTTATGCGTCATTGTTCTTGTGCTGAAATATTTCTTATTCATATTGATGGTGATAAGAGAATTATTAAGTTTTGTGTGGATCAGCTAAGTATGTTTACAGCTAAACACACAGACGGTTCTTTTTTCACAGATGACCCACATTTTCCCATGAAAACTTTTCCTTTGAAAACTAAAATCAGCAATATTGCATTAGTTGTATTTAACCCAGAGAAATTAACACTGCATGTTTCTTATTGTTGCATCGCTCAGGATTTTGTTCAAGGAGAGTCTCACTGTTCACAGTCACCTCACTGGAAACTTGTAAGTATTTATTTTATCTCAAACAGCTCATGTTTCCTGAATAAGACTAACAACTCTGGGATTTTTCTGAGACTGAGCCTGGTTGCAAAATGTAAATAGACAAAGGTGAATATTTGCTGATATTTTTCCATACAGAGTCAAGAGGAGACTGGTGCCTGGGCCCAAGGCCAAAGCCAAGGTGAGTGATAGCTCAGACTTTCTAAAATGTATTTTCACAGTACGGTTGTTATTTAAACCATGATTATTTAATCTGAACACATTTGCTAAACAGTTTTCTGTCATTAAACAATATAAAAATGCTGTAGCACTGCCACTTAATGGCTGCTAGTATCGCACTTACTATAGTATTTGACGTCTTCATGCTATTTCAGATAATACTCATAGATTTTAATAATATCCATCACAAGCACAACCAACAAAGGCCAGTTACTAACAAAAGGCAGCAAAAAAAAAATTACTCTCCTGCTCTTTGATCAACGTTGTTCATCGACGCTGTCAACTAAACACTTGCTGATGTTGATTTACATTTAAAGGTCATCTCTGAAAGATCATCTGAATTGTTTACTTGTAGTTTAACTGTAGAAAATAAAAGTCCAGTTCTCTCTGCCACTGAGATAAAATCACTGTTATTGCTGTTTTTTCAGGAGGGTCTGTGGATCCACAAACCACCTCTGACCTTGGCCTCCACAGAGTCTCCGCCCACGTCCACATCGGCTCTAACCTCCAACCGCCAGCCCCCCTCCTCCACACTGGCCTCGGAGCCCATCTGTCTGTCGGACTCTCTGGATGAGGACCTGACCGCTCCGTCTTTGGACTCCATCTCTCACGCTCTGGCCCTCCTCAGCAATGCATCTAAGGGCTTAGGTCCCTCAGACAGCCCTTTGTCTCCCCCACCCCTGCAAATCCCCACTTCCTCCCCTCCACCCGTCACCCCTCACTACCCCTCAGCCTCTCAGCTCTCTGCCTCGGTGACGTCCACCACACAGTATCATTCCCTGTCTAAGGTGGAGTCTGCGCCGCTGGCAGCCGTGTCTGCTGGGAACTTGCCAATAACAGTAACAACGCTACCAACCTCCTCTTCTACCTCCTCCTCCTCGTCTCCAGCGGTTTCCTCCATGGCTCGTGTGCAGGCAGCGGTGCCCTTGCTGGTCTCCAAGACTGCAGATGGTCCCTACGGTCTGATCAAGGGATCTGGTCTCTTGAGCCAAACCCAGAATCAGAGACATGTTACCATGGTATTGCCCAATCATAGGCCAAGCTCGATGATGGGCGGGGCTGGCAAGATGCATCCCCACCCCTCCCCTTCGCCTCCGAAGCAGCGACCTCCTCCCACAGCTTCCCCTCTGCTACCCCCCCATCAGAAAGGCTTCGCTAATCCATCAGGGATACTGGGAGCTATGGGAGCACCTCAAGGACTGACCAAAAGCGGTGCCAAAGCCAGTGGCACCAGCAGCAACGGCAGCGCCGTGAGCAGCAGCATTACACCTTCTTCCTCCCCCTCCTCCCAGTCCAGGCCCACTTCTACCTCCCACTTACAGTCCTTCTGCCCTCCCTCCCCGGTGGCCTCCTCGCCTTCCCCCACCTCCCACACTTCACACTCCTCTCAAGCTAAATCCCACACACACCACCACCACCAGCCCAACTTCATCACGCCCATGCAGGCCACCCTCACCAAGTCCTCCCACAGCAGCAACTCTTCTCCCATCATTAAGCTCACACCTCGGCCTCCTGCGCCCACTCCACCCACATCCTCCTCTCCTTCCCCGTCATCCTCACCGTCGCACGCACTCTCCCATCAGATGATCCCCAGCCAGCAGCAACAACACCAGTACTCTCCCAAAACCCACAAAACCTTCCGGGCTCCCTTCACTGTCTCTGGCGGGGGGCAGGTGAAGCAAACGCAGGGCAGCTGCAGCTTTGCTGGAGGCCAGAAACCTCAGTCCACCACGAGCAACAGTAGCATCAACAACAGCTCCATCAACAAGGGAGTGGTGTCAGCTGTCGGCAGTCACCCAGACAAAACCCCTACATCGTCTTCACAGTCCGTCTCCGCCGTTCACGGGCAGAGGCAGAGGGTGGTGGGGGTGGCTAATCAAGGCTCGAAGGCAGGAAACGGCTGGGCAGCTTCAGGAACTTTGACCACGTCCTCAACAACATCACACCTCTCACAGGTAAGTTATCATTCTTCAGTAGAAGAGATGCCAACATGAACCCATGGAAACAACTCTAGTCTCCCTTTCCTTTTTCTGCAGGTTTCAACAGCAGGATCCACCCTCATGGGCAGCCCCTCCGCGCTCCCCCTGGGCTTTGGGATGTTAGGAGGCCTGGTACCGGTCTCTCTGCCCTTCCAGTTCCCCCCATTGCTCAACTTCAACCCTCCTGGAACCCCAGGGGCCACTGGTATGGGCTCAGCCCCCAGCTCCAACTCAGGATACCCCCTAGCACAGAGCGACTTAATGGGTGAGTTAAAGTTTAAACAGAGGAGCACCGTTTCTGATTTTTGGTGTACTTTCAAGTGTTTAAAAACAGGGACATTTTTTTATTATTTTAATACTCTCAGATATTCACTGGTTAAAATACACCAGTGAGGTTAGTTCTGCAAATTGTATTTATTTACATTTTATGTCTTAACAAACGTGTCTTAAGATGTCTTAGAATGCCGGCTCAGCTGTAGTGAAACACGTTAACTACCCAAGTTCACCTATAAGCTTTGTTTTCTTCAAATGTTACAATGTTTAATTTTATCCATTTATTTTTCTTGTTCTTGTGATTTAGAAAGTTTGTGCTTAACATGCAGTCTGCTTATTAGAAACATGGCTTATTTTTGTATCCACACAACCAGTGCAGGGGGGAGTGTGTGGGTCCACTGTGCCTGTTGTGCTTCATGTCTCTCACTGTCTCATTTTTTTATGTCTCCTTTGTTTTGTCCATCTTTTTGTTTCTGTCTCCATCATCTCAACCTTTTGTACTCGAACACATTGCTTCACTTTCATCCTCTCCTCTCTTTTGGTCCCCGTTTTGAACGTTTCCACCTCATCTCATCTTTTAAATTATTCCCCCTTATTACCATTGTTGCCTTCATCCCTCTCATCTGTTCATCCTTCCCTCCATCTCTCCTCAGATCTGTATAAGAGTCTCCAGTCAGGGTCGCAGGCTGCCCTACCTCCTCACTTGCAGCTTGCTTTCTCAGGTAATCTGCATTCCAACTCCTCCTCCTTCACTTCTTCATCCTCCCTCTCTCCATCTGTCTGTGTCGAGTCGGCCTGTCATCCTCTGCTCAGCTGCCGTGTTGTTTGTTCTGTTACTTTCTGCTTGCCTCAGTAGATTCGGTGTTTGGCATGCTTCTTTGTCCTCTAGCTGTAGCACTGTAGATGCATGTTGTAAAGCTACTTAAGTTATTCAGAGATGCACCATATTGTTTTTTTTTTTTACTTTGCAGAAACTACAGTGAAGTTTAATTCAGTGTTGAATTTATACAGATGGTTCTTTGATTTTAGAGCAGCAGTCTAATTAATGTCAATGCTGTGTGTGATTTGACTCTTTTTGAAAGAATTCATATTTCCTCCAGCTTCTCTTCCATCTTAAATCAGTGTTTTTGTTTGATACTCTATTCAACAAACCTTTCGGAGCTGATTTTCTCACCTGTGTCTTAAATTTCTCTGCCAGCATCTTTTGGCTTATTCAAGACACACAGTTCAAAGAACCATCTGAACACTCAGAAACAGCTCATACTGTGAGCACTGCTGCCAGATCATCGGCAGCAGTAGCAGCATGTAAACCGTCTGCAGCCTGTTGCATCAGTTCAATGTGTGATAAACCTCAGACTCTACTCTGAGTTTTATAATCAAGTTAATTATCGTCTTGAGTAACTGCGTGGTGTCCGTCTACAGCAAACACAGCTTGTTTGATAACTGCAGGTGAAATAAAAGAAGCAGCAGAGAAGGAGAGATGCTGATTTGCTGTAGCGAGTGTGAAGACAGTGAAATGTTTAATAAAACACTGTTGAATTTACTGTTGCGGTTGTTCGCCCGCTGACTGTGGCATCTTCTGCAGATGATGCTTACAGCGAGTAGAAATTAAGGTTTAATCAGTCAGCGTTGAGCAGCTGCTTCAGGTTGTTGGTTCATTAACACCCTGATGTCCTGAAGCTGTTATAAATCTATAACCTCTCCACTCAGATGCGAACCAAAGCCAGGGTGGAGACATGAAGAGGAAATCCCACTGACCAGTAACAGGCTCCCGGACACATCCACCAATAGGAATCTTCACTTTGACTGACGCTATGATGTGGTATGAGGGGCCGGGGCTCCACTGCCTCCTCTAAAATGGACCTAAAGAATCAGTTTATCCTTGCAACAAATGACGAGTTAATTTAACTGTGTTTTCTAATGAATCGGGTATGAGAACAAGACAAGACAAGAGTGAATGATGAGAACACTTATTTTTGTTCGGCCTCTTTTTATTTTTGTCGACATGTTTACATATGACCGACCTTGATCACTGTGGATTGAGTGTGAGCGAGGTGGTGGTACAGATGAGTAGTAGTACGCTACGTAATATAATTTGTATTTAAGCTTCTGTGGAATAACGGGAATCTTGTTCTTGCAGTACAAAAAGAAAAAAAGAAAAACTGACTGAATAATGAATTTTTATTTTTCTGTCTTATGTCTCCAATGGGGGAATCGTTGTGTCCGTAGAAATTTTATTGTTGGTCACCTCTGCTACCACAAATGACTGTTAAGTAGTAGCTTAAATTAATATTGATAAATTATTTGTAATTTACACAGGGATAAAAACGTGTGTGTGTGTGTGTGTGTGAGAGAGCTGTGAGGTTGATTTGAATGTGTGTATGTACATAAAAAAATCACAATATACTGTTAATTTCTTTCTAGATTATACTGTATGAATGGGTAAGGACGCGTATCCCCTTTGGACAATAACGAGCGAGTGTAAGTTTGATGCCCCTCTCTTGCTCAGTGTGTATTTGGTGCTGTTTAATCACACTGGACCTTATCTGGACAAAAGACTTGAAATTGAAACAGTTTTGGGCTCCTCCAGTGGAGAGAGGGGCCGCCTGTGAGAGAGGGGAGAAACGTCAAGATTGTAGCCTACTTGAATTATTTTTTTTGTGAGTTAAGATTTTTTTTTTTATTTACTTTCTCTGCTTATTGACTCGAACCAACTTAATATAACACAACGCCTTAGTTTGTATTGATAAAGTATGAAAAAGATCTATGCAGGACTGTAAAACGCTCAATGCAAAAGTGCAAGTCGTTGCTTGGCTTTCAACCTCTCCTCAACTTGTCAGTGCGTTTCTGGAGTTGTGAATGTTTGTAGATGTTATTATGTCACTTGAGACTCCTTTTCCTCTGGTGTGTTCAGACAGCAAAGTCAATTTTAGAAGTGGTGTAATTGCATACAGTTAAAGGGTGTTGAGAATAAATAAAAGGTTGACATGGCATGAAACTGTAAGGCTGCATTCACACAATGTTGGCAGAATGGGAAGAATAGCAAAACAGCCTTGCATTCACACGTGTAGGCAGGGGCTCCAGTAGCTGTTCCAAGTTGGCAGAATACCTCGATTCATTAAGCTCCACAGCTAAATCCCTGTCTCTGTGTACAAACATTTTCAAAAGACTTTCATAAACTTCCATTTCACAACAATCCAGTGTTGAGGTGTTGAAAGATACAACATTGTAAGTGGAAGAAGTTTTGTCATCCAGGCATTACCCATGACTGACAGAGTAGGTACAACATTATAATGAGCTTAAACTGTTGCCATCAAAATAGTTCAAGAACTTGTATTTTTAATAACATTAGCAAGCTTCAGTGATGATTTAATTAATCATCACTGAAAAATTGAATAAATTTTAATTTCACTGTGTTTTTCTCCCAGTTCCACTGCTTCTGCAGCACGAGTTGCAGAACAGGATTTGATAAAAATGTTTATGAACCCCATCCCACACTACCACAAACTAAAAGCTGACCTATCAGATTATTTTGAGTAACATGTTTTTACATGGTAATTAACAACTAAAGTCAGAGGTAATGCACACGAAATAAGCAGAAGCTATTGTGTTAGTGTTGCTAATGGTACTTTTTTCTCATTCTGCTAAAGTAGCGTGAATGCAGCAGCATCATCTCGGGTCTCTTTAACTTTCAAATCTACACAATCGTCCAGATACAAGAAAAAATTAAGAGACTGAAGGAAACATAAAAAGGAAAAAGGAAGGAAAAATTCACTCTTACAATAACATTTGATGTGTCTGTTATTAACCAGTTTTCAGCTAATGCCGGTACCTGTAGTTTGGTAGGAAAACTGGTTCGATGGTCACAATTCGTGCGAACGTCGCGCGGCGAAGTTCGCTTCGCTCTCTGAGCACCGTTAGCGAAACCTCCTTCCCTCAGCTGAATACCTCCGTAAACAAAACCGTTCTTCCTGAGTCTCCAGCTCTCTGCCCTCCTTCGTGTGTGTCTGACTGACCAGGGGCACCGAGAATGACGCCAAAGATTGTTCCTGTAGCTCTCCGTGATGGGGTGTTGCTGGTCAGTGTGTGTTTGTTTGACAGTGTGTGTGTGATTTTATTTTCTGACATTTCCCCACAGCTGTAAACCCATGAGTGTCAACGTGTGGTCTTTCAGGATATCTTTGTGAAGTCATGTGACTGGAGCAGTGGGTGACATCTTATAAATTGTGATTTCTTTGGGGTGTGTGGGAGGATAAAAATGACATTTTGTGGTTAACTGGTTACTTAATTTGGTCTTTTGTAGGTTATTTTTGTGTGTCAACTATGAAATTAAACTAAACAGGTGGTTTTTCACGATTCTTGTATCTTTTTGATAAATTATTCAATTTTCTTTTTTTTAATATCACTGAAGTAAAGTTGTTCTTGTTCTACAGAATCTAGATTTTATTGTTTTAACACAGAACCTACAATGATGGAGCCCAGCTGTTCACGAGGGGGTCATTAGCCAGGTAAGGTCATGTTTCTGCGAACAATGCGGATTCCGTCCCGGTCGCGGGACACTGGACCAGCTCTACACCCTGGCCAGGATCCTGGAGGGGGCGTGGGAGTTTGCCCAACCAATTCACATGTGCTTTGTGGATTTGGAGAAGGCATTCGACCGTGTCCCCCGAGGGATTCTGTGGGGTGTGCTCCAAGAGTACGGGGTACA
>JAUYWH010000001.1:15217346-15264142 GCA_034779795.1 Ctenopoma multispine
GCGGATACAAGCGGCCGAAATGAGTTTTCTCCGCAGGGTGGCTGGACTCTCCCTTAGAGATAGGGTGAGAAGTTCAGTCATCCGGGAGAGACTCAGGTGTTGGTATTATTAGTCTGTCCCTCATTATTTTCCCATTTCTCTAGCTCAACTGTGGCCAAGTTTGCCATTTTCTACTGAAATTGAAAACCTTCAAAGTCTCAGATTCTGATAATGATTACTTGGCCACTTATTACTCTATAGTTATAATCTATAGTTTGAGAAACAAACTGTGTTTAGGAACATTCTGTTTATCAGTTAGTCAATTAATAGTGTTGGCAGTGGTTTCTATTCTCAGTCCTCAGGCCCCCTGCCCTGGTTGTTTTCTAGCTGTCTACCCTCTCAAATGAATGGAGTAGGGGAACACAGAGTGAACCGGATTGGGAATGACAGCATTTAATAGACACCAGGGCAGGGCAACAGGTGTACTTCAGCCACAGTGCAGATGCCAATTAAACCAAAACAGCATCACAGCTACAATGAATATGCTTTATTTTCCTTTTACAAAAACAAAACAGAAAAAATTACCATCTAGAAATACAGGTATACAAGAAATAATATTATGGGAGTATCTGTCTGGTTGTCCACAGCCAGCTGGATAATAATCATAATACAAGAAAAAGGAGTTAACTACTTGTAGATGATAAAGCTTCCAACCAAATGAAATCCTGTGCAGTACATAATTTCCCAAATAACTTCAGTGCTAAGACTTCACCTGTTACTGGTAACGGGGGAAATAAATCTTAGTACAAAAATAATTTGGGCAAATACAGCTGCCTGCTTCTGATGTGGTTAATCATAATACTGATTTTCATCCAAGCATTCTAGCTAGGAGAATATTAAAAACATAAAGGTAAACAGCAGATATGATATGAAGCACAGCAAAAATAAAGAATAAGTGTTGAGTATCTTGGTGATGTGCCAGTTTTTTCACATCAGTAATGAAATCCTTGCCTGCTGATGTTCCTATTTAGTGTCTAAGGCACTTTTAAAGAAACATACTGTTAATAATTAACATTTGAGGAGAAGGGCGAAGATTACTATACTAATCATACCCAAAATAAAGACGAAATATAACGTTGATGCCTGAATATGAGTACCCTCAAGTAGTTTTCACATTGTTGTAGTTTAACTGTTGAGGCAGCTGCTGTGGCTCTGGCAGAGACTAAAATGGTACTCTGAGGAAGTTCAACTAAAATAAACTAAACCTTTTTAAATGACCTTTGGATATTAAGTGCTCGATCATGTCAGCGGGGTTTCTGAAGTGTCAGGATTTAACTTACAAAATCATGGCACAAACCTGACCTAGTTTGTTCATCATCATGTTTACATGTGTCATTATATCCAGATATCTTTGAAAACCCTAAAAGGCTGTTTAACTGTTCTGACCCTCTGTCTGTTGCATAAAATCCATACCAGCATCGATGAGAAGGTCTGATATGCAAAGGTTCTGGGCCAGTGGGGGAACAATCTGGTGAGATTGATTAGACAACAGATTTCTAACCTGTTTTAGAATTTTCTATTTAGGTGTCCAAGCTCGTATGACACAAATATAAATTTTCATAATTTGATAATAATTAACAAAATAAAATGTGACACTCACACAGACAAATACAACTAAAATGCCTGTTTTCATTTTGTCACTAATTGACCAAAGACATTTCCAGTATTTAGGAAATAACACAACTTGAAAAATAGGTTAAAAACTACACTGGATGTGTAGATTCGTTTTAATTGGTCTGAAAATTGTAGGATTTGGGAGAACTGTTGTTAAATTACGTTTAGAGTTTGCAGAGATCGCTGGCTCTGTTACATGAACGTAATAAAACAAACTGAGGCACAACCAAAAAGTGGGGAGAAGATAATTATCAATATTTATCAGTCTCTGTTTCTAATCAAATTACAGATTTAACCTAAGCTCTAACCATTTAGTGTCATAGTGAAAATGGGGACTGACGCCACATTAGTGATTCCATAAGAGCTTTTTTCCCTGTTTTCCAGTTAAAAACATTTTCCTGTGCATTTTCCAGCATCATTTGCAGCTCAGTCCAACCCACACTGGAGTTATACACTTAAAACCAGAGAGTGTTAGGTTAACCTTACCTAAGGATTCCTCGTTAAAACCCAGGTAGACATTCCTTCATTAAATGTTGAGATGAAATGACAGAGAAAATAAAACACATTTTTCACAGTAACGCATTTTTAATCCATGTTGTCGTATTGCATGTCCCGAGATATTAGTCGCTCCTGTAGTGTTGACGCTGTACATCAGAGGGCAACTCATGCAACAAAAGCAGCCGGTGTGGCAGTCCAATGGCCACAGTGACCTTGGTTTTGGGTTATTCCACTTTGAAAGGACTGTCAGTCTAAACACTGGGAGGAGGGATTGTGTTGGTGTGGAATGGCTTTTTCACATTTAGTGAGCAGAACACTTGAAACACCAGAGTGAAATACGTCTCCTTGTAGTCCTGCATTTCCAGTATGGAGTGAGTTTACACACGTTAAATACTGAATGTGTGCACACGTCACAGCCTCCACCTACATCACACACAGTTTCCTTTGTATAAAAAGCACTTTGTAACTAAGCAATCACTTCTTACTAAGCTGAGCAGGTAACTTCACGCCTGATGGGACAGGAGGTGTTATGTTATGATGCTGAGATGATGCACGGCCAACAGACGAGCCAGGACTAGCAGCTTGCCAGAGGAGGACAGAGTAAGGCAGGATTGTCCATTTGCCCCTGTGACTCTCCCCGACTGGAGGACGAACTTCAGAGGAGGGCGGTGGATTTTCCCTGCAGTGTTAACTGATACAAAAAGGGCAGAGGCGTGCAGCCAGGGCGCCGTGCCCGGCTTTACCAAAAACAACAGCTCATCAGTCCAATCTTCTGTCCGGTCAGTGGTTTGAAATGAATATAGACCATGCTGACGCCGAGGATCTTGTGGGGAAAGCAGGTAGCAGGTCACAGGTGGATGAGGTGAAAAAGAGGTGGGGAGTGATGACGAGTGGGGGAAAGTAAGAAGTGAGGATCTCTGAGACTATTCAGCGTTGGAGGTCTGTGTCTCGTTGAAGTCGCTGGCGCGGCTGTCTGCATCGTCGTCCGACAGGTCGACGGAGGCACCGTCCAGATTGAGGTTGCGACGTCCTGAACGGCTGGAGGAGAAGCTGCTGACCGGACCCCCACGCCTGGTCAAAACAAAGTGACAGAACAACTTAATCCTCTGCTGCTTAAAGGAATAGTTTGACATTTCATGAAATCTGTAAATTTACCTTCTTACCAAGAAAATGGAGAAGGTTGGCGGTAACAGCTGACTAGCTTTGTTTAGCATTAAAACTGGAGCCAGCCTCTGTCCACACTGTGCTACCAGAACTTAAGTTCACTAAATGGGTTCTGTTGGATTGGGTTTGTTTAATCCGTAAACAAACATAAATGTAAAAATAAGATGTAGTTTTTCACGGATTAACGGGGCAGAACTACTTTTTGGTGGCCAGACACAAGTTAAGTTTGTGTACAGATGAAATAAAACAGATGCCTGTTACTTTGAGAACATTAGAAGCGTTGGTAGAAAGAGCCTCTGAGGACATTGCTAACAGGAGGTTAACAGACTCATAGTACCTGAGGCGGTTCTTGAGGGAGGTGACCTCCCGGATGAGACCCTCATTGGCCTCGGAGTAGTCGTCCAGCTCCCTCTGTAGCTTTCGGCGGGATGCATTGGCTCTGGTGGCCTCCTCCTCAGCTTCCTCCAGCTGACGCTTCAGCTGCTTCATACGAGAGTTGGCCTTCTCCATCTGAAGAGAACAAGGGAGAACAGATGGACACAGAGAGGTCAAGGACAGTTGGTAGATAAACACTACACAGTAAAACCAAATCTCTTGATAGGTGTCCATACCTGCTCCTTGTACTGGTCAGCATGGCGACGTTCATCATCCACTTGCACCATGACTTCTTTCAGTTTCTTCTCGGTGCGACGGATGGTTTTGTTGGCTGCTGCTTTTTCCCTGGAAGTTTAACAGAAGAAATGAACTCATCATTTTATGTTTTATGTTTACAAACTTCATTTAATAAGATGTGCTACAGTCTTTATACACAGGACTCTGAGTCTTAAAATAAATGACATGATGCAATGAAATGAATGAAAAATACAAAATATGCTCTGCTTTGTGAAAATAGGTGAGTTTGGACATGTACTTGGTTTCCTGTTCCTGCTGCTCCTCTATCTGCAGGATCTTGGTCTCCAGGGCAGTGATGGTCGCCTTGAACTTTGACTTGACAGCACCTTCCAGCTCTGCCAACTTGGCTTTCAACTCCTGCATTTATAATGTGTAACTGTTAGAAGGGTGAGCACTAAACACGATGGGATCTATATTTTTATTATACCTGCATGTGCTTCCACAAGATGAAAATAGCAAAAACAAAACAAGTGATGGGTGCATGTACAGTTAAGACACATTAACATTTTCCAAAATAACAAAGTAAAGACAGAAAAGATATGAATTCATATGTTATGTCAAGCAGTCCAGGAAGTTGTGAAAACCTATAACCTGCACTGGCAAACAGCAGACGTCTAAAGACAAACATACCTGATGCAGATGAAAACATGTTCTAATGTTTTCTGATTTCTGAGCTAAGAAAAAGCCCCGACTCTGGATAAACAAGATGTTTAACAAGTAAGTTGATCCTTTTGTTGTTTTATATTTATAAATGTTAATTTAACAAACTATACAAGACCTTGTTCTGCCGTTCCATCTGCTGTCGGGCGTTCTCACTCTTCTGTGCAGCGTTGCGCTCTGTGGCAAGCTCAGTGTTCAGGCTTTCGACCTGAAAAAGGAGACATGGAGGTGAAGGAGGGACAGCGAATAAACTGGTGACGGCGCCCTGATGTTTAATATTTTGCTGAAGCTACTGGAAAAACTCAGCGAACTATGTTTGCATTGCACTCTTGTAACATTTGCACTTCCTGCCTGATTGCTACTTGAGTTTACAGTTTGTCTACCTGCATGTTGGACTTTCTGAAGCGATCGTTGAGCATCTCCATGTTGCCCTGCTCCTCTTCCAGCTCCTCTTCCAGCTGCGCAATACGAGCCTCGAGCCTCCTCTTCTCCTCCAGCAGTGAAGACCTGACACACACACACTTCTATTACATTTCTCATTCTGCTTCAGCTTTAATCTGCTGAATTACTAATATAGCCTAAAAATCCAGAACAAACAACTTTAAAATGGTCAAAAAGATCAAACAGTGTGTGAAACCTGCCTCGTGTCAGAAATTCATGTGAGAACAATATAAAATAAGTAAAAACAAAGTGAAACTGACTTTCCAGAGGCACTGTTTGAGATCTCGTCAGCCAGCTCATTCCTCTCCTGCTCAGCATGTCGACGGGCTCTTTCTGATGCTGCGTGGTCCTAAAAACACACAAGTTTTGTTAACTTTAATATGTGAAACATATCACAGACAATCATCTGATCTCGTCTTCCAAACTAAACTAAACAGCTACAAGGACTAAAAATCAGGAACTCCACCTCCTGCAGCTGTAAGATTTCAGCTTCTAGACTCTTGAGCTTCTTCTCGTTCTCCTTAGACTGAGTGAAGATCTCATCCCTGGAGGCTCTGGCCTCCTCCAGCTCCCTCTGATAGTCCTTCATCTGACCCTGCAGGAATAATGTGGAGCAAGTCAAAGGCTGACAACAGACAAAGCTCCTGCTCAGGCTCAACTGGGGCAACAAGACATGAGTCCAACACAACTCGTGAATCTATATAAAAAGCAGCACTAACACGCTACAGTTTCTTTTTTCCATTAAATATGCGGGTATGCAGATAAGAGTTGTGTGTCTGTGGCGTGTGTACCTGTAGTTTTCGGAGCTGTTTGATAGCCTCGTCCCTGCCTTTGTTGGCGGCGTCGATCTGTCCCTCCAGCTCATTTAGGTCCATCTCCAGCTTCTTCTTGGCAGCAACAGCCAGAGTTCTCTGCTTCCTCTCGTCCTCCAACTCTGTCTCCATCTCACGCACCTGCAGGAGTAAAACACCACCAAGCTTGTCAGTGTTTCAGCATAGAATTTTGAGCAAAGGGATTTATTATTTCTCAGAAAAGTTTAGAAAAGATCTCATCAGCCATGTGCTTTGTGTACCTGTTTGACCAGTGTCCTCTTCTTCTCCTCCCCCTGTTCATCTTTGGCCTGCGCATCTCGATCAAACTGGGCCTTCATTGCCTGCATGTTGACCTCCAGACGCAGTTTGGCGTCCTCTGTGGCCTGCAGCTCATCCTCCAGCTCCTCCAGCTGAGTTCTCATTTCCTCAACCTGTTGCTCCAGTGTTCGTTTGGACTTCTCCAGTTCATGGACCTGTGCAGTGTCAGGAGAAACATGAATGAAACACGGCAGCAAAAGAAGCTGATGTGAAAACGTCACATGACACAGGTCTGAGGTGTCTCACATTCTTGCCCACGTCATCCTTGGAGCTTATCAGGTCTTCCATCTCAGCACGAAGCTGCTTGTTAAACCTCTCCAGTTCCTCTTTGGCCTCCAATGCTTCTTCCAGAGCTCTGGCCATAGACAGAGCCTTGGTCTCCTTCTCCCTGGCCTCAGCCTCAGCACGGTCTCGCTCCTCAGCGTAGCGAGCAGAGATGGTCTTCTCCTCAGCCAGCATCTAGGACAGTAGTCAGACAATGGCTTTGATACACTGACATGGACATTATTCAATCTGTAATTTCAGGATCATTTTGGGAGATCTAATCTACCTGGTCAAACTTCTTCTGCTTCTTCTCCAAGTTGGAGACAATCTGTCTCTGGTGATCCAGGTCCACCAGCTGGTCGTCCAGCTCCTGTTGCAGTCGGTTCTTAGTCTTCTCCATCTTGTCCAAAGCTATGGTCTTCTCCTCTAGACGCTGGCTGGCCAGCTCCAGGTCCTTCTGGAGTTTTCTCTTCACCTCTTCCAAGTCCTCCATTGCTCCCACATCATCGTCCAGCTTCTTCTTTGTCTCAAACAGCTACAAGAAGGATATTTTAAATCAGTGAATATATACAAAACATGCAGCGAGTCATCCTCTTTCTATCTATCCCCTTTTTTTATTTTGTGCACATTACTTCGCCTTCTCTCTCCCCTTAAACCATCTATGTGCATCAACTGTTTGATAATCTGGACACCCAGATTTGCAGGTCATTTAAAAATGACCACACAATGTAACAATACACATAATACAACATACTTCTTTTCATTTATTTTAACTTGGATTCCATGGACTTCTCATGTGCTTTGCCTGTGGTACAGCCAAAGCAAAATAATAACTTTATCTTAAAGCGTATACGGTGTTTGTATAGTGATAAAATCACTGCTTCATCTCCTCTTTACTGCTTGTATTTCTGAACCACACATTGACTCAAGTTTTAACTTCATGCTATTTTTAATTTGTTGCAAGTCTTCACTGCTTTAGAGTTGTTTGCATACTGCTCTGCACATCAATGACAGGTGTTCACAGCTGGAAAAGTTTTTTCTTGGCACTCAGTCAAATATCAGTGGTACCTGAAAAGAAAACCGCAGCGTGTATGTTTGTGTGTGTCCGAGCTGCAGTTGTGCGTGTGCATGAGTGTATATGTAAATGTGTCTTCATGTTCATGCCAAAAACCTGCTGCTGTTTGTGAAGAAAAAAGAAAAGAAATCAACGAATGTACCTGAGCCTGCACCGACTGCAGCTGTTTCTCCAGGTTGCGTCGTGCCTCCTCCTCCTCCTCCTGCTGCTCCAGCAAAGTGTTCTTCTCCACCTCCAGCTGGCGGATTTGGCCGCTCAGGTTCAGCTTCTGACGGGTCTCCTCCTGCCGCAAATCCTACACATCAGAGCACAAACACCAATGATCAGACGAAAGAAAAGCTAGGACACCTATGGACAACCATAGCACGGTGTAGTATCTTATCTGCTAGAATGTATACATTCATGTAAGCTGCATTTTAACACAATAAACTTCAGGACTTTTCTAGAAAAGGAAAAGTTGCATCTAAACTGAAAACCTCCCAGTGTGATATGCTAGAGCACAAAGTGACATCACTGGGTTAGTAATCTGTAAATTGCTTTGTCTGACCTTTGTTTGTGAATGCAAAACTAACATGTTAACACACCATTAAATAATGGTGATAAATATTTGATGTCTTCGTAACTTTTACAGTTTTGCTTTACAGACTCAAGAAAAACTATACTTGATTCCAGTAAAGTGTGAGGTGAAACTGTCTTTCACCTCTGAATCTTGCAGTTTGCTGTTTAGGTTGTCAACTTCCTTGGCCAGTTTGACACTCTTCTTCTCCGCCTCTTCCAGCAAAGCGGACACGTTGTCCAACTCCGTCTAGAAAAAAATATAAACAGGGTCAAAGCACAATAGATAAATCCAAAGCATGGATATTCTCTTTACATTAAAATGGAAAATGATAAAGTCAAACATCACAGTCGCTGTCCTTGGACAACGAGGAAACATCTGGGTCTATATCCCTTAATTTTAGGAAAAAACAGTTTGGACATTTGTAACTGTCCATGGATGTGTTTACCTGGAGCTTGTTTGAGCGTTCAGCCAGCTCTCCCTTGGTCCGCTCTACCTCAGTGGCCCTGGACACAAACTCCTGCAGCTGGGCCTCCAGTTTCTTCCTCTTGTGTTCCGACTCCGTCTTTGCTTGCTGCAGACCGTTCACCTCGCAGGTCAACTCTCTGTTGTCATTCTCCAGACTCTGCTTGCTCTTCTCCAGGTTGGCTTTGAACTGGGAAAGGAAAAAAAAGTATGGCCTTTTTAGTTCCCAGACTTCTACAGTTCTCTGGATTGGACAACACACTGAAACAGCAGAATCAGAAGTTCTATTTATTAATTCCCTTTCAAATGTTTTGTTTACATGTCATACAAATGACCTGGACTCATATACATATGTAGGTGTTGAAATACAAGCCCCTGAAGGTACAGCCTGCTCACTCTCTTGGCTTGTTCCAGCTGTTCAGACAGTTCTTCCAGCACAGTCGTGTGCCTCATTCTCATTTCCTGGATCTGAGCCTCGTGATTTTTGGTCTCCTCATCTATCGCCTTCTTTAGTTCTGCAACCTCTTGCTCTCGCTTGGTCCTGGATGTCAGACACAAGGGAGTGCGTTAGAAGAAGAGTACAGCTAAGGTATGATATAAAAGCATCTTAACGTGGTTTATGCTCACTGCTTTAGGAGTCAATAGTGAAATGAGAAAAAAGCAACACAAAAAGTTCCTAGAATTGAGGTACAGTTCCTAAATTAATAATCTTTTCTCAGATAAAAAAACATTCAGCATCGCCATTTGGGACTGCACCTGAGCTCTTGCTGGGCGGCGGTCGTATCCAGCGTGTCCTCCAGTTCAGTCTTCAGAGCCTCGAGCTCCTCACTCAGGTCCCTCTTCAGTTTTTCAGCTTTGCTTCGACACATCTTCTCTGACTCCAGATCCTCCTGAAGTTCAGCTAGCTGGGCCTGCAGCTCCCGAACCTGCTTCAAGGCGTTGTTCTTCTGTAGGGCCTCCTCGTCGCTCCTGGTTAGAGGTAAGAAAAAAAGAACACACAGATCAGCTTTCCTGATTACGTGTCTCAGATCATTACTATTACAAAAACAAAAACTCTCTGCTGTTCACACCAAATTTACTTCAGCTGCTTTCTTTACACTTCAGCTGACACAACAGCATTTGCATTCTTACATCTTTTCATTCTTTTTTTTTTGCTGCTTTTCTTCTGTGTTTCCATTTTAACTGACATTTTCTTTCCAGTGAGTGTGTGCGTTTGTGTGTCACAAGATGAACACTGTTGCTTCTGCTAGAAATGATACCTGCTGCATTACCTCGTCTGACTCCCTCACTTATGTACATACAGTAGAACCACACTAAACGTGCTGAATCTCATAAATATTTAGTTAACTGTGATCGACGTACAGATGTTCTCAGAATAGCTGCTGAAATCAAAATGAGGATCAAGTGTAAATTTTTTTACATGTTCGTGTCTGTGACTGACCTGACTAAAGCAGCCTGCAGCTCCTCCTCCTTCTTGGCCAGCTGGATCTTCAGCTCCTCTATTTGAGCTTGAAGCTCAGCAATCTGGTCCTGCAGATCAGTTGTCTCAGCCTCCAGTTTGCGTTTGGCCTTCTCCAGCTCCTGGCGAGTTTTCTCTTCCTTCTTTAAACGCTCTGAAACATGGCATGATTCAGTCAAGTTTCATAAAAAAAGGCAACTGAAACATGGTCATTATTTATTCAAAATAAACCTTTGACTAGAGATAATTTCAAGAGGCAAGCAGTCCAAGTTACCGAGGGTCACAAAAAATGAGAAACCACACACACACACCTACGTAATTGCAGCCTGATACAACAAACAGTAAATCAGATTAACTGCTTTGCAAATCATTAACTGGACAGATGCAAACAATAAATCTACCCACTCAGGCTTCACAGACAGTGATTTTAGATATAAGTCCAGTGACTAATGTCATGTAACTCCTGTGATCCCTGTGCACCTACACTTAACTCTGGTGTACACTTTCTGGCAATGTTTTCTTTTTATTGAACACAAAACAGAGCCAGGAACAGCAGCTTGCTGGGAGTCGCTTACCCTCCAGGTCAACCATCATCATCTCCTGTTTGTTCTTGACTTTGCCGAGATTCTTCGCCTTTTCCTCCTCCTCTGCCAGCTGAGAGGTCATCTCACTGATCCTGTCCTCCAGCAGCTTTTTCTCCTATTGGGTGCAATCAAAGTGTGAGTGAGACCAGAGGCTTTAAGGTGCCCGGTTACCATATGGTGGTGAAGGTGTAGGGAAGGTGAAATAAAATCGGTTGTAGTTTTGCTGCACTGTGTACGCACCAACCTGAGGCCAACACCTTGTTGTGATGCATTTTCAACACAATTAATAACAACAAAAAAGGTATTTCTTGTTTAAAAGGCAGCAAATTCAATCACATAAAGTGTAATGAGTGTAAATTCCTCTCACTTTGAGGAACTTGGAGTTTTGATCCTCCAGCAGCAGAATGTCCTCCTCCATCTTCTTGATCTTCGCCTCAGCTGTCACTTTATCCAGCTGCAGCTTCTGTCTCGCAGCTTCCTCCTCATCGAGCTGCTCCTCCAGGTCCTGTGGAAAGGAAAAAACACACACACACATATAGACAGATGTATAACCAACCAGCCCACTATGGGAATACATTTTATACAGTACAAACACAATTACCATGTTCACAATAAAGTACAGAATCACATACACCAGAAATGACATAATGTCCCACATACCATGTTCTGTGGAATTAAAATTGTGTCTGTAAACCAAAGATCATAAATCAAAACCCATAAGGGTTAGATTAAAAAAAAGACAAAACATTTTTATTTGAATGATCCAAAATCCTATAATTAATCTTCAAAACCATTTTATGTTAAATATGCATAGTTATGATGGAGTGTAGATTTCTTTAGTTTGTCCACGTAGGCATAAAAAATAAAATCATGTTTCTCACTGGTTGAATTAAGAAAAAATTTGAGCTGAATCAATTTGGAAAATTAGTACCAGCATCCAGCCTTAAATAAAAATATTTAAACACATGCTGTATGGTAGCACGTAATAAATTACCTTTAAGGTCCAAAGTATAAAAGTTAAAAACCTGAATATGTGACTGCATCTTCTTCTTCTCATTCTGCAGGCTCTGGTTCCTCTCCTCCTCCTCCTCCACCCTAGACTCAAGGTCATGAAGTATCTCCTCCAACTCTTGTTTCCTAGAAAGCAGACGAACTCTCATCTCTTCAGCTTCAGCAAACAGTTCTGTCTCTGCATGGAGTTGCTCTGCTAGAATATTCTTCTCCTCTATGAGCTGAAAAAAAGTGAATACAATCATTTCTTTACAAATGAACATTTTTAAATCGAGTTTTTTAGGCTCACTTTGTAAAAGTCACTGTAGTCTGTTACTTCAGGTTGTACAGTACAAAGTGAAAATATTTACATTATATGAAAGAGGATATTTACCTGCTGGTGTTTTCGCTCCATCTCTACTAGTTCATTCTCCACCTTGAGCTGTCTCTCTTTCACTTTTATGAGCTCCTCATCTTTGGCTTGTAGCTCTTCCTCCTGCCTGGTGACCTGCAGCAGGGGCTTCACCTGAGCATGCAAGAGAGAAATAATACATGCATACATACATAGTGGTCATACTGGTCAATAATGAACAAAAATCCTATATTTATTAATACATAATTTTCTCAACACTGTATGTAACAGTAATTCCTAGCAGAATGATCATCAATCGATGTGACCAAGACTCAATAAGGCTGATGGACAAATTAACCAATTAAAAAAAATATACATTTCAACCATGAAAATAAATACAGCAATTGTTAAAACTTTTTCAAAACCTGCAGACAGCCTTCTCTAATATATATATATATATATATCTATATATATCTATATATATCTATATATCTCTATATATATATATATATATATCTCTATCTATCTATCTATCTATCTATCTATCTATCTATCTATCTATCTATCTATCTATACATATAGATACCTATATCTATACATATATAGATATCTATATCTATATAGATGTCTATATATGTATATAAGTTACAGTTATTCTGTAGGTTTTTAGCAGACTCCATCTGCTGGTAAGATGTAATACTTATAGTATAACTTTATTGGAAGAGGTTGATGTCGGGGGTCTCACCTTAGTGAAGAGCCTCCACCACTGCCAGTGTCGCAGCTTCAAGTAAGCAGCACAGTTCCTCTGGAGAACTTTCAGTGCACTCAGCTGCTGCTGCTTCTTAGCAAAGGCCCTAAGGGAGAAAATACATCCAGTAATGAGACAAATCATGTCATCAAGGTGTAAGGAGGACCATGTTGTAAAACTGTTGCGATTTTGTTTTAGTTAGGCAACAGAACCAAGTTGTGAACAGACATATTTAAGTTGATAAGACACATCAAACAGTTACAGAACATCATCATCACTCACTTGGAGTCATGCTTTTAGTCAAGTAAAGTCTAATATTGAGACAGATGCATTTACACTTGCATCTCAAACACGCTCTGGTTTGAGCATTTGTGTCACTGGCCTTAAGAGCCTCTTAAATATACAAACATAGTTTTACATATTACAGAGTAGTATTAAACATTTTTAAATCCGAACTAAAAAAACAGAGAAAGAAGTATTTTGAATGCTACAACTGTAGCATTCAAAATACTTCTTTCTCTGTTTTCATAGATTGTATAGCAGTAAAGAGATGAATTATAAGCAGTATTTGATGCCAATATGGTCTCATAGTGTCACTGATTAATAATGTGACACACATGCTACTTTACAAATTACATATTTAAGCACAGACTAATGGATGTGTTGGAAACTGGCTACAGCTTCATTTTGAAAGTGTGTGTGTAACAGCACATACTGATATCTGACACTCACTTGCGTGCCAAGTATCCACGGCACACAGACTGGAAATAGATGATAATGTCAGTGATCTTCAGGTCCCTCTCCTCCTCCAGGTGAGCCAGCACACCTGCTCTAAAGAAGATCTTGCTTTGACCAATACGGAAAAGGTTAGGGTCCAGCTCCAGGGCCTTGATCTATAAAAATAACAGAGATTTCCTGTTAAATTATCTACGTGGACAAGGTTAAATTTACATTTAGTTTTAATAAGAAAATGTTCCCACTAATGTTTTTTTTCTTCAAATATTATTAGTAGATTGATGATCAGACTGAGTTACCATTTTGTTTATTTCAATCAATTTAGCCTGAGGTTAATCAAGTGAGATCTAATCAAGTAAACTACCTCAAGAAGCGTTAGGAAATGTACAGCATATGACACTGTCTGTGCCATTTGATTTGAAGAATGGAAAATGGAAAAAAAATTACTATAAACACTAATTATGCAGGAAAATAATCCCGCTCATTGAATTCTGATGGTTAATTGTTTCCCTAATCAGGAAAAACAGACGTACAGTGAACACAACATAGGACTTGTTTGGATTGCTGAATCAATCTGAGGTGTAGACCATGACAAACAAGTCTGAAACCAGATGAATTAATTAGCGTGTTTAAATCAGTGTTTAAGACTTAATATCTTAACTTTCAATGGCTGCAACAGTTGCAGTCATTTTAAAACTAGAAAAACTGAAAAATATCACTACCATTCTTTCACAGGCTTGTTTCCCATCCATGAATCCTTTGGGGATTGCGTTGGGTGTCAGAATCTCATATCTGTGAAGAAAACAGAAAGTAGATGTAAAGTGAAAATGAATCCAATCTTCTAAACAAAGTTTCAAATTTCAAAAAGCTTCTTTGTTGCTTGTCACCTCTGTCTGAACTCCTGGAAGACAATGCGGTTGGGGAAGCCCTGTCTGCAGATGCGAATCCCCTCAAGAACTCCATTACACCTAAGCTGGTCCAGGACCAGATGAGGCTCCAGTTTACCAGCCTGAAGAAGGCAATAGACAAAATACTCTATTAAGACACAGAGTTTCCTTGGAAATGGGTAAAAAACTAAACTGTTGCAATGAACAACATACTAGTTTCAGATTCACCAGATATAATACACCACAGGAACACATTTGTCTAATAAGTTTTTTAAATTTACAACTGTCTTACTGTGCATCATTACAGCACATGAAACAAATACGCTTATAGTATGTATTTACTCTTTTTTCATGGTTGGGGATGATGCAGCGGACAAAATTGGGGTTGGTGTTCCTCAGTGTCGCCATGAGCTTGGTGAGCGACTCCTTGTAGAGCTGTCCCACGGTGCGAAACATGCCCTTTTTTGTTTTATAGGTGGCACCAAAGGCCGTCTCGTTCATTCCTGCCACCTGGTCCAGGCCCACGATACGATCGACTGGTGGGGAGATGGGAAGAACTGGTTAGAGCAGGAAGTCATCACTGCCAGAATCACTGCAAAAACAGCAGTAGCAACGCAGTGACATAATGTAGCTACATGACCAAATGCGGATGGATGAAAGAGACATTACACACTACTGCCAAACAGCAGTCTAAGTAGCATTCAAAGTATAGGACTAACTCTAGCTTCTGATGAGGGGGTGGAGGGCAGAGCTGATCTATTCATAAGATGTAATAAGATGCTATAAGATGTTTTACCCTGGTAGAAATCACCAGTTTTAAATATCACTAATTAAACACTGACAACGTTTAGTAACAGGAGTTAAAATGCTCTTCTATCGTCCAACTGAATGAGAGACCTTGCTTGAAGGCAGATCTATGTTTTCAACACTTCAACACACTATTTATAGGAAAATAATCTTTCCAATAAGTTTTCATACATTATGTTAACAGGGACACTTAACATGTTTCACAATAAAAACCTGTTTACTAGTCATGATTAGTTCTACTCAATCTATGAAAACAGTTCATCTAAAGAGCAGGAAGGGGCTAACAGAGCTAATAATATCTTCCATGTCTCTGGAGAAAGAAAGTTACTAAGGTGACATCAGTTCATGTCATTTCGGTTTGCATTTTGGAGAGAAAAAAATTAAACCCTGCAACTAAGGAGAGCATGTTTGAAAGACATGGGCATACGCCTTTTTTTTTTTAATTGTTTAAGTAATCCAAACCTCAGCTGATACCTCAGCCTTTCCGTATCATTTTTGCTAAATTGCTGAACTGATGATTAAATGACAAGATGGGTGTTATTCTACATTTTATTATTATTGACAAATAATGAAAAGATCAAACTGAATAACACATGCGTATGACAGAGAGGTATTATCAAACTTTAGCTACTCACACAATACTTGTAAATCTGGGTCTAAATATAACATATTTTTATATTCTGGCAGTAAATCTTATTCTAAAACTGTAAACACATAACAAATAAACAAAATAAAAACGAATCTGCCAATGAGTTATGACTTAATGATCAAATAAATGTGGGATACAAATATCACCTAATAATGTCTCAGCAGCTAAAGTAAAGTTACAGTATTTGATGACTCTGAAGTGATGCACGGTCCATGATCTGGACACTCTACACTGACATCTGAGGTTAGAGCCAAATGACAACATCTGGTTTTAATTCCCCCTTACTGTGATCCTGTCTGGGGATCACAGTAAGAGACAGGCGGGAAACTAATTATTGAATATTCTTCAGTCAAGCTTCAAATCCTTAATTTGGCTATGAGAGTATCACATCACATTGTTTTGAAACAGAAACAAACTTTATTTTCTATATTAGATTTACTTTATTGTTTACTTCAGGGCCACTGACTAAACAAAACAAAAAAAAGCACACTGGTTCGACTAAAGGGAGTAGGTGACTATATAAGTTACATATTCGACTTGACTTGATATAGGAATTCTGTACTACTGCTTGTGGCTGAGACAAGGGAGCCATGCAGCCTGGAAGCACATGGGAGCCACTGTAGCTATGACAGACACAGCACCGGCTGAAGCATGAAACATACAGCCAGATCTGGGCAAAAATACACCAATGCACTTTCAAGAAGTTAACTTGCTTGGGGGCTGCTTATATTTGCCCTCCCAAGCCTGTGAGCAGCATGGATCTACAACCCAGTGCTGTTAGTTTTTTTGTTATTATTTTGGCCCAGGTCTGCTACAGCACGACCCAGTCATTCACCTGACGGCTCATCCAGACTAGTGATACTGTCATAGAATGAAGCCCTTTGAATGGTCTGAATCTCTACAACACAGAGAGAAAGACAGGGAGGGGAGGGTGATGTTACTTTCATTCTAGGAAACCATAACTCTACAGGCCTGGGTCAAAAGGCAGACAGATGTTGTTAGTAGGCTTATGTGAGAGAAGAATCAGTGTTCTTGTTAACTGAATAAACAAACAGGTACACACATAAGGAATCTTAAAGGATGTGTTACTAAAACGAATACTTCCTAGTATCCAGTACTGTGGAAAGTCAAGTGGAGATGAACAGACAGCAGCTTACCATCTTTCCACAGTTCACCCACAAATTTGTCAGTCGACTGATGTAGAAGCGTGGCCACGTTGTCATTCAGAGGGTCCATGTTCTTCATTAGCCACTCGTCAGCCTTGTAGTCCACCTGTAGTAATCAAACAATACTTGTGATTCTGAAAAATCTCATGATTAACCAGCTCTTAACATTAAAAATCCTCACATTAAAAATAAAAAGCACAGACATTTGTACACACATACTCTGTATTGCTTTTTAAAGAACTGTGGCAAGAAGATTAAGCATCTCTGTAGCCTCCTTATGCTTCAGTTTAATTTTCCACTTTATTTATTTTGTGCATAATAACCTTTACAACATTTAGTTTCATGGGGCTGAATGCTTTTATACACAGTGATGCTCTTGATTCCAAAGTCTTCGAGTATGTATATGTAAGATTGTGGTGTCAAATGACAGATAACAGTCAGCAGATGTACTAGTCTGCTTGACAAATACTGTGTTCTACTATTCCATAACACCATGGACAACATCCAAATCCACTCCCATACAATATCATATAAATCAAATAAGGATTCAGTATTTGCCTGTAATCCCACTAAAAGATAAACCTGAGTCATTGTTTTAATTGAGCCCAGAGCAGCAGAAATGTTTCACGTGCTGTTTTAGTTTTGCTGAGAACCAGAGTTGGTAAGTAACTAAGTACATTTACTCAAGGGCTCAATAAGTATTTTTACTTGGTTACTTTTATATTTTACTCCACTACATTTATTTAAAAATCATTAGTTACTAGCTACTTTTTGCAGGACTAAATTCTTTTAAAATCATTATATATTAATAAAATGCTGATGTAACATTCATGAATTAACCTCATGTCACTATGTAAGGTGATAAAAATCAGCCCCACCTTTACCAACTATTCCTACACCTTTGAGAATTTGTTAAACTTCTACATTTGTTATTAAAAGCATCAAAATTCTATATTGTTTAAAATACAATGTTTTCTTAGAACAGAACTTTTACTTTTGTACTTATAGCAACATTTTGCTTTAAAAAAAGATATTTCAAGTTTTTATCCTACAATAATTTCAAAGAAAAGCTGCAGTTTATTTATTTTTTTGAAAACATGCCTGGAGTATACTTTCAGCTTGAAACTGATTAAACACACACAGTTTTGTAATTTCAATAAAGTTGCTTTAGAAACCTGCTGAGTGTAATTATTTAACGCATAAAAACCAGCGTACCCTGCCGGCGTAGTGGATGATGCAGAAGTCTGCCTTATCCTTGAGCTGACGGGGCCGCTGGAACTTTGTGTGTGTGCCCTGCTCCTGGATCAACTTGTCTACAAAGGTTCTGTCTGTGGCCTTAGGAAACCAGCACTCCTCATCCAGCAGAGCTAACACTCCTGGAGGGTTCGCCTGAAGGTATAGTAACAAAGGACAGAACTAAATTACAATGCACAGCAAAAAAATTAATGAACAAGAGTTTAGTGAGGTGTGGTTTAAACTAGTTTAATAATAATTTCTTTGATTCAGTTATTGGATAATTATTCAGACTTACCGGCCTCTCAATGAGGTCAATGCAGGGCTGCAGGTCGAGGCCGAAATCAATGAAGCTCCACTCGATGCCCTCCCTCTGGTACTCCTCCTGCTCCAGGATGAACATGGTGTGGTTGAAGAGCTGCTGCAGCTTCTCATTCGTGTAGTTGATACACAGCTGCTCAAATGAGTTCAACTGTAATGCAGGATAAGAGACAATACCTCCACTGAAAATCACAACAACAACAACTACATCTAGCAACAACAGGACAAACTACACAAACGTAAACACTATAAACTGAATTAATTTCAAAATTCAAAACCTGGAAAATCTCAAAACCAGCAATGTCCAGGATGCCAATGAAGGAAGCACCCTGACGTTTGGTTCTGTCCAGAGCTTTGTTAATGCGATGGACCAGCCAGCGGAACAGACGCTCATATGTTGCTTTAGCCAAGGCCTCGACAGCAAAATCAGCCTAAGGAGAAGAAGATATGACAGGAGAAAATGGAAAACACAGGTGAGGGAACAAGAAAAGAGAAATAACTGTGGAAAAACATTCAAAAGTATCTAACATGTACCTCAAGGGTAAAGTAAGTGTTATTCAAGTCAGTTTGATTCAGACACGAGGCCAGATTAAAACTAGTAAACCTATTCTACTTTGGCTCATCTGTATATTACATTTCTCAGTGTTTTCTGAGTGAGACTTAATATCTCCGACAGCTTGCAAAAAAGCGACTGAGTGGTTGCCATTATGATCAGGAGTCTGACCAGAACAGCACTTTAAATGGCAATGGATGATTCATAAACAGTTTCTGTACCTCAGTGTTGATTTTACAAAAGGTAAAACTAACATTGCATTGTGCCAGTACAGTATGAAACAAGGCAACATTTAAAATCATTTTTTGACAATACTGTTTATAGCATCATCACTTTTACTTTGCCCCCATGTTTTTTCATCAACTTGACAGGTTCTTAATATATTCATACCACTACTGTAAGGAGAAGAATCAGTGAGAAGCTCAAACTGTTTCAGAAAGTGACATTTAATTAATTTAGGATCCAGGTTCTGCTCCCCAGTCAATCTCAGTAATGAAATTAACTTACACTGAAAAAGATTAACTTCATTACTTACGTCTGATAGACTAGTGTTCCTGAGGACCAGCTACACTATCAACAAAAGACAATATACACTGTGTGAGTTAGTAAAATAAAAAAATTTTAAAAATGGCTAACTGACCTGCTCCTTAGTCTGAGCTTTCTGGACATAGTCTCTTCCTACTTTGATCCTTGGTGACAGGATGGCTCTGGTAAACTCCATTACATTCATACCCAGCAGATGACACAGCTTCTGAGCAGCTGGAAAAGAACAAAAAAAAATTATTTAAATTAAATTAAAGTCAAATTAAATTTATATTACAATAAAAGTAGGCCACAGTAGGAGACATTAAACTGTATATCTCACATATGTGTATGTTATTATGATGGTGTTTCTGGGATTTTTTCTGTAACCTTGCAGAGATGAGAATCTTTCCCATTGTTATTTTAAATGTAGTGTCTGACAGGCACAGTATTAAATAGATATTCTATTAAAACTGTCTAACACAACTCATGCATGTGTCAAAGATGTCCGGCCAACCCTGCTGTTTGTCTATTACTGATAAATATTAGGATTCACCACAAATCTTTCCAAGATGTTAAATTTCCATATTAACATTAATGGGGAAAATGTCATATTTTACATGGCTAGAGCAAGTGGAAAGTAGAAAAAGTTGTATCCGGTGTATTTCAGCCAAGTCTCACTACAAAAACAATCTGCTGCAGTCCAGGGTTCTGCTTGTCACATCTGGGAATATCTAGCCGAGCTGCATCACTGGCATTAGATTAATTCTCTGCCTGTTTCTCTCCAAAGAGAGAGCACCAAATATGCAGTGCCACATGTGGAAGAACTGGACGGCTGTGCCCCATTTCCTTCAAGAGTAAATCCTCATAATGATGTGGCTTAATGGCAGGCTGACAAGGCGCAGGGAGAGAAAAGACATAAATCTTTAGTCCCTCTGTTTTGTGGATGAGGTGCATGGTGTGAGGAAGGTAGGAAAAGGGTTGAAATGTATGCGGGAAGAGGAAAATGAGGATGAGAGTGCCTTGACCTGCAAACTCCAAGCTCCAGGGTTATGAAACAGATGTGAAAGGAATGAAATGTTTATGAGTATGTGTGCATGTGTGAGGGAGAGAGACAGACCGTACCAGTATTGTCAGGCATAGAGGCTTGGTCAGAGTTCCTCTCTTTCTTGAAGACGATGTTACCAAACTGAAGCACTGAGGACACCACCTTCAACATGGCTACAAACATAACAACTATAGTAAGACATCACTGTAGCAACACATCACATGGCAAGAGAGGACCTTAACCAAATTTTTATTTAGAGTTTAGAAAATTATGGTAAAATAATTAAAAAACAAATACTTTTTTTAACCCTGTGCCCCTCTGTTAATTGTTTATATCAAATCCATGTCAAAATACAATTTATTGTATAAATATAAAAAGAATCCCATTATTTTTCTTTCCTGTAAAATTTACTTGATAAATGTATAAATAAATACACGCTGTCCACACACTAACACATTACAATACTGAACTGAACTGCTGTTTGACTGTGACTTTAACCTCAAACCAAAATCATAACAATCAGAACCACTTGATGAGCAGTCGACACCAAAGGCTCCCTTGTTACTACGTGAAAGTCAAGACCAAATAACAAAAATGTCGTGAAATGGGGATTATCACTGAAAAAACAAACATGCAGACACAGACAGGAGATATCTGAGGATTTGTGGTGTATTTTTACAGAAAGTGCTCATTATCCCTGTGTGCTGTAGGTAAACTGAACGGCTGCAGCCTTGTTCAAACAATCTTAACATGTAAGTACCTGGCAGGGGGTTAAGAAAAGAACAAGGGAAAAGCTGCTTTCCCCACAGAATCTTGTTTTATGTTATGGAAAATGTACCCAGAATCTCCTCGTGGTTGAAGCTCATAATGTGCATGGCCTCCATGGTCTCATGGAAGTTATCTTTGTCCTGCTGCCCTGGAATTGGGATGTTACCATTGGACAGAAAACGGTAGTTGTTAAATCCTTCCAAAAGCAGGTCCGCTGAAAAAAAAAAATGGTAAGAAGAATGGTTAAGATATGAATTTTTCCCTGAAGTTTTTTTTTTGCTGTAGATATTCACAGTATTAGTTAATGACTTCACTAACTTTAAAGGATTACTAGATGAAACAACTAACTTTGAAGACTAAAATTAAAACAAAAGGTAGAAATTCTTGGTAATTATATGTACAAGTTCTTTATCTCAGCACATATCAGCTACAGTGTGACATTATAACAGAATGTGATAATCAAGCTCCGTCTACTTACATTTGAGGTGCTCTCCAGCTCCGGCCAGCAGCTGGTAAAATATATGGAAGGTGCGCTCGTCTTTGGCTTGGCGAATAGCTCTGGATTTCTCCAATAAGTCTGACACAGGGTGGTCAAGGAAAACTAAAACTACCATTTTTCTCTTTGTGGTTCAGTTTGATGTAGTCAAATTAAAACATCAGTTTTTTTTTTATATTTGAGACAGTTACTTTACTTTACTTGGCAGACGCTTTTATCCAAAGCGACTTTCACCAGCAATTACCATTTCGGTTTCTGTTAATTCTGAGTTACTACAAACAAAGAGCCCTGATAAGGCCTAACTCGTCAAGAAAAAGAACATGCTTAGGAATTGTTTAGTTCAGTTAAAATTTGTTGCGATTACAGAATCAAATTAATACAAATGTCATACAGTAGTTAATCATTTTAACAGGATACAGGTTTCAATATTCGCTCCAACAATGTATCCAGTGACATCAAAGTTGATACGGATGAATTTCCCCTAAAGAGATTAATGTATGATAAGTGCTCAGGAAATGTACGAGACATAAAAGACCGAAATCAATCAGCAACATTAATGGCTCTGTAATGGTTACACACAGACACTGAAGAAACTCCTTTGTAAATATGAGCACTTATATGGCTCAACTACAGACCCAATAATTATGTTTTATAGGTAAAAAAGATGTTCATTATGTTTACACATCATTAGTCCTCAGTCAGTATAACTTTACAACAAAACGTATATAATGGCACAATGGGGAAAGCACATTTTCTTTTAACTACTTAATACTTAAAAGGCTAAGTAGGTCGCGAGCCACACATCACATGTCGGGCCTGCTTCTGATTAAGTTTAAAAAACACAGTCAGGCCTCATACAGATAAAGTTCAACTCTGGTCAATAAAAGTAGTTAGCAGAGGAGCACAGTCAGCACAGGAAAACTAAAGCTGAGACTTTACTTATGGACTTCCTGACCTACATCACTATTAAGAAGTCTTCTGAGTGGAGTTGCCTCCAGTCTGTAAGTCCCAAGTGTATCAAAGGCATTGTTAATGACTAGCAGGCACCTGTGTCTAGCTGTATGTCCTGTGATAACTGCTTACTGGAAAAGTAGGATTAAAATTACTTTCAAACTTTTTTACTTCTTCTCAAAAAAATGTTTTTTAGACAAACAAAAGTGAACTAAATCTGATTCAGATGCCAAATTAAGATCATCCAAGGTGGTGCCGTGACAGAAGGAGGCTGTCACAAACTCTATAAAGTGCACATTTTGAGATGCATATTCATTACAGAGCCCTGCTTCATTTTTCTGTACTTACAAAACGTGATGAGTTGTCATTCTTCACTGTCTTTGCGTTCCCAAAAGATTCAAGTATGGGGTTGGCTTGTAAAAGCTGTCGTTCCAATTCACCCTGAAAAAACAGAGAGACGTTACAGCAGTCCCTTGTTACTACGTGAAAGTCAAGACCAAATAACAAAAATGTCGTGAAATGGGGATAATCACTGAAAAAACAAACATGCAGACACAGACAGGAGATATCTGAGGATTTGTAGTGTATTTTTACAGAAAGTGCTCATTATCCCTGTGTGCTGTAGGTAAACTGAACAAAGACAGATGAAGACAGCAAAGTCTGACAGTCATCTCCTTAAGAAATGTTACTTACCAAGTTCTCTGTTCTATGACACTTTAACTGAAATACCTTCAGACCTTATTTTTAGACTTTTGGATTTGTTTAAGCACAGATAATATAAACTCTTATTATAATCCTGTAAATGAAGTTATTGTAAGATTAAGGGGAACTGCAGACCTTCCACAACTCTGTTAATCCAATTTGCAGAAATTTTCTCAATTACATTTGATCGCTTTTGCACTAAAACATAAAACCGCAGATGATGTGAATAGAAAACACGCTGCTTTCGGTGCACATAATCACACATGGTATCCTAAATAATTATCAGTCATCACTGTTTGATCCATGCCTTATTCTGTTTGTGCTGGAACAACCGGATCTCACACACAGACACATTCACCAAGCACCACTACCGCTTTTGCACTAAAAGTGCAAAAGAAAAATGATGCTGGTCTCTATCTATCAGAGACCAATGATGTGCTCGACAGGGACAGAGGGAATGTTTCTGGGGAAACATTTGCTGTGTTAAAAGCCATACAGTCACTTGATCGTGTCAGAAAGAATGCCTCCACACTGAACAGAAACACTCTGGCCTTTTCTTGTCAGACTGGCCACTTTAGGAGGCTGAATAAATAAATAAGTGACTTACACAGATGTTTGGACAGGTGGCCTGCTGTTTCAATGTAGGCCACATTGCGGCTTTGTCACGGCCAGAGAATTCAAAATGACTGAAAAACTATTTCTTCTGCACAGTTATTTCTCTTCTTGTGGCAGAGGAAAGCATTTCCCATTAGATCAAAATAGCTGCACACAGTAAAGGTTTGAAGAGGCCATTTTCCACACAAGCGGACTGAGGAATCAGCATTGCGCTCAGGATGTGAGACATGTAATGTGATCTTTGGCTGAGGAGCATGATGGGCTGCTTTTAATTGAGTTTCTGAGCGGCTGGAATGAAGCAGGGCTGAACTGGATAAACCTGGTCCCATTCCAGCTATCAAAGCTGCGGAGGGCAGAGGATTCAAACCAAAAGCTTTTGTTTCTATATAAACACAAGCCTGTGGTGCCACTTGGTAGTTAAAATTGTTCACTGGCAACCTCTGTTCATCTGTGTGGTCTGCTGTACACATACAAACACAAAGAGCAGATTACAAACAAGAGGGGGTCCAATTTAGCAGCATTAGAAGCTGACCCACATTCCTGCTGCAAAGTGAGCATGTCAGACATCTGACAGACAACAGAGCTGGCCCCTCCACTTGAGATGGCCAATTGTTGTGTAACTGTGATAAAATGCAAGAAATCTGACACATTATTAGTCAACACCACTTTACTTTTACCAGACCCTGAAAAAGGCTATTGCCTGGTCTAATAATAGCAATAATAATAATAATAATAACGATAATGATAATAACAACAACAACAATCTGCAAGTGTTGCTAGAGAAAGGATCCTCTTACAATATCAATCAACAAATACTTTTCATAAAACCCTCTATCATCTCCTTCACTGTTTTGCCTTGATGTATAAAGTTTACAGGTAATAGCTACAATTTTGTCTCTGTTGAGAAGAACCATGAAGCAGTACTTTAATACAGACTGAGTGAAGCCAAAGAGGATCAGTCAATACTGTTCCACTAAATCGCCCGAGGCAGAGGCCAGATGTGGATCTGTTTTCACTGCTCAACATCTGCTCCAGAGGTCACAAAGCCAGACAAATATTAAAAGTTCACATTTCACCAGCAAGAAAAATGAGAACTGGGAAATGGCACAAAGCGTTTAAATCTAAACTGTAACAAGCCAATGTGGACTGGTAGAACTTTTTAGGCTAACTGCTAACACTGAAAGATGTTCTACATCAGGCACTAGGATTAGATCAAGTGATTAAGATAAACTGGCTTGAAAACCAGTGAAACACTTTAATCATTCTTAGCATACATGTAGGCTAAATATCTCGTACCCATGTAACTACAGTCCAGCGTGTCTTACATGAGAGGATTATTAAGTAAGTAGTTTCATCCACAAGGTCGTTTTCTGGTGTACATATGAAGTATGGCTAAATAATTAACTGTTTTAATACTGAAATTGCAGTTTTAAGGATTATAATATTTTAGGATGTCAACATTTTAGGAAAAGCATTTCTTAGTGGGACACTGATCTAGTTTGAGTTCTCAGGAACTAAACTGTAAATCTTCATGCTAACATACCAACAGAGGGAGTAAAGACAAAATATAAAAGATAAAAAGTTCAGGGGAGATCAGTTTAAGTACAGTTAAGATTATTAAAGCAATAATTATTTCTATGAAGATATCTCAGTAAGTAATATAAATGTTAAATGTCTGAAAGAAGCAGCTGAGTGAATTAGTGAGAACAAATAGTACATATCATGCAGAGCAAAACTACAGCAGACATAAAACAAATCTACAGCAAAATAGTTAATAGCTATTTTGTGTGTAAAGCATAGATGGTGACATGGTGGGTAATGCACCCTGCTGATTTTGAGAGTGAGGTGAGATAGATGATAAACTACATACTACTCACATAAAACAGGGGTCCACTCTGTAGGACATGGGGAGATTAAATTGTTATTACGAAAAATAATAAAAAACATTAATGTCATGGATACAAGTGAACCTATAGTTCAGGCTGAACATTTGAAATTTTGTCTGAGCCTTAGATTTTTAACACAGCCCTAAATAAACACAACTAGAACACAATTTTATAAATACTGCAGTGGTCTGTAATCCTGGCCCTCAAGTTAAGTTCAAACATATCAGGTTATTTCAGTCATGTTAGATTGATACAAGGACTACCTGTGGGACTCTCACAGGAAAACCTTATTAAAATCTTGCTTCGAACAGATTTTCTCAGGTGACACTTGAGCAATGGTATGGTTACCAGCTCAATCTTAAACACCTTTAAAATAAGCCTTTGAACTGCACTGACTACAATTATTCTATTTTTGGCAACAGAGAAATCTACATTTCAAACAGCACAAGATGGTATCAAATGCCTAGCATGTGGCTACAATAACAAACAAAAACATGCATGTGATTCTGTTTCACTGAGTGTGAGTCGCAGCAATACCAAGCAAATTTACAATATGGGAAATCTGAACACAGTACATAAAAAACAAAAAGATATTCTGAAAGATCATGCCAGTTTTAAAATTTACTTACAACTGCATTTTGTGCCTGACAGAAAAAGACAAAAGTACATGCTAAATATTATATTCTTATTGTTCAGCAATTTTAACTAAATTGTTAAGTCTAATTACTGACTGATAAACCCTTAGTAAGCTTATGTTACACAGATATCCAGTATTATGAACCCAAGGTATAGAAAGAAAATGTTAGTGTAGCATGCACATGAACAGGATGTATAAGAATGCATAAAGACTTGCCTGTAGTTTCACTGGTTTAGGTGATTCTGGCTGTTTGTTACAAATAAACAAATGCAAATTGTTAGAACGTAAGCACACCAATCCAGTGTACAAAGGCATATCATTTACAACAGGTACTATATTAGTATCTATACTCATACTAGTAGTTATCAGTACTTGTCAGTAACTGATGACTTTGTTACAGCTTTGTGAATCCCACAACAATCCCACGTCATCCAAATCGAGCAATTATTCTTATGGACTGTTGCTTTGTTGTGCAGTGCTGTGAAAAAAGTATTTGCCCATTTCTTTCCATTTGTCACACTTAAATCATCCAAGAGACTCATATCAAACTAATTTTGATAAAATGCTAATTGTAACTAACAATTTCATTTTGAAAACTTGGAACAGTGGTGAAATTTCCCCAGGAGTGGTCGACCTACAAAAATGACTCCAGGAACACAACAACGACTCACCTAGGAGGTCATAAAGGAATCCATAACAACATCTAAGAACTACAGGCCTCACTTGTCTCAATTAAGGTCAGTGGACATGATGCAACAATAAGAGCACTTAACTGCACGTGTTGCCACCAAGGAAGGCACAACTAGTTATTAAGTTTGGGGTGCAATCATGTTATCACATAAGGCGAGGCAGGTAGCTTTTTTCGCTTAATATATGAAATCATCATTTTAAAATCACATTTTATATTTACTTGGGTTATATTTGTGTAATATTATATTTTGGTAAATTTTGAATTTATTTGAATTTTGATAATCTGAATAATTTAAGTGTGAGAAACGGCTGTGGCGACCGTATCAACCATTGTAAGAAAAGATAACGGCACATTTCTGGTAAGCCGATGATTTAAAAATGCAGAATAGTAACAGTAACTCATTTCTCAAGATCTCCTTGTTGAATTACCAACAGTAGCTTTCTATCTATGCCTGGCATCTCCCTGTATGTGTTCAGGCTGTTGATAACTGATTTTCATATACACTCTACACACCCTGTCCCTCCCCCTGGAGACTACCATAGCACACACACACACACACACACACACACACACACACACACACACACACACACACACACACACACACCACTGCAACTCACGTCATGTTTGTTTGTTTAGGTTGCAGCATTGCTAGCTTACATTAGAACAAATAATATAACAAAGGACAATACTCACAGGAATGGTGTGATCTTTTCTTCCTTTATGGGAGGAGGCAACATGCGCGAGGTATTGAATGACCTTTTTTGTGTTTTCCGTCTTGCCTGCTCCTGACTCACCTCTGCAAGATAAAATGCACACAAGAAAAACATCCTCAGAATAGTAAAACATGAAGCTGTTTAGAATAAACTACTTAACTATTTAAAATGGTTTTGCATCTCCAACATAGCCATTGAATGATCAATAAATCAGATATGTACTGTCCTCCTTTAGCTCAACAGATTCACTAGCCTTCACTACAAAAGATTAAAAAAACGAATAAAAAAAGATATCTGTGTCTTTCTCTTCAATATATTTTTAAGTGTCAGTTTAGTTCAGGTTTGTGGTTGTGGTTATGTGGATGTTCATACTGCTCTGTCATACAGTGACCATGGCATAGAAAAACAAGAAAGAAACTTTTTCAAGTCCTCCAAGACATGCATAAACTTTGAGGGGAGCAGTTTAGATTTAGAGCATACCTGAGGTTTTACAGTAAGTGCAAATCTGCATAAACCAAGTATGTACAAAATATTGTTTTGGTTTCAGATGAGCGAGTAAGATGTGGCTCAGAGTATAAACTGGGAGAGTGGTGTGTAAGTGCTGTCAGTCTCATTGGCTACTGTGCTCAGAGTAATCATAGAGGGATGTCTCTGTTGTTGGCCTTGGACTACTGGGTGTGAGATTCCTCAGGTTCCCAATTGAAAAGACAGGCCACTTAAACAGGAAGTGCTGACAATACATTCTCTTTCACTCCGACAATGTGACTGAAAAAAACAATTGTAGCTCTACAATATAGTTTAGAATATATAGTTTGCTCAAACTTGAAGATACAAACTTGACAGTTTTTGTTTGTAGTTGTGTCGTCAAATAAATGTATTTTACATAGACACCTCATCATTCACCCTTTATAAGGAAAAAAGCTCATGCCTTGATACCCTGTCTCACATTTTCCTTGGTCACATTCCTGTCATCTCTAGACACTTGTCACTAAAATGACACCAGAGGGCTGTGAAGCTGAAATGACAGGCATTTCAGACACTGCATTTCTCACTTCTCTCTTAACTGTAGTGACAGTCTGGTCAGTATCACCCAGATATAGCATTAAAAATGACTGTCAAGACAGGTCGACTGGTTAACTTTGACTGACCTTGTCTGCATCAGGGCTAAATTTCATTTAGCTTAGACAAACAAACAAACAAATAACCCTACAGAGGAATATATTGCACCACATCATGTGATTCTCAATGATATTAAATAAAAAAAGAGACATTCATTTGAGCCACTGTGCTCAATATAACAATGTTAGATGCTGAAGCATGAACATGGGAAGCCTGGGTGCCAGGGCAGGGCAGCATGATTAACTTCCTGTAATAACAGCCATTCTAGACTATTAATATGAATTTAATCCAATAGTGAAATAAACCTCCATACTCACGTGCAAAGAATAGATTGATCTTCACGATCTGTGAAGAAAAAAGGGGAAAAAGTCAACCTCAGCAACTGGTCTCCGATTCAGCCCCCTCTGCTTTCATGCTTGATTGACATCACCATCACTCTAAAAGTGCTAAAAAGATTATCAGAAGAATGTGGATTTGAGGGACAAAGCGATCATAGGAGTGCCATTAAAGATATTAAATTAATAAATGATCAATTAATTAGATTATTATTATTATTATATTAATAAATGTTATTATTCATTTTTTACAAATTTTCCTTAAATAATTGTTAGAATAATACAATTATTTTTATCATGGGATATTTTTCAGTAGATTCAAGCTTCATGGCATTTCAACATAGGTACATCCTAAGATGCAATGTCAGAAGAGTGGAAAAGCTGCAGTGTAAAGTCAAACCTGCACAGGAAAGATAAGGCAACTGTAATGTCAGCTTTGCATAAGTAAATAGAAGGCGCTGATTCTTATTATACTTTTGAGACTGGAACTAGGACCAGTGATGCCTGATGTTATATGATCAATTATACATTAGTTCATACATTTAATACAATACTCAGAAAAGGAAAATAATGAAGTTTCCAAAGTAGAATATCTTATATAAAAAAACATTCAAGCTGTACAGTATTTATACCTGCCTATACCATGTGTAAAATATGCAGCAGCAAAGCATCTGACCAAGTTCTGTATCTACTGATAGAAAACAACTGCAGTTTTCACCTTGCACAATGCAGCCCTTTACACAGAGCTCTTCCACGTGTGTCTGTTAAAACAACTGACACAGTTGTGTCAGTTGTTTTAACAACTTCATTCATTATTATTCATTATTTTAAGTCTTGGTAAAGCTATGGTCATTTAATCTGAATAAGTTAATGTATTGTACTATTCACTTCTATGGTCACTAGAAAGAAATTATACAGTGCTGTGAATTTTTTTTGGCTCCCTTCCTGATATTTTCTCCCCTTACTAAATAAAATCATAATTTATTTACTTGGGTTATCTTTGTGTAATATTAAAATTAGCTGGACTATTGAATAATTTTAGTGTGACAAATATGCAAAAAAGTAAAAAATCTTATTCTATGGTCCTGAAAGAATGTTATTACTAAGTAAATATTGAGACCATGATTATATCTCAAGCTTACTCTTATATTTAGAAACAGCTGCATTGCACTAGAATATTTTAAATGAACTGCTACAATTTCGCTTGGATACAGAGGTCATGTCATTAATGCTATGATTGTATTGCAAAGTCTGCATGTCAGATAATTTAAATCTTCCTTGATTTGGGAGATAAACCATCAATGACTCAGAAAAAGACTATCTTTACTTAATTTAAATATAGCTCTGTGTGACTTAACAGTCAAATTCTAACCTTGACACATTAATTCAAAGATGTCTTTTAATTTTTTACGAATAATTCAGTAGTGTACCTACAGCTTGAAAAACTGCTGCACAAAGCTGTACATGTGGAGCAACTGGTTACAAGGCCATGATCTGAAGTGTTACACGAGGTGGAAAATGCACCACTCTCTCCATTTCAGAACCTATTTCAGCAATCAAACAAACAAACCATCATAACATTATATTTACAGGAGATGATAGTTTGTGGTTTAATGGCTCCCTGCTCTGCGTGTCAACATAAAAAAATAACTCAATTTGTATTCTTACTTCTACAGTATTTAAAAATTAGACACACTCAAATGTATACACTCCTAAACAGTTGTTCCCAAAATGCAGGTCAGCAACCCCCGGAGGAGGCCTCAGATTATTTCTGAGGGACCAAAGAGGATTTGAAAGGGGACAATCTGTTACATTATTTTGTTTTGTTTTTTTGCTGTGAAACACCAAAATATATGTTCATTTACATAAGCCTCTAAAAATGTGTTAACACTCAAGGCAGTAACATCTAATGAGGGGTCTACTCCTTATTTTGAGGGGTCATACACCTAAAGGGGCTGTAACCACTATTCTTAGCCCCACTATAAATATTCCAGCTCACTGTGTCCATGGTGTGTCCCGATCTGTCAGAGGTGGAGGTTTCCTGGACTGAAGTGCTGACTATGTTCTTTTGGGGTGAAATAATCAAATGTTATCCAACTGAGGACACAGCTGGATAGCTCATCAGGGACAACCTTGATTTCCTGGTATTGACAAGTTGATTCCTGCAGTTAAGTGCTGCAACAAGGGGCTCGCACACAAGCACTAAAGGTACTTCATCCTGTATGCGTCTTTACATTCACATCCCTATATGAATTGCACAAAAACTAATCTCGCATCACTGATCTTTCACACCAATCTAGATGTTAATAAAGTGTCACAGAAGGATAAACGCCTTCACCAACCCACAGAGGAACACATCAGTGGATTGTTGAGAGTGATGAAGACCAATCCCTAGGTAGTGCAACTCTGTCTCATCATCAATTTTTCCTTCAGCACAGTACACCAGGCTGTCCATGGCTTATTTAGTCCTTTCTCCAGAAGCAAAAATCTATAAATTCTGGTTAAAACAGCTCTGTTACAGACATGAACCACAGTCCAAGTACCAATCAACAATGAACTGTGCAGTCAAAGCAAAGATCTACACATCCACACCAGTGTCTTCAACTACTCTGGCTGCTGTTTACAAAACTCATAGGCTACTAAAAACAATTATGGTGAAAGTTGTCCACCCCACAATAAAGTCAATTTAAGGGTTTGTGGTCAGTTAAAGCCTGGTTTCTACACACTCGCACAGTCCTGAGTACAGAAAGCAGACAACATAATTGATTTGTTCCATTAGTCTACAACTCGGCTGACATTTTATTTACTAAACCTGGTGTAACCACCAACATTTTGGTTAAGTTTATCTAGCCTTGAGGCCATAAGATTAAATCTACAGAAGACTTACAGTTCCAACTTAATTGTTTGTTTTACAAACAAAAAAGACTACTGACATCACACCGTTAAAGTCCAATGTTCTTCAATGCTGCATCCTTCAAAAGCCATAATCTAAAAATTCTGTTATTCTGCAAATCTATTCACACAACCAGCTATGGCACAACACTGGAAAAGGCTGGGGAGAGCAGTATTTAAAAAAAGTTTAAAAAACCCACAATGACCATAAATGGATTACCACATCTGTTTGATTTTCCAACAAAAACAAAATAGTGGGTAAGTTTCCCATTTGGCAATTATGGATTCTCTTCTAAGCCCACTTGCCTGCAGTGCTGGCATAAAACTCAACTGTAACAGCAATCAAACTGAAATGTAAACCATTGCTGGGGTTTATGTCTTTTTATGGCACCAAAAAGGTTTCTCATACCCCACTATGCTATATAAACAATAATAAAAATAATAATAAAAAAAAACATTAACTATTGATCAAATGGGATTTTACCATTCATTGACACAGAGGTGTCTGTCAATAAGGTTTAAAAGTCAAGGTAGTCATTATTTTAAACCATCCATTTTAGGACAACAATGGAAAAGGCCACTGGTGTGAGAAGAACCAGAGCTGATGTTTCAGACAAGAATTTAGATGGGAACAAATGCTTTAAAAATCCAGACTGTGCGCTTTCTTACGTGAACTATTTCTGAGAAGGAAAATCCGTAATAAAGTCTGATAGGGAGATTAACTGTGTCTGAGATTAAGCATGTCTAAGAAACACTGACAACAGGATTTGATTTTTATTTAGGATATTAATGCATCAGGTGCAAAATAAATCACTGAAGACAGTTCATGTGGTGGCTAAAGAGAGGTGACTGGGTGGAAAAAGACAGTCATTGAGTGTTAAAAAGGAATACATAAAATGTACTGAAGGTAATATATTTAGTATTTTCAATATGTTAGCTCATAATGCTAAACTGTAAAATATTGTGCCAATACACTGTATCTGAGAAATGTGAGATAATCCAGCTTATTTAATTGAACTATATAATTACTGTGAATTAGTACGAATCAGAAGACCATTAGTTTGATGCATACAAGCTCTCCGGGGAGATCCTTTATTCTGGTGGCTCATAGAAGACATAGCTGTATACAGTGGTCCTCTTCTACTAGTTGTAGTCACCTGCTCAATTAGTTCTAATTTAAAGGGAAAGCAGAAAAAACTTTTAAAGCAACCATTAAAAAAATACAGCGATTGTTACAGTTGAAGCTGTGCTTTATTAGCTTTAATAAGATCTGGTACAAAATAAACTGAGTGCTCACTAACCTCAAAAATCTGTTGCAGTAGTTTTTTTTATGGGGTGGGAAATTAGCATAATAGTGAAGAAACAACTGTTTATCTGGTGATTGTTAATTTGTGCCTCAGATACTTGTGATATGGGAAATTTTATGGTGACTTAACTTTTTCAAAATTTAAGCAAAAAATGTCCTTAATGCATGTGGGCGTTTCCCAAAGGCATGTGCCATTAAAAATACTCCCAAACTCATTTTATCACACATTCCTCACAATATGGGGCACATTGTACACTCCTGAGAACTTCATGGATCGTAATATACATTCTTTAAACACTTTCACATTCAATCTTTTATAACTATCAGTAATGTTGCTGACATGCAGTACGATGAGTCTTTTGTTCATTGTTGATGAAATGGACCTCTCAGAAAAACTGTGAGCTGTGTTCTGGGAAAAACCTCTCTAAACCAAGCTACTGTAGATCTAGCTGAACTTGACCTAATGTCCTGATTAAACACCAGGGAAAGGCTCAAGAAGGGGGTCTTACTCCATTTTTAACAAAACAATGGGCCCCTGCTTTATAGCCACACCTAGGGACACTTCCATTGCTGTTGGCACATGTCCATTCTTAGAATCCATCACAACCACACAACCAGTCCGCTTACACAAGTTCTTATTCAAGTAAGCACCAGCATAGAAACAAGAACAATTATGTAAAGTCTCCTCTAATCAATGACAGATGTGCAGGTCTACAGGTCTGCTTAGACACCCTGTCTTTTTTAGGTAACACCTCATCTAACTTCCCATCAGAATATTTACTGGCTTCACAGAAATGTTTTAGTAATTAACACCCCCCAGCAAGGTTCAGACACCTTTCAGCCATAAATATGATTTACCAACATGCTTAGCTCCAAAGGTTATAAATTATAGGCAACATATTTTTTTGTCTCAAGAGTTTTTTCTTGTTTAGCTGACAACTCATGGTGCAAAGGCTAAACCTGAAGAGTGAAATGTAACTTAAGTTACTCAAGTGTCCAACTGTTATATTGTTATATTCTGGCACTTAATCAGTTTAATATCTTTGAATGTGTTGAGATAGAGCTGTAACTGAGGTTTATTTTAATTTTGATAATCTGCTGATTTCTCATAAACTTGTTTATCTGATAAAATACACGTGTGGAAAATGGTTATTACAATTGCAAGAGACCAAAGTGAGATGATTACATTGGTTGTTTTGTCCAACCAACAATCCAAAGTCGAATGATATGCAACTTACAAGAACACAAGACTGAGACAAGCAGAAAACTGTGAGTGTTTGGGTCGCTTATCTTGATAAATGATGTTGAAAGTTAAGTGATTTCATCAAAACTGTTGAAAGTGTTTCCATACTACTATGGCAATTTTGGATTTTCGTTTGATTTTTGAGTCAGACTGATGACGAGACGCAACAAACGTTGGATTTGATACGCAGTTAATAGGTTTTTCAGAAAGTTTGTAACACCACATTACTGCAACATAAACTTTCATAAATCCTAACAGAAAATTAAATATTGTCAACCCCAAACGGACATTGTGCTGACATTTTAGGTGCTGATACATTCTATGGCTAACATATTTTCTTATGTGAACCACTTTGCTGAAATGCTCGGAGCCACAGCTGAATGGCAGCTGGCCTCTACTAATCTCCAACCTACAAACCTCCTTTTCAAACACAACTCAGTTAATTCTAATATGACCATAACTAGAAATGGGCTAGAGACCCACTGCCGCAGAAATAAGAGAGTTCAGGTCTGTGTGCTCAGACACATACTGTAAATACTTGAATCATATAGAAATGCTAAAGGAAAGATGCCATTTCTTCATCAAAATTAAATAAACAAGACAACAGACATATTTTCACTAACTGACAGCCAGTCCGTTCCCCACATGTTTATCTGGAAAGAATATTTGTATATATGTATAATTAACATATGGTGGTGTAAAAGGAAGGTATTAAAAACATGACTTACAAATGTCAATTACTGACTACGGTTTTTGTTTAAAGAGGACCAAGGAATTATCAAGCTGTTTTTTTGACACTACTAAAACTTCTTTCTTTGTACCAAGATTGAGAAAGCAAAACCTAAAGGAACTGATGGGACAGTCCAGTTTGTCACCACCCCCACTGGTAGGTCTTCGCAATCGCACAAAGAACCTATTGTAGAACACAATGGGGTCACCCTCTCTGTTCTCGCTGGTCTGATCCCAGTCAGTCACTGCTCATAGAGCTGGGAAGTTCGCCAGCTACCAAACGAGGATCTCTGAAGACATCATCCAGCATGGCCTGTATTCACTTACAAGATTAAAGGGTCAACTGTACTCCAAAAGATGAAACCCAAATATTTAAAATATTTAACTGATCTACAGTGTTGCTTACAAGTTTGTGAACCCTTTCAAATGTTCATGCAAGTCCTAAAAGTTAAAGGGTACCAAATTAAACAGATTTAACAAATTATATATAAATATATCTAAATATTGTGTGTGGCCAAAGTATGTGAACCCATGCCATGATTAAGTGGTGAGTTTTAGGACGTTTTACGTCATTTTAACACTAAAACAGAGAAAATAATGAAATAAAACTTACTTGCAAGTCTTATTTGCTTGAAAATAACACTGTTGCACACATAATCCAAGATTAATAGGGGTATACTATATAGAGCAGTTAGACTTAGACTTACCTTGTAGCATGCATCTGTATGCAGACTCTGAGATGGCGTAGATGTGAGGGGGCATTTCATGCCTCTTTTTGCCCCTGTACATCTCAATGATGTTGTCTGAGTAAATGGGCAGGTTTTTGTAAGGATTTATAACCACACAGAAGAGACCAGAGTATGTCTGTAGAAAAGAAAGAAAATATGATTGATTGTTAATTCATCAGCAGCCCTAATGTAACAGTCAATATTTTGTATTATCATACCTGACTATACTGTGCTCTAATTGGTCAGTGAGCAAAAAAAAATTCTTTTAGTGTAGTGTCATGGGAACCAAATCAGAAGAAATTTACAGGGACGGTGCTCAGTGTGGATTCTGTTGGATGTAACGAGACCTGCAGAGATTAATACAGAGTAATGCTACAGAGTAAAATAACATTGACTCTAAGTCTTGTTTTCCTGTTTGCTCAAAAGGTAATGGTACTAATGACTGCAGATTGCTGCCATATTGTGTATTCTGCACTATTAAAACTGGGAACAGGGTCTGCTAACACTTGCTAAACTGGAACAACAATGACCAAAGCATGTTGTGGGAGGCAGGTGGATGGATTGTAATGGCGAAACGGTCAGAAATAACACTTCTGCCATCTAGCTGGGTGTTCACACACACAACAAACCTACAGTTTGATACAATGGAGCCTAAAATCATATTGCAATATTACTGCAACACTCAACTGGGGGTGGGCAATAATTCAGTATTATCACTTAATGTCTATATGAAATCCTAACATAACAGAAGCTATATTAGTCATAGTTATGTATTAAGTAAAACTGTATCTTATTATAAAAATACGGATTATGGTGATTTTTTTTTTTTATTCCATCTTACCTCAAATTAAGCTCATGGTACAACTAACACAGGTCATTTAAGTGCAATATAGTTAGTAGTGTATCCCATAGTTGCTTAAATATGGCTACATTTGTAAGCCTCACCAATATGCATATATATAATAAAAGTGACACACTTTAGCAGTATCACCCATGGTGGAGCAGGAGTGTGGTGATGTAGCCCACGTGTCTGTGGGGGGCAGGGGTGAAATTACCAGATGGATATAAAGACCCACTCCCCACCTTTCCATGTGCAGAGGTGCTTTAGGCAGTTTTCAGTACATTTTTTTTACTCTGGAATCACAGTGTTGTTCTACATTATTAGCTGGCAATGGCATTATCAAGAACAATAGTTGCTAATTGGCAATGACTGTTAACATCCACTCTTGAGCTGAAGGATGTCCTGTATCACACTAGGCATAATAACCCCTTCCCTGGCCCCCTGCAGTGGGCACAGTGCCAAGCAGACAGATCAGTGCTCCTCACCCAGCACAGGCAGTTGGGAGAGGAATGACTCAGCTTGCTGACCTTGATGGTGCACCCCAGGGGGTAACTGGTGGATTAGTGGGGCTCTGATGGTAAGGGTTTGAAAGCCTCAACAGCCAGGCATAACAAAACACCAGGCAGCGTGTTGTGGTTAATTTCTTTCTCAAAATACACAGTCTGCACAAAGGAACTTCTACTCACAGGAAAGTTACACATACATACACTACATATTCATCCTGGTTCAGGTTATTCTGAGGTGATAAATAGGTTGGAGGTAGTCAACACAGTCCTGCACCCCCAGAGAAATAATGGTCAACAGAAGAAAACTGACAAAGTTGAAAAATCCAAATAAATGTCTATGAAACAAGCAGCGCTTAGCAACAGAGCTTCTTCCCAAAAAATGGATGTCTGGGGTCTCTTCTACTGTATGTATCAATCATCTCCATTCTCACTTAACAAATGGACGGCAGCGTGTTTTTTAAATACAAAAAACACCACATAAAATATTAACTTTATGAGTTAATGAAGAAATGCATTTCCCTAACATATAAAATAAACATATTTTTAATTATTTCTAATACGAACAGAAAGACTGAAAAAACAAAGCTCTAAATTTGCTCCTAATCTTGACATGGTCTTAATCTTACTCAACAGCACTTGATTAAAAAGACAAATTTGCCTACGAGTGTGTTTTTTACTGCTCTGCCAGCTGAGAGGAGCAGAGTGGAAGATTAGCACAAAAAATGTTTTTAATAATTGAATGCAAATAGTCTGAAGGGATTTACAGTTGGGGGCAACTTGTGGCACCTCCATCAAGCAGGATAGTTGTACTGGCATCTAGACAGGAGTGTGATGTTCAACCGAAACAGTGATTTGTGAGTCCCTCAGTTGGGGTTTCACCAAACTGCTTACATCAATACAAGAATACAAGAAGAGAGTTGAGAGAGTTGTAATTACCATTATATGATGACTTCTGTGAAGTCTACATGTGAATGGTTTCCTGTGAGGCATCCACATCAAGAGAAGGACCTCTAACTAATCAGCCAAAACATAACATATCTGGACCAGAACAATCCAGCCTTTACCCAGCCTGATGTTTCATATCATGACTTCAATCATTCACGAAAAAAAGTTTTGTAAACAAATAAGTAAATACAGGCTTTACCAACTAGATCTCAGCCAAACACTCTTACTCCTCATAATGTGCACTCTGCACAACCAACAAATGGATGATACAGTGGCCTACATTTCATTATACACAACAGTGACATCATTAGTATAGACAATCCCCATTTCTCTTTACTATCCATTTAAAATTTCAGTAACAGAAACAGCAGAAGGAGTTGTCCATTCCTCCAGTTCTCTAACACTTTCTTGAAGTTTACGTCATTTTATTTTATTTTATAATAGCCATTAAGTATGAAGCGAACATTATCCATCCACTGCCTGTTATGTGGATAGAAATTGCTTACATCAACACTATGCTACAGTACGTTGATCTGACTTAAAATCTCACAATTGCAAAAAGCAACACTTGAAAAACATGTAAAGTCTGGAATGCTAAAGCAGCTGACAAACTGTAATCTCACTGAACTCTGAACTAAACTCACTGTTTATTTGGTTCACACTTGGGGATCTGTTTTTGAGGAATATTCAAAAACATGGTAATTTTAATAAGGCACGCAAACTAGATCATAATTAAAGTGTGTCTGTGACCCTGCCAAACAGCAAAAACAGTCAAAAGCTGACATGGCCCGGCTGTTAATTAAGCATATGTCTTCTGACAGCAAAAAAACCTTTTCAGTTACTTGAGCAGACAGATGTTGCTTATCAGTGAACACAAAGAACTCTGTTAAGGCGGTTTGGATACAGTGTGACTCAACACTGTCCTCCCTGGGCTTTTTTTCTAAATTAATGTCCTTCTGAAAATACTGAAAAATACAAAGATGGTCTTTTAACTTGGGCTATAATTTGAATTGAGCGAATAAAAAGCTGAACTTGGTAACAGTGCTGCTGGAGCCTGCGTAGGAAAAAGGCTGAAAGATTACATTATACTTAGTTACAGCATATGTAGCATGAAACAATGGAACTGATTAAAAACATTTGTCAATAAGTATACAGAGAGATTAGGCTCTACCTATAACTTATGATACAAAATTTCAAAGGTCAACACTTGTAATATGGCGGCAAAAAACATCTGCTCTCAGGAGATAAAAACAAACAAACCATTCTCTTGGCAGAGAGCCATCAGTAGGCACTGATCACATGGCAGAGCTCACACTGCTACTCCTTGCCTGGTCTCAACACCCCCCACAATGCTGACGTCAACAGCATAAAGGGCTCATGTTGTTGACGTTCTTTATGATAATTCAGCCATCAATACTTTTTCAGACTTCACTGCAGAATATAACTGGGAGTAAAAACTTTCAGATTTTATTAGATTGATATGGTTTCTCTTAGCTGGAGAACAAACAATGAAAAACTAAATGTTTAAATATACGTTAGATATCGGGGGCCCCTTGTGTTGTTTGCTCATGAGGGTTTGTCTTGTACATAAATCACAACAAATTTGTTATGTGACATAAATTCTTTTTTTCCTACAACACATCATAATATAACATATCCATATAACAGAGATCACATCAACTGATTAATTGAATATGATACTGGCAACAATACTGATGATCAATTAACTGGCACAAATTCATTGTTTCCTTTTGATAATGTATAATATGATAATACTTACTGTATATTGAATATATTTGAACACTTTGTGATATACTGAATTTATAGAGATCTGTCTGTGTGTAAATGTAGAAAATTACCAACTTTGGAAAAACAGTACATCACTGGAGTAAACTAAAATACAGACTCAGAAAACACCTATGAGTGAATTCTTTCCTTTAGTTAATCCACTGTGGGACATAATGCCAAGATGCTGGTGGTTTGGCAGGCCATCAGCTGGAAAATGACACTGGTGTAATCACGCCTCATCAACACAAGAAATACATAATATCTTCATCAACCCTTCGAGTGCAATGAATTCTTCCATAAAGTTTCCAAACATCAATCTCTGAGGCCATAGCACAGAAGCCACATAGGTATTTTTTCAAAGACAAGAGTGGAGAAAGACTGAACTGCAGTTCTCTTAGGCATAATTCTAGGGAGCAACAGTTTACATTTAAAGGATGGACGATATAGAGGAAAGATGTTCTATTATTTACTAACTGACATTATGGAGCAACATGACTAGATGAGGAAACAAACTATCCCTCACATCAGATCTAGTATAGCCAAACTCTTTTCTGGCTTTGTTGCCAGGTGTGAAGCCCCCAGTCACTAGCTCCTCTCTGGGTCTCAGGTGACCAATAAACTCTGTGTTTGGGTTATTCCAGGAATGCATGTAAAAGTGGGTCATAATCACTGGGGATGTTGACAACTAATGCAAGACATGATGGCTTGTAAATTGGAGGAAATATGTTTCTTTGTCTCTTGATTTCAGAAACTCAAGTGTGGTGTGCTTTGGATTAGAATGAACCAGGTGTGTTGCTCAGCATTGTACATGGACAAACTAGAAGCACAAAAAACAATTAATTGATTGATCAAATTAGAAACAAATCAACACTAACACAGCATGGTGACTGTTATCTTTGTTTAGCGAGGTCATTCAGTATTAAACTTGCTGACGGCCAATTAGTTTCTTTTTGTGAAATCATTTTTAAAAAATTATAACATTATCTACAAATATATCTTATCACTTAAGCGGGTGTAAAGCTGCTTTACCTTATTATTTACAGCTTTACCTTAGTTTTAAATTTATCTTTTTTATTTTCAGGAACAAATTATTGTTGTTTACTGCAGAGCTCTCAACTATTAACGGTGCAGCTTTATCTGACCTTTTAGTGACAGCAATTATAACTGTTTTCATTAATGTTTGCTGGCTGCCAAAATGATATATCATTTAAACTATGAAATTGTCACTTTTCATGCTTTAAGTTTGTTTCTATAATATAAAAGATGATTACGGTTTTAGAATTTATTTAAATTAAAATTCTTACATAGATGAGGCCAGAATAGTAGCGGTCTTTGAGGTTGTGAAGTACAGATGCCTCATTCAGGCAGGTGAGCTCAGCCATGTCCTCCACTTTGCTGAACTTAGGTGGGTTCATCTTCTGTATGTCATCCTTGTTCACCACTGCCTTCTTCCCATTCTCTGCCAACTCCACCACCACCTCATCTCCACGCTCTTCACGAATACTGGCAGCCTCAAAGCCATTGCGTTCTGAGGGGATCCATACTAGCCTCTTGGCAGTCCAATCGGCCTGTGCAGTCGGGTTATAGACCACAGCACGGTCCACAAAGAGGTACCGCTCCGGGTCTTCCTGGCCGCTCTTCTGTGACATTGCTGCTGGAAACCAGAAGCAAAATGCACTAGGCCACCTGTAATAAAGAGAAGAAGTATGAAGTTGAATTGATCCACCAAAAAACATGCTACATTTAGATTTAGACTCTAAACTCTTTAAATATACAAAGGCACCTCAATAAAATAAGTGCAAAAGAATGGTCATTTTATTCTTAGTATATCCAATTATATAATCACAATATTGATTCTTATCGCAATATAACACATTTTCTGTAAAATTAACAAAAACATTGTTAGTGGATAAAACAAAAAGTATGTTTATGGCTAATACAGCAAATTAAAAAGTTTACAAATTAAAACTGATCTAAAATAATAAATAAATATTGTCATAAAGCATTTCTGCTTAATTTATGGCTAGATAATAAAGGGAGAGCTATTATTTTATAACTGTGTTCATGACTTGTATGTCGGGCATGACTTGAAAATATGTTGATATTTATCATATTATTATCATATAATAATATGTGTCATCATATCGGCAAGCTATGATGCCAAACTGTGTTGGATGGTGGCACCATTACTATTATACTACATTTTGTCCATTTCAGGTAAGACATTGATTTTAGCAGCAGCTATGCTGAAGCTGATGAGGCAGCCTCTCTAATGGCTGATGCATGCTGAAGAAGCATTTGGATCTATGTAAAGTAATTGGGACTATTTAAATAGTAAAAAAATTGCATTTTTGTCATAAAGGTTTACGCTATTAATATCTAATGCCAGCTTCTTTAAGGATTACTTTGGGTTAAGCATAATTATTTCATTAAGTAGATATTAAAGTTTAGTGGCAAGTATACTTCAGGGCATGTCTGTGAGTGATTGACAAATGTCTGAGCTTATCACAGTCATGCATAGTGATTGCTGCCTGTCTAATATTGTCTAGATCAAAATTTACAATACAGCCTCCTGATTTATCCAATCATATGTACAGTGGCAGAATGAGCATGAGACAGAACACTTATCATGCAACAATTTCACAATTTAAAAAGTGAGATAAATTTAAGCCAAACAGATGTAGCAGATAACTTTCCTTTGTTTAAGTCCACTGCGTTTGTATCCAGAAGCATGCTTTGGCCCACACAGACGCCTGTATGAGTATCAAGCTTTTACACCTCCAACCCTGTGCATAACCAACCCACATGTACAATAACTTCACCATTTGAGTCATTTCCACAAACTGAGCATAAAACAGACTGAACAGAAAAACTCTGCGAAAATTGGCACTTGCCCAGCTGATGCATGGACCAGTGTCATTAAGGGCCATGACAGAGAGCACCATCCCAATTTGTTCCTTATTAAGTGGAGACAACCTCAGCTGATGAATGCTCGGAGATATTTAACCCACCATCAAGTCCCATGCTTAAATCAGGCGCTGGTTAGACACGAATCTGGGTCAGGTCACGGGTTGGGGATCTGTGTGTCTGCTGGCCGCATCCCCTTCACTTTGAGCCTGAGCTGGAAAACTGTTATTTCATCCCTCACTCAACACTACGCCACAGAAATAAACAACTCTCTGGACCTCTGGTGAGGTATTTAAACAGCGGAGGCTCAATAAATTGAAAGTACGTCTTATCTCCATAGACAGATATATCCTGGCCAGGCCACACAGCTGCATCGGCTAGGTTAGCTTGCTAACATTAGCTCAAAGTTGGCGTGCTGTGTCTCAAAAAAGATCCTTGCAAGGACCCGACAGCACTGTTTAACAAAATCAGCACGACTGCGGATCTGTATTTGCACTTTTATTCGTTTAAGAGTTGCGCGTAGTTAAAAAATAGCAATATTTTGATGCAAATTTGAGTTTTTGGGGATAAACAGCCTCCTCACGCAGAGTCCCATCATGGGTGTGGGTGGCTCAAAGACGCCTGGGTGGGGATAAAAGCTGGCGGACAATGACCACACCGTCTCACAGAAGCTAGCTCTTACAGATAAAACCTCTAAAAACACATCCCTGCAAAACAAGTAGTGATATATAACCTTCTTTTCTACTAGAAACAGCACACTGGCTCTGCGGCACCGGCTAACATTAGCAAAGCTGATGGTCCTCCATCATTGAAAAGTCATGGAACAATAATCCGCAAGCTAACGATAACGGTTACTGTTGCTAACCATCACATCCTCACTAAAACGACCGGCAGCGGCGCTTCTGACGAACTTACCACACACAGCAGTCGATGAAACCCTGTCCAGGCGTTTAACAGTCTCCAGCAGGTAAGTATAACAGTCCTCCGAGGTGCGCTAAAACAGTCCCTTCTATCGCCCGCTCTCTCATCAGTGGTACTCCCCCACCATTCAGCACCCTCTCAACCGAACTCTCGCCGGTCAGGGAGGATGCACCTCACCGCCACGTTCTTTTTTGGTTCACACCCACAACGCATATCTGCAATTCTATTGGCTCTTACAGTCAGATGCCTCACTGTGATTGGTCCAAAAATAATTTCCATCCAAAAAGTTGATACTTAACGGCAGCCGCCCAGCACATCAACACCTGCAGCTGGATACTCGGCTGAGGGTTTGCATCACGGATGTCAGCCTTTTCAAGTTCATAGAGATGAATATTCGTTATAATGAAAGACATCAGTGGTTGGAAGCAGAGGGGGCAGAAATACAGTATTTAGTCACTTTACTCGCCACCTCTGAAAGAAAGTAACTATGGTCATTTATTTAAGTAGCGTACTCCAGTGATCCCCACGTGTAAATTAATTAAAATTATAATCATATAAATAACATATATGGTAAATAAAATTATCTCCACCCTTACCACCTGCAACAGTAAAAGGATGTACACAGAAACTCTAACAGAACTATATTTTCAAGTATATGTTGTTGTTTAGTACATTTACATATTCATGACCTTTATTTAAGTAAATTACTTTTATTTAAGTAAAGGTTATTTGAAGTAAAGTCCTACATTTGAAATTGTACATTTACACTGTTATTTACTCTCACTTGTATTGCATGTGTTATTTATTTCATACAGCATATCTGACTTCATATACTACTGTTTACTATCCTATAGGTCTGTTATGCAATAACCTTCTGTTTATCTAAATGTTTCCTACTTTAGGTTTATGCTCCTATATATATAGTTTTTATGTAATCTCATTTTATGGGCAGTTCTGTTTTATTGTTTATATTTATGTATCACATTTAATTTTTAATCTTATCTCACCTTATTTCTAACTTCATTTGTTTCTCAATTTAATTAACAAAAATGTATTATAATAGACTGTATATACAATGTATTTTAATTTTACATAAAATTAAATTGCAAGAATGGAAAGATAAAGTACAAGAGACATCTCGCAAATAAAAAGTAAAAGCTGTTGCAGAAGGCCTGTCTGACCGATCTAAGTGTGGAAAGTATTGCACACTCAGAGAGCTTTATCTCTCTGTGTCACCAGCTGACAGAGTTATCTGACTTATATCCTGCATATAATTTATTATACTTTGCATGGCAACACACACAGCACCCACATAGCTGATGCCCACCATGAGCCTTCCTAAAATACAATAATAGTGAACTGTTACAAATGATTATGTGTTTAGCCAGTACATGTCAGAAACACCTGCAGAAGGCATAGTTCAGCAGGAAGATGCCTTAAGAACACTGTTCTTGTGTAGTGATTTTCAAAACCACAACAAATACATTTATATTTATGTGACTCTGTTTCACCCCACTCCCCCCCCCCCCCCCCATAACACCTTTGACACTAACGTGGTACTTTTGAGCTCCTCTAGCTCCAAAAACCTATCACACTTGCACACATTTATCTTGTGTGGCTGTGAGGACACTCAGTGACAAAATCCATTACCTCACTCCTTGGCCCGACTCCAATCTAATCCTTTTTCTAATATTAACCTCAAGTCTTACACAAGCTCTCTCTACACCTCCTGGCAGCCACCTCAGAGTTTTGTCTTGGTGGTGCTGCTGTGATAGTCGCCTCCACACAGGCTTAGAATAGATTCAGTGAGTTCACAGAGGAATGCAAGCAGCTCTACAAACAAACAGCTCCTCAGTGATACATTTAAGGTCGTTATTAATAACAGAAAAAACTATATTGTACTAATAAATATCATATAGCTCTGCTGGAATAGTAATTTCTGTATATACTGTATACTAAAAAGGGACAGATTAAGTTGCACTATCTGATACAGGCCACCGGATGGAGTCAGCAAACTGCTGTGCTGAACCCAGGCACAGTCTCCACAAGTTGTTGTCATGGTGACAACTCTCAGGCTGATGGCCTTGGAGAAAGTTAGGTTAGTTTTATCTGATCAAATGTGGCTGAGGAGGCCAGATGAGGTCTGATGTTAGACATGATTTAATGTAAAGAGACTGAGACAGGAAACTTAGTGACTGTGCTGCTGCATGTTAGGACACAGCAACTTAGTTAATGCTATCCTAAAGGCAAGTGGAGCTGCTGGTTGACTCATGATAAACTAAATGTTTTACATTTAATCCAAATTATATAAATAAAGGCCATAACACATTTATAAAACCAGGCCAAGGTGCTCTGAGCACTACCCTATGTTATGTTATGTTATGTTATGTTATGTTATGTTATGTTATGTTATGTTATGTTATGTTATGTTATGTTATGTTA
>JAUYWH010000001.1:15267554-15287063 GCA_034779795.1 Ctenopoma multispine
GAACCTGGAGGCAGAAGGGAAAATGAAATCTGGGGGCCTCACAGTGAAGGCAGCAGCATGTCGATATTCCCCAGACGATATGTCTGTACATATCACACTCTGCGGTGCTACCACACCGGTTTTCTACATGTTAATTACAATTTTTATGAAGCCAGATGCCATGATGTGATTCTGTGACCCCTTCCACAGTGGAGACATGAATTTGATCTGCTGGGTACTGTAATTCTCCATCTAGTAACTAATTTGTCATACTCGGAGGGGGGTAGTAAAGAGTTACATTTACTTGAGGAACTTTTTTGAAAAAATAAAGTACTTCTAAGAGTAGTTTTACTGCACCGTACTTCTTACTCTACTACATTGGGCAATGCTGGACTTGTTACTTCTTTTCTGGTTACACATTAGATACGCTATATTTGTGCCAGAGATCTACCGCATATTTGTTTCACCAATCAGACTTAGCAACAATAGTCACATGACTGTGTTTAACAAATCACACGTAACCATTTGGTCACATGACCACACACAGAAACAAACTCTCAGTCATTCAGGTGAATGTATCTGGATGTTGAGTCCTGGCAACTGGATTTCTTTCTTGTTAGGTTGTGAGTTTGCACATTATTTAATATTTGTGTCTCTCTCTTAATCTTACTCTTACTTTAGTTATTTTATTTATGATTACTACTACTTTACTTCTACTTGGGTAATATTATTTTGAAGTAACACTACTCTTACTTGAGTACAGTTGTTGGCTACTCTACCCACCTCTGGTCATATTTGTCCAGAGGAGTGGCATCTGTTAGATCTATCATCCTGAAGACCAAGATAGATGGAACCTGATTTATTACCAACCCTACACCTATGGTCAGGTGGGTTCATCACTTCAGGCAACACTTTTCATACTCAACTTAGTTTTTATACATTTTACATTTGTTTATATTTATATACCAGCAGCACAAAAAAACAGCAGCATCATCTGCATATAGCTAGATGTATATTTGGATATTCATTTTTATGTTTTGGACATATAATGTCCAATAATAACTCTAATAACTGTACACATAATGTCAGTTAGTGTCTCTAAAAAGATAAACAGAATTTCTCACTCTGAATGTGTCACTCGGAAACTGTGCATAGAAACAATGTGTTTTGGGGGAGGTTGTCAGAGACCCTTAATGCTCATTCTCTCTATCTCTCTCTCCCTCTCTTTATCTCCTGTTTTCTCCACCTCTCTCTCTCTCTCTCTCTCTGGATCTCGTGTTCTCTCCAACTCGCTCTCCATCAGGTCCTCACAACACACACACACACACACACAGCCTCCAAACGCCTCATCTCCTCCACCAGAGCCAGAGGATCAGAGGGAGGGAGAGTAGAAGTGACGGAGAAACAGCAGCAGCATTACTGACAGGCATCTCCCGCACTGGGGGAGACAGGGAGAGCGGTGGAAAGAGGAGAAGTGGCATGAGAGAGCGGGAGAAAGACAGTGAGAAATAAGTTTTTGTTTGGAGGTAGAACAAATGAGGGAGAGTTTGGAGTGAGAGCTTGGCTCCATTTTCCATTATCTTTTTTTGGGGGGGGCTGTGAGCGCTGCCTGCTTTCTCTCCTCCTTCTCCTCTTCTTTTTTTCCTCCTGTCTGCTCCTCTTCTCACCCCGACTCTCCTCTCCCAGCTCCCGCCGTGGGGTCTCAGCTCTCCATCTCCCTCCCCCCCTCCCTCGCTCCCTATCTCCCCCGAGCCCTGCTGGGAGCCTCCGGGTTGCTGCGCCGCAGGAGGATGTCTCGCAGGGAGTCTCCGCCGCCGCCGTCGCCACCTCCACCCCCACAAATGCTGGGGGTACGGAGAGGGGAGGTGGAGTGCGAAGACCGTCCGGAGCGCGCCGAGCCCCTGTCCGACACGGAGAGGGAGATCATCCAGGACACGTGGGGACATGTCTACAAGAACTGCGAGGATGTGGGGGTGTCGGTGCTCATAAGGTGAGCTCTGTCCAGTGAACGCTGGAGATTTTATTATTCCTGTAAAAACACTTATCTCAGCTTGGGTGAATTTAAGGAACACACCTTTACAGATATGGATGTTTCCAGCTGTGTGTGTTGTTATGACTCCAGAAGTTCATCCTGTTCTGATAACAAAACACTATTAGTATATCCTTAATAATTAGAGGTTGAAAGGTAACGTAATGAGACTTCTCTCCTTATTTTCCTCTATGTCGTTGTCCTTTTTTTTTAATGAAGTCAACCAATGTGAGAAAGGTATTTTCAGTAAAAGCTGAAATGTCACATCAACATTTGTCAACTTCAGTAACCTTATTTCACTCATACTTGTAGATTGCCACCTTTGTAAGCTTTTGAAAGTATAAAGTCATAAATGAGCTTTTCAGTAAAATCCCTCTGTCATATGTGTCCCAGTTTCACTTAATCCTGGTGTGGAGGTGGTCATAATTGACACACAGTGTTAATGTTTTCAGTGTATATAGGGTAATTATTAATCTTGACATGAAATCAGCACTACACAGTAAAGGTTCGTGCGCAGGTGGTTTGATGGATGTTGGTTGTTTCACAGTCATAAACTTGATTGGTGATTTCATTCTGTGGTTTCTGAAAAGACTGCTTTAGACACTTCACAGCTTCATGGCTTCACACAATATAACCAGAGTGTTTTAGGGTTATGCGTTTGTCAAGACTGCGGGGGCGGCATGATAGCTCAGTGGGTAGGGCAGTCGTCTTCACAGAGGCAGCCTGTCCACAAGGAATTTCCAGGGGATTTCCCAAGGGGATCAATAAAGTACCAAAAAAAAAAAAAAAAAGACTAGCAGGACACTGAATATACCAAGCCCTTCCTGAATGGTGTTGGACTATGAAGTGATTTTGGTGTAGTGGCCACAATCTGAATTGCGCAAAGATAACCTAAACAACACAGTCTTTATAAAAGATTGCTGGACAATGATGAAACACGTTCTGAGCATCACAAACACACATGGTTTTGTATTTGCAGGACTGGCTCCATTATCACTGCCTGTGCTAAAAAACTGAGAAAACAGTCTGATTAACACAGTAGGATTTATCCTGATAAATTTAATCCCTGTTTGGACAATCACATGGCTTCAGGGCACGACGCTGCTGTGATCATTAAATGTTTTTTTGGTTGTGAATTTTCTACTTTTACACAATTACTGTTAAGTTGTATTTGAAGTTACATTAGTAAGTCTGCATTATTATTTCGTCATTATGATGCACAGAAGCCTATAAAAAATATGGAGTAACTTCACTGTTACTGTAAGGCAAGCATAGCTGAAAATATAACTTTTACTCATGTTCTGTGGTTGCAAAGAGAGAGAGATGCAGGAAATAAGGGAGGCTGTAGTTTGCAAACCCCCCCCCCCCCCCACACACACACACACACACACACACACTGCTTCTGACATTTTGACAGGACACACAGCATCTTAGTGAATATGTTGAATTGATTCCTCATACATTTGTATGTATCTTAGTTAAAATTCATTTGAGATTACAGTTTATGCTTCAGACTTTTTCAGCTTTGGATAAACTGAGAGCACCTTGTTTTTTTATTATTCATGGCTCTTGCTCAGCCTTTGCTACTGTCTTCTTAAGTTGTCAAAATCCATCCATAAACATTTTTTCCAGGACCTTAATCTTCAACAGTAATTCTTTGTAAAGCTTCACTGCAAAGTGTTGCAGACCAAATGAATGTCACACAGTCTGTCTGCGAGTTCCTGCTTCTTTTCATGTTTTCCATGTATCAAAACAGAAAGAGATGATTCATTTGAGTGTCCCCAGCTAAACTGTCTCAGTGTCACACTAAGAAAGCCCTTAAGGGCTTGTTAAAATGGACAGCGAGTCGTAGCCAAGGAGACCGTGAGTGAGACAAGCTGATTTTAAGTTTGGGGTGATGAGAGTGAAAGGGGCAGAGAGCATCTTTTGTGCATGTGCATGTGTGTGTATTGTGCTCTTATCTGTGGATGACAGAAAGCAACGAGCTTTGGCACATGAATGTCTCCCCTCCATGCCTCGCTATCTATCCCTGTCTCTGTCAGTCCTTTCAGTGCTTTACATATCTTTTTTCCCCTAATCTTCATTTTCTGCTGCCTCGATGAATAGATGACATTCTTCTTTCTTTCAAATCTCCACTTGGTCACGATGATCATCAAAATCAATTATGTCAGAGCTGTCCAGCACATTACATATCCAGGATTTTTTTTGCTGACTCTAATGTTGATAAGCTATGGAGCAATGGAATACATAATGTGTGAGCACTAACTATTATTATAGACTTAATCATATGCAGCACCACAGACAAATACCAAATCAGGAGCAGTGATCAGATTTGGCATTCATTTTTTAAAATTAGTTAAATGTTTTTGCAGATTTGATGTCTTTTATGTCTGCAATGAGATTACTGCAAGCAGCTCATTAGCTTAGTTTAGCACAATGACTGAAAATAAGGGGATAGCTAGCCTGGCTAGCTAGCCTGGCTCTGCCCAGTGGTAAAACAAAAGCATCATGCTTAATTTGTCATACAAAAGCTGAAACATCCAGAAACAGATTGTACTTTTACCGACTGGACTGTTTCTGGGTTGGGAACAGCAGCTTCCCGGACTCCCTCTGATTAGTCATAAGCCTCACACTGATGACAACACTCAAGGACATTATGAGGGTTGCTAGTAGAACAATTTTGTTACCGAGACAGGCCAGCTCAATTTTTCTAGTTGGTATGCTAAGCTAAGCTAATGGATGGTTTTCTGTAGCTTCACATTAACCATACAGACATGTGAGTGGTGTCAGTCTTCTCATCCAACTCTCCACCAGAAGTTTGTAAAATGTCTGAAAATAGTGAAAAGTCTAAGGTGATGCCTTTGGATTGATTTTGTTAGACCAGAAGTCAAAAGTACAGATAGATGGATGTTTAGTTTACGCTGTATGTGAAGTGGAAATTCTGCTACTTTAACCCTGTTGTTTGAAGTTTCTTTAAATGTTTGACATTTTTTCTTTGCAAACGACTCAAATGCAATAATCTAAATACCGATTGGACTGATTGTTTCAACACTTTACATTTTAAATTTGTATACAGTATATGTGCAAAGAGTATAACGGTTGAATGGCGCTTTGTTGGTTACATAACCTGAGGCTGACTCTGGGCCGGGGTCCTGCATGGTTGAGACCTTCTCTTTGAGATCTGTGCACAGCATCCCCCATGTGACCATGGATTTGCATTTTCATGTCGATCCATCTGCTTGGATGCATGTAGTGCATAGACAGCGACAATAGCCCCAGTTGATCTCACCAATGCGTACAAATGCAATTGCACCAAAGAGTATAAACCCCCCAGGCATCAGCAGAGCAGTGCAAATGGCAGCTTTGTAAATATATTCAAACTCTGCATACTTTGACTCAAGTGCATTAACACTGAGAGGGTTTAGTATTTTCAGAAAGTTTCACTAACAGGTGTATGTCTTTTAATTATGCAAAATAAATCTAATTAATTAATATAGAACAAATGCTTGTAGTGTATATCTCACAATCTTTCTAAGCCTCACAAATGAATTATTTCAAATTAACAAGTGTTATTATAAACACTCAGAGATAATAAGTATTTCTTGTTAAATGAATGAATTGCCAATCATGGTGAATTATTTGTCTTTATTCAGCTAACTATCTGTCTATATAGATGGTAAAATCAGAACTATTTGGATCATTTTAAACATGTCAATAATTAAGTCAGCAGCATGGAGTCAGAGACTTTGCCATTTGAAAAGACATCCTTGAAGTTCCATCAGTAACGTCGGGGTTGTTCTTGGTACTCCAAACAATTATAAAAGCCCTTCTAGTCTAATCACAGTATGATTAACAACCCATCTAATGGTGCTGCCTTGGCTTTGATGACTTCATTTAAATGCAGAGACAGGTGCAGGAATCTGTTCTGAGTACTAAACATCAGCCCTCTTCTCACAGAATGACAAAACATTTCTCACTATGCTTCAATATACATGTCAAATTACTGTCCTGACACATATTGAGAAGCGAGTCGTCACTGCGTTCCCCAGGCTTTGGCCACAGGACTGCTGTATACAAAGCACTATACTGGTCAGTCGGACAGTTAGTTTCAGACTCATATACTTTATCTCAAGCGTTGGCTGGATTTTAAAGAAGTTGTGAACAGACATGCATGTTTTTCAGATGATGAATCCCATGGTCTTATAAAACTAAGTGACTTTTCCTCTACTGTCACCAGCAGATTAATCACGTATTCTGTGAACTACACCTGTTGAATGGATTGGTGCAAATTCCAGTTCAGATATTCATGGTTCTCAGATGATGCTAATGCCTGTGGTAATCCTCTAACTTTTCCTCTAGCGTCTGGCATAGCTGAACAGCTGCTCAGTAAGTAACAGCACCATTTCTGGTTTACCTGAAAACTGTGTAACACAGTATTATAACTGTGTATAAACTGTTAACATACGCTTTATAAAACTACATCATCTAAAAAGATTGCATAATTTTGTTTTGCACCATTCCTCTGGTCATGCATTAAGTAAACCTAGTGTAGCAGAAACGTGATTCCCACTGTTAAAATGTTACAATCTTAAATTCTTAGGGCCAGGGTATCCAAGAATGATAGAGACCTGAAACACTACATCAAAAAACGTTTCCTGTGACGGGTGATGTGCCTGTTGCATATTTTCTTTTACTGTACTGTAAAACCATGCCTAGGAAACAAGGGATTAAACATTTATCATTCTAACTCAAAGGGGGGCAGCGTATAAGGAATTATTTTTCTTCTTTAAACAAAACATCAGAGCAGCATTTTTTTTCTCTTGCAGCTCTGTAGTTAACTTTCATGTTTGTCTAAATAGAATTAGAGCAACTCCGTATTATTCCTGTCACCAAGGAAGCGAGTGTGCATGTATCGTGACAGCTGGTAGAGCCAAACTAGAACAGCCACAGGCTGGGCCTTTGTATGTCTAGCATGACATAGGATCTGGGGGATGTGGATGTCGTGGAGCAGGACTGCTGAGAGCAGACGCTCCAATTGTGAAAATAACTGTACAAGCAATTCTGCAGTCAGCTGCAGAACAGACAAGATTGAAAGCGGGTTTAGAGCAAGTGTATGTATGTATACTGTATGTACATGTACATCTATCAGTTTTCTGAACTTAAGTTTCTAAAGCTCAGTGTTAACTAGACTCTGCACAGTTGTCAGTGGAAACTGACAATACTTTATCTGTCAAATTTCTCACAAAGCCCTTCAGCTAAGCTGTGGAAGATTTGTTTCGTTGGCATGCACTCTTTCCTCTCTCTCTCTGAGCTGCTGTGAGCTTACAGTGAATACTGTCAAACCCCTGAATCAAAACAAATCTTTGTAACTAGAATCCCACAAGACAGTTTACATTTTCTTTGTTTATCGCTTCACTTACATCTACCAGGGTGGTTCAAGAATGGAATTTACTACATCTGCCTCTAAAATAACTGTAAGCAGCGGGCAGACCTCAGACACAGTCCAGACATATATGAGATAAATGTCATTGTCGACATTAGTCAATAGTTCTTTAAATGTTTCTAAATGCTCTAGAATCAAGTTTTGCAGCATATTATGTCTGACAATCAACAGCTGCAACAAGAGAGCAGGTGAGGAGTGGCTATCTCATTTATCAAAGTAATTAAACACAATTTAAAAAAATTAGCACAGAGTTTGAACTCCTCTGTCTGGTTAAAAGGAGGTGCCTTGCTCAGAAAAACCTTAAGAAAATAAAGTCTCTGCACATCTACCAGTGCATGAATCTGTGTCAGAGGCTTTGGCCTTGTCACATAAATGGAGCAAATCTCTACTAAAAATGTACATAATTTCCTTTAATAACTAAAGCCAATTGTGAAATGTGACTGTTTGTCAGATTGTTACATGCCTTTTACAAGCCAGTTTCATATTGTATGAATGAATGCCTGATTCACTAAATAAAATCCAGGATTTTATTCCCAACACTACTAATATGTCTGAAAGTCAGATTAAGATAAAGGATTTAGCAGCTCATTGTTTAATCTAAATCAGATACCCTGTTTCCTAAACAGTGATAATGAATTAAACATTAGTTTAATTCAATTTCTGTACTGTACATTTCAGTGAATTCACAGTAGCTCTGTGACATACATAAAACTGTTACTGCAGCAGAGAAAAGATAATACAGCTTTATTAATCTGCTTTAGTACCGCGCCTTCAGAAGCTGTCTTTTGATTGATCCACTCATAAACACCAACAGACGTGACTGAAAATTAAACACCGCTCTTCAGCACACCTGCATCCAATTACGCTCGAAGATTCTGATCAACTTTAACAACCAGCGTCTCGCGAGTGCTCCTGCACTGCAAAGGTTTCTGCCTGGCACTGATGGTGCAGAGTGTGCACGGATTACACACTTTACAGGCACGAGAAAGCACACACGAGTGTTTGAACTGCATTTTAACTACAAAAACGACTTAATAAGGAAGGAAATTAAAGTTTCCATCATGTAAAGGCCTGATATGTGATATAGTTACGACAAGCATTATTAAAGGAAGAAATGAGGAAGAAAAATTTAGTATAAAAAAGCTTCCTCTTGTCATTTTGAAATGACACAAACCTGTAATGACTATAGCTGGAAATATTTGCACCACCTCAAACACAACCAAAAGTGGAGAACATGGCAGATGTTGGACTAAAAACAGTGAACTCTTTTAATTCAGAAGGATCCTCAGTAAAAAGAACTAGAACAAAGAGGAGGAAGCACTGAGGGAAAGATTTTTTTTTTTTTTGCTCGCTGTTTGTGTTTGTTGTTGTGAAAAATGGGATCATCAAAGTTACAACATAATCACCCTGAATGAAACTAACTTTCATGTGATGCTATTAATAATACATTAGTAATAAGCAGTTTATTTAAGTCGTTAGGATTATTCCTCTTGGCATTTGGGCAGTCTGTCAGGACTAAAGTCGACCTGTAACCACGCAGCTGACGACACAATGCAATATTTAATATGACCGTGATTGTTTTTCCTCCTCAGGTTCTTTGTGAACTTCCCATCAGCCAAACAGTACTTCAGTCAGTTCCAGGACATGGAAGATCCTGAGGAGATGGAACGAAGCAGCCAACTCCGCCAGCACGCCAAGAGGGTGATGAACGCCATCAACACTGTGGTGGAAAACCTCCATGACCCAGAGAAGGTGTCGTCAGTGCTGGCCGTGGTGGGAAAGGCCCACGCTATCAAGCACAAGGTGGAACCTGTGTACTTCAAGGTAACTTCGGGAAACGACCCAACGAACTTTCACATCCACGTTCTGCTTTACAGTTTTTCAGTATGTCCCAGAATTATAACCGGTCTCTAAAATTACAGTGTTACAGTGGTGCAACGAGGTGAATTTCTAGTTTTGGCGTGTCCATGAAACAAATTAGACTTCTTGCTTCAGCAGCCCCTTGAATTATGAAAGTGCCCCATTTTCATCTCAAAGAATTTTCTCATTACCAATCTAATATCAGGGGATTATTTAAATTTACTGAGGCCAAACGAATATATTGCTCTTTTTCTCTCTCTTTCTCAGATGCAGCTATTTGGGGCAAAATACATCAAAATGTTGTCAAGCTGTACTGCATGTATTGTTATACATCAAATCTTAGGTGACATATCTTAAATTCAGCTTCTCCGGGTTTTCTTAATCAGAGATTTTCTCTATAATGCAAAAAGTAATCACACAACAAAAAAAAGCATTACTCAAGAACCTATCTACGTAACTTCCAGTAGAACCAGGCCGAACAGTGTTTCTTATATCTTTTACACCTGCTCACATCGTACAAACAAAGGAACTAGTTCGGTCAGTGCACAGAGAGTAATGAAATTAATATATTTTTTGATTTGCTAATACGTAGAGCTACAAAGAACAACCTGTAGTGGTATAGAAACAGTAAGAAAATAGTTAATGTGCCTTTAATATTCTGTAAAACAGTAAATCAATAATGTTCATGACATATTATAAACAAAGTACAATATGGCAGCCAACTACGAAACGGTTTTCAAAGGTATTAATATTAATAAATGTTCATATATATATATATATATATATATATATATATATATACACAGGTAACAGTACTGATTACCTGTGTAGGCAGTGAACGACTGAATCTGAATAAATATCATTAAGAGATCCCATGTTTATTTTCAACCATACGGTTGCATAATTTCAATATGCTTCCCTCTTCATCTGATTGAAGAGGGAAGCATATGCTTCCCGTGCTCAAGTCCTTTGAATGTCGTCTGCAGTTGGTTCATACAATGCAGCTGTGAAGAGGAAATATTGCCAGGATTTGAACATCCCTCCACTGACTTCCGACCGCCTGTAGAATATATTTGTAAGATTTAATTGATCACTTTGTGAATAAATCATTAAATATATCCTTCTCACGCACTTAACTACATACAGGTTGAAGGGACGACCCCTTCAGGTCCTCACTTTTGTCACTACTTGTTTTATCATAATGGTGATTGTGTGAAACTACACAGTGTAAATCATTATTAGTGCTCAACTGATGTTAATCGCTTTATTACACAAAATGACAAATGCTTTAACCAACTGAACATGAGGGCTTGCTGCTTTTTTTACTCTTATTCTAAATTTTTATGTTAATATATATATATATATATAACATCAAGTCACAGTTTTTTTATGTAGCACTGTTCATACACAATTTGTTTTACAATATTTTAGAGATATTTATAGATATTCTAAAGTCATATCACATTAAATTGATGTCAACAGTGAACTTTACCTCAGTGAGATTTACACTCTTTACTACAACAACAGCATTTGTACTTAGACCCAGAACCGAATAAGGAAAAACACCCCGCTTGGATGACAAAAAAGGAGATAATAGATGATAAAATAAAATAAAATGAATGGATGGTTAAAAAATAATATTTAGTTGCAATCCTGAGATTTCTATGTGGATTATCTGATTGGACCAGGCAGCTAGGGGCAGTGTAAAGGACATGTTTGTTCACATATATTCAGCAGGTAAGGAGCAACATTACGATTCAGTGTGGAAACACTTACGCCACATTAGCTCTGTTCTCGGTCTCTGCCAACTCCTGATCCAGGTGTCCTCAGAATGTGTTTTATTGCTGTAGCTTTAAGACCACTGCTTGTCTACCACGTTTAAATGAACCCTTCTCTATTTATCTGTGATTTCCCTTTATATCTTCTCTTTTACTCCACAGATGAGTTGTTCTTTTTCTCTGCTTTGTCATTTTTGTTCCCTTTGTATTGCCAGTCCACCCACCACTTTCATGTTTTACTGTTATCATGTTCAATTCTCACCTGTCTCGCCCACTTATCTGTAACAGTGAATTGGATTCCTTTTTTCCCATCGCTCTGCTCCCATTTTCCCGACAGAATACAGTTTCCCTGCATTATTTTCTCTGCCCTCCACCTGCCTTTATCTTGTAAGCCACACATTGACACTCGCTTTCTCATGCAAGTGCCCTCCCCCATCATTCAAGTTTCTTTCTCACCTCCTTCTTCCCAGATCCTGTGTGGCGTGATCCTGGAGGTGTTGTCTGAAGATTTCCCAGAATTCTTCACGGCTGAGGTGCAGATGGTGTGGACCAAACTAATGGGGGCACTGTACTGGCACGTGACAGGGGCCTACACGGAGGTGGGCTGGCTCCAGGTCTCCAGCTCAGCAGTGTGAAGAGTAAGGAGGAAGAGGGTGTGAAGGAGTTTCTAGTGGACTTAATGAAAAAACAAAAATTATGTGTTTGTGATTAAGTAAAATGTGGAAGGAGATTTGTGGAAATGCAAGGAGTTCTGTGAGGATGGTTTCACAGACATGGATGAAATTAATGTGATAATCTGCGCAACTTTGTGCTTTATTTTGGTGCTAAGCCTTCACAGATGTAGTGGACACCAACGATGAAGCCACACATCATTTCACTTTCTTAATGAAGTTTTAGCTCGTGGTATTGGTGCTTTACTATGTGTCCTTATCACTGGAGCTATTGTCGTTAATACTAACTATCCAGTTCGGCTGTTTGTTTCAGACAAACCACTTCTAGAAGAATTTAACACATCATTTCCTCAGAAGTTTAGGATCTTCCCCAGTAAAAATCGGCCAAATGCATCAGACAAGCAAATCCAAAAATATGAAAAATCTGGCAATTAATTACAGGTACATTCATTAATAACTACCCCTTCACTTTGACCCTGGCTACCTACTGTTGGTAGGCCTCCAAAGCCTTTAAGTTTATTATGGCCATTGCAATAATAATGGTGGTAGATCAAAATTCTTTAGTGTTGTTTGAAAAAATAGTTTGATTACAGACTGAGGTAGACGAAAACAGACTTTTACCTGTAACTGCCGATTATTGAGCTATTGCATCTTGTGTTTTTGTGAAGGTGATGAGGGAGAAACCAACCACCGAACTGTCTGCATGCTAATTTAATTACATGTGGAGAATTCCCAACACCTGTCCTGCCTAGTTACCATCGGTAAGTGAGAACTGTATTTGGGATTTAGTGATCCATCAGATGTTGCAGACTATCACTTTACAGAGTTCATTTCTGTGGAAACCTGCAGCTAGAGAAGCATGAATACACTTCATGATATTGTGAAAGACAGACAAAGATTTAAGCTATGAGAGAGGGGCAGTTAGTTGTTGAAGCCCCGGTTACGGGACCATGTAGCTGCTGACTGTTAATAGATTCTCTATGTGTCCTACTACAGTATATCCTCATGTTTAGGGGACTCGTGCCCCTTTCTCTCTCTATTGCGTGCTCTTAATGTCTTGTTTAACTTTACAGAGGTGTTGTTTGTATAAGTGTACAGTTGGCAAGTGTGCATACTCTTCTGCCTTTGTTTACAACTCATTGGCACGTCGATGTGTTGACGTGTTGAAGAGGGCTGTTTTTTTTCTGGCTTAAAGTCTTGGACGAGCAACAATGCTTTGAGTTTTTTTTTTCCTTGTCTGTTTATTTCACAAACACACGAACATTGTAAGAGTGCTATGGAAAATATCAGCATGTGCACACAATCAGCAGCCACACGTGTACACAGTCACTCACAGGCATGCTTAAAGACCTCACCTAAGCTAATATTTAGAGGACTGTCAGTTAGTTTACTTCTTCAAAACCCCATCAGAGAGACATGCTGCATTTAAGGCCCTGTTAAGTGCTTTAGAAACTCACTCTGGATGTCTAGGAAAAATGTCTGCTTTAGAGGTTCCAGGAGTCAGTTTCTTTGGATCTGACCAATCCCACAGAGCATCATGAAAGGCCTGGCCTCTAACACTGACAATTTCTTCATGTTTGACAAAGCGAATGCTGGAAGTGAAATGTTATAAACTCTGCAGACAGATTATTTTGTTAACTCCTCCTCAAACGTGCTGCATTCTGGCAAACTAAGCTTCTTTACCTTACTTAGCCTCACCTTCTTGTCGCTGGTACCTCAGCAGTAAGAGTGTTTGGACTTTATACATCCTTGTTTTCAGTCCCCATCCGTGAGTCTCTCTCCAGTCAACACACAAGGCAAATCTGTTTAGGATGGACATTTGATCCAATTTTCAGTTTGCATCTGCTCCAGTGACGTCCAGTGTATCCCATCAAAGCCCCCCCCGCCACCCCCCCTGGCATTGGCATCTGGCATTAATGAGGAAGTAATGAGTCTCCTCTCCTCCTCATTTGGTCATTCATCTACTGTAACTTCCCATTGCCTCAGTTAGGGTCGCGTCACTGAGAGAAATAACAATTATGACTGGACAGATGGTCTTAGACCTGCCACACCATGGCAGCCATTCACAATAATGTCTCATAAAAATCCATTTCATTCACTTTGAGAAAAAATTAGCACAGTTACATTCAAGAATGAATATTGTAAAAAAACAACAACATAACACTAACTGACTTACTAAACATATTAATTACATGTTTTTAAAAAATGTATTAACTAATAGGAATACTATTATAATATTATTATACTTACTTGCTATTAGTAAGTAATAATAGTAAGCTATTAGTTTGTGGTTTTGTAAATTTCACTTAAATACTGCAAGTACTCGCAGAAACACAGTGACAGTGACTTTGAGAGAAAGATTCAAACCATCGAACTTCTGTTCATCTAATCTGACCTGTGATGGCCTCACAGCATCTAAACACTCTTGCTTCATTATCTTTCACAAATAGCAAACTGGCACAGGTGGAACTACAGTAATAACATTAATAATGGCGCAGTACGAGCAGTCATTGCCATGAAGCAATTAAAATGCTATTAGATTCAAGTCAAAATATTTAACTTGAGTTTCACGCCATGTCTCTTCTCATTTGCACATTTTCAGTGTGTGCATAAAAAACATGATTGGACACATTATAACATTTAAATTAGCTGAAATGACTTTGCAATAAAACTTGCAAAACATGGCTTAAAATGTATCTGCTATGAAATTATTATCATTTGATGATTATAAGAGTAACCACAACCATACCCAGTCTCTCTAAATATCGATATCAATAGAAATCCATCTATTTACCTTGAAATTTTATTAAAACGTTTGTGTTAAACAACCTCAGCTTCCTCATGAGATTGGACCTCAAGCATCCTGAGCTTCAGGTAAATATTTCTGAAGCAGACTTCCACTGGGATTGTGCTTATTAAATACTTTTTGGTCTGAAACCAACCAAACATTCGCAAACTCACACAATGAAGAATTAACAGTTTGTCTTGCTATGCAGCAGGTTTTGTGTCCCTTTTTGTTTATGCAACATGTTCTTCATCACACTAGACTATAAACATGCCATATAGTTATGTGCAGACACTCACTTCTCTCTCTCACACAAACACACACTCTTGCGTTGAACTGGTTGAGTTGGGCATGTCCTCACATGCAGAGTGTAACACAGCAGCTCTCCGGCCTAAATTAGACAAACTTCCTCTGCTCGGTAATTCATTTTACACATTTGTTGTCTCTCTGCAAACAAGGGCATATGTGGAACTATGTGTTTTTGTTGTGAAATGTTTCTGTCAATTAGTTGAAAAGTTAAGACTTTATATTTTTCTAAATATACCTACAAGAAAATCTACTGTATGTATTTAAATACTGTATATGAGTATGTCATTGTATACTGCGTTGTTGGTAGGAGCGAGTGCAGTGGCTTTGTAGTGTTTTGAGCATGTTTGCACAGCCTACCACAAACCTGTACCTTTCAGACCTGGTGAAAATGAATCATGAGCATCAATAAAATACACTTGAAAATTTGTGTCCTGCCCTGCCTGACATACATAGAGTACATCTGACTTTAAGGTTCTTCTAATGCAGGTTCTGGACACATACCACGGACAAGCACAAAATGCCCTTATCAACATTCAGGCTTAAACGAATCAGACGTATCAGCAGTGAAATGGTTTCTAGAACAATCCCCAATAAGTCATTGCCCAGAGGGAATAGCATTCTTCTTTAGTATGGAGTGGTATCCATGTTGGTTGAGGATTCCTTGCACATGCCTTTGCCCATTCTGTAATAATCTGTAGTAATCACATGGATCCAGACATCAACCCTTGGACTCATTAGACCACAAGATCTTTGTTCCACTCATCCATAGTCAACTGTTTGACCCACATCTCGACCCACTGCAACATTCTCTTCCAGTTTGCCAACCATAGATGTTTTTTTTACTTTCCTCTGCCCCTGAGACCCAAGTCTCCTCCGCACAGGGTCTGAGGTGTCTGTTTCTCAAGGACACCGAAAGGTGTGATTGAAGGAGTGTTAGTTTTCATGTATTGTATTATATGGTTTCTGTTTATAGTTAATTTAATAGCTATTTATGGTCAAGGGTATTTTGTAGAATAGTATTTGTTATTGTTATGTAGGTTTATCCTTTTGGTTCTTTTTGATATTGCTTTGAAATTATTTGTAACTAGGGATGTTCGATACTGGCTTTTTTTACCGATGTCCGATATACCGATATTGTCCAACTCTTAATTTCCGATACTGATATAAACCGATACATATATATATGCGAGGTCCCCCCTCATAAAAAAAATTTTTTTTAATGATTTTATGTAACTAACATTACATATCTTCTATCATGCATACTTGCAAGCTGTGCCAAACAACCACAAATATCTCAAAAACTATACCTTGGATTTGTCCAAGAGAGAGGAGAAGTAGCTGAAGAGTTTGATGTATAATATGTGCATGGTATGTAAAAGTTGTGTCATTAAAAGAGGAAAAACCAATACCAATATTTGAATGCCAATATTGGCCGATATCGGTAGGCCAATAATATCGGACATCCCTATTTGTAACTATGCTAATTGTGCTAGCGCTAATTTCCAGTCCATATTTACGCATCCAATGCATCTGCTACGATGTCCAATACATAAAGTCCAGATGAAGTCTCTCTGGACATTCATGTACAGCCCTAAAATGTGTGTCCACACAGGCTGTCCAGTGCCATACCCAGTACACTGACTGTGCTGTTCCAGGCAATTTAACTAGCTGCTTGTTTCAGATATTAAAGGTGGCTTACTGTAACGGTATTTAACGTTTATTTTAACATTGTCTTCATTCTTCTGGATTCCAGCCTTTAAAATGACCTAAATGCTGCTCATGCTTCCATAAATTTGGGCCCACAGAACATGTGACCTCCTCCAGTCACACCTCTCAGTGCTTATCACATATATATTGAACAAAATAAAATAATGCTACAACTCTTCTTGACTTCCAAATGATATTGGATCAATTTAATCAAATTCTCATAATAAAAACTGACTCTGTGTGGGTCACTCTGTGTGTGTCTACCTCAGGAAGTGACTCAAATCAGACATGAAACAAAGCAACAGGTAACAAGGTTGCTGGGTAACTGAAACTCAGGTGATATTACAGATAATTACTACTGATACATTTTAGTGCATGTCCACAATAACATGTTTTCCAATCATACATTTACTGTAATAGAAGGCAGTGGGAAACAGAGATCTTTTAAAGCTTGAGAACTGAAAGTTGGAGAGGGTTGTGGCACTAAAACATTAATACTGCTTCTCCATGGGAGGTGGTTCTGGTGCTTCATAATGTAGCAGCAGAGCAGAAATGTACTTTGGTTCTGAATCAGTCAGGGTTTTATATACTTGTAGTATTTCAAAATCAATTGTTTGATAAACCTGAAGCTGCTGTCGTGATCTGAGAACTGGTGTGACGTGTTCCACTTTCGTGAGGACTGAAGCAGCAGAAGGTAAAGATAATGGATTTTTTTTCATTTTAGTTGTAATAAATGTGGTTTTTCAAGCTGAAATAAGCATGTTTTTTTCTGACTATCCAATCAAATCTCGGTATCTAAATTTCTTCTCTCGTTTTAAATCTTGAGAGCCAAAGGTGAACATGACCCAGAATGATCACACATACCTCCTGCCTGCAGGTAGTCGATGCAGACATCCTCCACTTGGCAGTCCCACTGTTTCAGGAACAAGAGATAATTAAATGGAATGAGATGTAAATTTTCTTAATCAAAGATTAATGGTTGCCTATTCGCTGCTTGATGCTCCAGGCAAAACTCTATCTAAGGCTCCAGTGGGAGGTTTGTGCAGGCAGGAAGACACACATTTTTCAAATCCATACCTTAATATATTCAAACTGTACATTTGCATCTTATCATAAAATGGAGAATAAAACATCGTATCTTATGGACTCACAGTGTTTAGTCATTAACATTTGTGCCTTGCTTTCTTAAAAGGCATTCATACGCGTAGTCAGTATGCAGTAATATCAGTTATTCGTGATTTCAGCAGTTTTCATACTAAGGTACTGTGTCGTGTTGAGGGAAGATTCACAAAGGAATCAAGGTAGTGTTGAGAGAATCAATTTAACCGCCTTGCTGCCTGGCTTGAGAATAGGAATAGGTGAAACAGGTAAACAACTCCACAAATAGAGTCTTTCTCCATGGTGCACAGTGTGGTCGACACTGACTCGTCACCATGGAGACACATTTTCCCACTGCCAGATATTGTCATTTGCGAAGAGCATTGCTAACAGGGTCTCATCACATCCCATGGGACTGATGCACAAACACATCTGCACAAGCTACAAACCTGAAAACACACAGAGGCTAATAATAGTTTAAACTGGAAAAGAACAGCAGCTCTCCACTGCTCACTAACAGAATCCAGAAATAGGGGAAACACCTTGACATGTTACCAGCACTGAGCTCCTTAAGCTTTAAGATGCATTAACATCTTCTTATCTTTAATCATGAGTGCGTACAGAGTACATCTGCCTGTGTCAACAGGAGAGGTACTGAGATTTACCAGTTATTCTGAATATAAACTAACACCAGCTCTTCTGAAATACCACAGTGCAGAATAAAATCCTGTGTCAGGTTTTTTTTACTTTCTACTTTGTTTTCTATTTCTACAATGAGTCAAATAAGGAGCTGAATACCTACTCGTTGTTTTAGCTGTCCAAACCTTTTTTGGTTTTGATTCACTCTTCCAGATCACGCTGGACATGCACAGACAATACATCCTCATGTTGAAGTACAGATACAAACTGGTTAAGTTTAGACACACAGGCAGCTGGTTGGGGTTACGCATAAACAATACAGAGTTAGGGTTTTACGGTAAGAAGATTGTGGTTTGGGGGGAAATAAGCACTGCCTTTAATTACAGGTTAAGTAATTAACCTGTAATTAACATTGTTTAAGGATGATGGTTACACACTAGACTTGAACATTGGTTAATAAGTGGACCGTAAGTAAATAGTTTTCTGGTTTCCAAGGTTTATTTAATTACATGTTACACGTTTGTATTGAGATCCAGAGTTTTAGAAACATGGAATTTAGTAAATTTGCTATTTGTTATTTCTTTGAGTCAGACAGGCCCAGAGCACAGCTAAACCAGAAATACAAATAACCTCTTGGTAACACTTAAGCCCCTGATTTTTAGTCATCGGTGAGTCCGAGCAGCTCTCCATCAACTCAAACACTGAGAAGAAGCCTGAAGAATTTACCAATTAGTTGCCACAAGCTCGTTTCAAAGCTGCAGATAACTTGACATTCCTCACAGCCACTTGTGTGAACTTCCATCTGTCGTCCATGCAACAGAGGTTTTGTGACAGAGCAGTGACAGCAGAGTCGCACACATGCTGTTGCAGGGAATGTCATCACTGGCTTGAGCATATCCACATCCCGCTGTCTGCAAGAAATATAACTTCAGCATAATGAGATAGAGAGAAACAAGGCTTAGGATGTAGTTTGTGCATGTGTGTATGCATTGTGTCTGTATTCACGGCCACTCCTTGTCTTGGTGTCAGTGTCATATCTTCCCCTTGCCTTGGTTTATCTCTTTTTCCATGTCTTTCTGCTCCTCCCTCACCTTGTCCACGCCCTCTCTCCACTCTCACTCCCTGATTGCCCTAAGCTGCACTTCATTTCCCATCAGCCCCTCACTATTTAAACCCCTGCACTTCCTACTTTCCCTTGTCAGTTCATACAG
>JAUYWH010000001.1:15287163-15341638 GCA_034779795.1 Ctenopoma multispine
AGTCTCTTTTGTTTGAACCCTCTCTTGTCCTGGTCTGCATTTGGGTCCACCATTCACAACAACCACAATCTGACACTTGGAGCCTTCGTCCTTCTGTTGCCAGGTTGTTGTTTTGTTCCACTTAACGACCATCGTGCAGTGAAACCAGCTTTTAATCAGTGGTGGAAGAAAAAGGTAGTATTACCACAGTGTAGAAATATGTTGTTACAAGTAGAAGTCCTGCATTCAAAATGTTTCATAAGTAAAAGTACAAAAGTTAGTTAAGTTAGTTAGTTAAAAAAAGTAGTAGTTTACTGTTGCAACTAGATAATGACGGAGCTTATTTTAATGACCATATGCACTGTTTTGATTATCATATGCTTTGAATCTAATTAATTTTGATAATTATAATTAAAAATACTTTAATTGCTGCTGGGGAGCATGTGAATTTCAAATCTCATCATTATCATTAAACTGTATTTTGAATTATTAACCTCAAACTCAAAAGTAACTAGTAACCATAGTTAATAAATGTAGTGGAGTATGATGTTTGCCTCTGAAATGTAGTGAAGACAGTGAATGTACAGTACTTAAGTATCATTTCTTAGTGTTCACATCTAATTTTAATGTGGCTTAAAATTCTGCAACATGGAGATACTTTAAACAGCACACGGACATTAAATGAAAAAAGAAACAACTTCTGTTTACTGTACTGACACTGATTAGAAATGTAATGGTATTTCTTAAAAACATTGAGAAAATTTGAAATATATTGAAATCATTTGAATATTCATATTATTGAAAGTTTAAGAGGAGACTCACTAACAGATAGTAAGAAACAGGGTTGGAAATTAAGTTTTAGTTTTGTCAAAAATATTGTGTGTCTTTATCTCAGTCCCTGGTGTTTTGGTTGATTTTACTCCTTTCTTCATTCCCATGAGCATTTGTTCATTCACTTGATATCTCCACATTCTCCCTTTTGCTTCCTGAGCCCTCCCACCTGCGGTTATTTGTTTTGCTTTTCTGCCTCCATCAGCTGCCCCACCCTCTCCACCAACATTCACCTGGAGGTTGTCATCAGCGTAATCACCCATAAATCATAAAAGTCAGCAGCATTGTTCACTCCCTGCAAAGCTGCTCACAGACTGTACTGAACTGGGCTGAATTCCTCCCTGGATTAATAAAGTTCTTCTTCACTTTGTTACCTGCATCATCTGTTTTGACTTCTTCGTTTGATCCTGGTCTCTGCTCTCCCCTGTTTAAATTTGTTTGTCGGCAGGTGAATAGACATCTCCACATTTCTTGTCTTCTCTGTTTGTCTATTCTCCTGCCTCAAGTATGTGTACTGTAATATTTACCTGAATTTATGTTCTGCTGTGGGCCTGCATTTGAGTCCTCATGATCCCATTTGTTACAACTGCAGCCATTAAATTTCAGTGTGTGAGACCTCTGCTGCACGGAGAGCAGACAGACAGATGCATTAGACAGTCGACAGACCATATCTGTAAGGGGACTGGTGTGTGTAATACAAGGTGGCTGTTTGGGGGAATGAGGGGCAGATGTGCAAGGTTCTGGCAGATAAGATGGAGGGGGGTGAGGGGCTGAGACACCATTTGCAATAATGACTCAAGTGGCGCCGTTAAGTCTGTAGGCAGCTGCAATTCATTGGAGATTATGCAGCAAACACCTGAATCATACACAGTAAATGCACACACATCACAACGTAGCTTAGATGTGCAGCAGTGCTGTGCTGCAATAACACACCATGTCATCTTCTCTAATCTGAGACTGACTAATCCTCCTATGTTCCTGATCCAGAGAGGCAGAGGCAATACCTGCTCACTGACGGAGGTCTCCTTGGTTGCGGTGAGTGGATTCACTCTGGTAGGTTTATGCTGACCCTGCTGTCTCTTTGGCTGCAGGGTGGTGGGCTCCGGGGACCATGTGCACCACCATCATGTTTCTGTCCACTCTCGCTCTCCTACTGCGCCATCATCTCTTCAGCCCAGTCAAGACGTAAGTTGGTGTTGTTGGTTAAATCCTTTACTTAACCAGAACAGGTGTTCATACCCATAAATATAACCTCGTTATAGTTAAATGTATGATGGTGAGTGGGTTGTGACCAAACTAACCTCGGTGTGCAGGCTTTCAGTTAGAATAAAGTGCACATACATGTTTGAGTAGTTAGCATGAAAACCTGTTCGTTTTTGTGTAGCACAATTTCACAGCACAACCTTTTCCATTCAAATGAAATGAAGATGCATAGAGGAGAGCTTGTCTCATCCATCACACACACATGCAAACACACAGTTCCCATCACAGTTTGGCCTTTATGTGATCCATTCCAGATTTTAATGAGCACCCTCAGGCCAGCGCTGTGTTCATATGCTCTAACTAATTAGGACGTAATATAATACATGGTTCAAATTAATGTTGTTTAAACTCATAGTGATCAGACAAGTCTCATAAAACTTACTTAAGGTTAAATGTACACACTTTCTATAATTTTGTAATCTCGAGAAAATAAAAATGTTAATAATGGAGCTCCCTAACCTTTCTATGATTTTCTTTTCTACATACAGCTTTCTGTGTCGTCCAGGTTCACCACCTGCGGGTTCAGGTTAAAAGCTTGTTATCTCTCTTTTTGTTTAAATACAGTGAACTGGGTTTGGGTTTCCTCTGGTGCTCTAGATTTGCAGGGATATTCATATTTAAGAAAACATTGCTTTAGAGGTCATCACCCTCAAGTTGTCAGATGTTAATCTTTCCACATAATTATGTGCAGCGAGGCGCCTCTGTTGGTTATCCATGTCTAATGCCAGGCCATGACAACGCAAAGACCACTACGTGAGTCATTTTCCAAGAGCCCTTCCTAACTTTACAAGTTCAACCTGCAGGCTGGATCTGTCCTCGGATCTTTAGCTCATTACAATGTTCGACATCTGTGGACGAACAAACCAATTATGTGGTGTGAATAACACCATGGTTTGGGGCTTGAATTGATTCCAAGGTGACTGTGTGCTGGGAAACTAGCCCTGATTACTGTGAGATGTTTTTGTCTTTCTCGGTTAGTCAGCCTCATGGTGCCTGTTTAGTCACTGAAGGGAATCTCCGAAAACTGGATGATATTCTGTGCTGAATTGAAACTGGTAAATACTGATTGCAAATGCCAAGATTATATTGAGATCAACTAACTAAAAGGCTAATGCTGGGTTAAAATGCCCTTTGTGAAGGTTGTTTCACATAAATGCTAGAACAAACACTGTGGTATGATGTAGATGTTAAAGTGGCTCTAGACTGTTAAGGTTTTACAATATATTATTACCGGTGTATAAGAAAGAAAACGTCATAAATATGACACAATATGACACTTATGTGACTCATCTTTAGGGTTTTAAGGTCAAACCTTAACAAACTTTTCACACATTTTCACAGTTGCAAACCTGAAATCAAATGACCAGTTAGATTTTCAAGGTCACCGAATTATTGACAACTAATCAACATCTCTAATATTGCAGCAAAATATGAATTTCTCCTCCCTCCTGTAGTTTCTGCAGCCTTTTGAGGTTGAGGTAGCTTCTTCAGTGCATCACTCCATGGGAGAGATGCCTCATCATTTTCTTTGGAAGCAGATATGGATTTCTAACACAGTGAATGCTCAGATTCTTCTAAAAACTCATTCACTCACTCTGTTGACTTTCAGCCAAGTTAATGTAAGGGTAGTTCCTGCTCCAGCTCACTTCTCTCATCCTAAGAGCTTTAATGCTCAGAAGTGTCATCAAGTGAGACAGGAACATCACTCTCTCCAGGGCTGCTGTAATTTTCTTCTTAGTTTGTTTCCTCTTTTTTCATTTTTCTCCCTTCAACTGTTACATTATGATAAAGTCAAGCTTTTGTCTACTCGTAAAGTGGGAAATACTATTAATTAAAAGCAGCTCTGGAAAAACCAGCTCTCACACACATATACACATTTTTATTAATACATATTTTTACATTGTTGTGATGTTTTCAATCCTACAATATAATCTCATTTGCTTTGTGTGCACTCATTGAGCGATTGTACCAGCTAACCACAGTAAATAACTGCAGAAGCAACATGACTCTGTGTACAAACAGTCACAATGCAAAATGCACAGTTTCCGAACACTCAAAAAACAAAAACACTTTATATTTGTATTCATGAATGCACACATTCCGCTTTTTCTGTGTTTGGTCGTGTGTGGCAATATTGATGATAACATCAGTAATGGTGATATTTATCACAGCATCAACGACCTCTTCCTCACCTCCATCTCTTCCTCCTCTCAGCTTTCCAAAACACTCGAGGGAGAAGGATGTGTCCAGCGTGAAGAGCGGCAGAGACTGTGAGAAGTGAAGCTCAGTGTGTTGTCAGAAGCTCGCCTCAGGTGAGCAATGATAAATATGCCTTCAATAGGTCATCCCAGGTTCTTCAGTCTCAGTCGTTCATCCTTTTGAGAACAGTTTTGTTTGTGCAGTGTCCAGGTCGGTGACCAGAATCACCAACTACAGTCTCCAGTTGTAAGTACAGAATTCTAAAGGTTTGGTGTTCGTCTAGTAGTAATAATGGTTTACTCACAGCCATTATGTTACGTACAATGGACAGAACAACTTTACATAGCAATGAACAAGCAATGAACAATCTAATCCAATCAAATGCAATAGCCTTTTTAATAAATTATCTAATGCTACTTTTATTTTACTTTATAAAGCCAAACAAAGTACTCCAGGGATAAAGATATTTGCAAAAGACCTAAAAATAAGTCCAAGACATGTTGTGAATATTTCACCATTCAAGTGACACCATTAGTTTTTCTTGATGTTGTTATGCACCATGCAGTGCATCGTAAACATTATAAAAGATTAAAGTTTTGCCTCATATTTTAAAACTGTCTGGCATGTTTAGAGATTAATCATCTAAAAAAATAATGTAGTAGGTTTTTAATAAAATACTAGTCTACACACAAATAACTTAAGCATAACTGGTGAAAATGTAGCTCATATACCTCTGAAACCTCATTTACACCGAAACATTTATTTTTCCAGACGTGTAGGCATCCTAACAGACACATTTATCAGACTCAGACACTCAGGGGGATGTTTAGCAGGTGAGACCTGCATTGTTCTGACTACCACATATTAACAGACCTGCACAGGCTCATGTTATAACACAGAGCAAATGTAATCTAGATTTAAAGATGGTGGGTTCTGTCAGCTTTTAGTGGACTGATAATGGAAACTGTAGTGTGACCACATCTACTCTGCTAACCTATAGTTTATCCCAACCACAAAGTGACACAGTTACCACCCACAGCTCAGCTCTTTGTGGAGGAGTATCAGTTTCATGAGTCCAGTTACACTATAGGAAACTGTGTTGGACAGTGAGGGGGCAGAGGTGGTCCCAGCAGAGACCCAGCACACAGAGAGAGTGGAGGGGACATCATGGCTAGGAGGGGAGACAGCCAGGCAACTAACTCAAGTTTTCCAGAGCACTGGAGAGATGTGCGAGAGTGGAGCATAGAGAAGAGACAAAACCACAGAGTGAGATCCTGTTAACACGCAGTGACCTGAACATTTTTTTGTCTTGTCTTTCTGATAGCTCATGCACATTTAGGCGTGGAGAGACTGAACTTATGTTATGCGTGATTTTCTCTGCAGTCAGGACTAAGTCATTTACACAGTTAATTCATGGTGCTTCTCTACTTTCTTCTAACCTGTGCTGTGTCTGTTGTGTAACAGATGAAAGCATAAAAAAAACCCATAATGAACGATTGTTTCTCTGCACGTACAGTGACTTTTTTCCCTTCGAGTGCTGCTGCTTTTAGAGCTGCAACAATAAATTTACTTATAAGATACAATAACGTTTCATCTTCAGAAACATCACGTAAAGTACAGAGCTTGTTATCATATTTATTGTACCGTGTTTTATATATGTGTGTCTGAGATCATTTGTACTAATTATGTCCAAATATGTCCTACATCTGTCCTTTGTATGAACACAATCTTTAAAGATGACTGTATTTAGAAACGTTTTTAAAGGTCAAATCTTTATCTCCTTACTGGTTGAAATGTGCGCTAATTGAAGTGTTAATTAGTTTACTCAGTGAAGTCATGGACACATACGGTTACATTACTATTATTATGAGGCAGCATTACACCACGCTGTGCGCAGTAAACATTACCAAAAGGAGGAAGAATCTGCCCATCGGCACAGACTAGTCTCCAGCTGTGTGTGAAGATTTATTAGTTTTGATTTTGTTCTGGCTTTGATAGATTTAGTTGAGAGCAGAGAGAAAGTAGCCTGCAAAAAAGAGCCACGGTGCTCATGTGTGTGAAACTTGAATTTATCAGATAAGTCATTGAAACACAGGTCAGATGTCAGAGCTCAACATCCTTCTCAAAGACACATCAACATGTGGACACAGTCAATGTTTATACTTAACTGCTGGAAGCAGCATAACTCTGACTTACTTAATATAAATATTTGGTGTGATATGGATACTTAGCTTATGATCACCATGAGCAAAGTAAACATCATATAGGTTTCAGATGAAAAACCATCAGTTCTGAGGACAGACGTAGTTAAAATTCATATAATGCAAAAGTATTAAAGTTTTTTTTACAGCATTTACAGCATGATTGACAGAAAAACAAATGACGTTAGCCTTTATGACTGTGAAGAATAGATAAAGATTAGAGCTATACCAGTGAGAATTTGTGAGAAACAGTTTCGTCTGGATGTAAATATGCCAAACATAACCAGACACACAAATACAGTACAACTTAATGAATGTTTGTCTGTTTGATGAAAATAGTGTGAGCATGTACCTCATCACACATGGTAGCTGACTGAGTGCAGACTGTCCTCAGCTTCTTACGAAAATTAAACTAAACTACCTGTGTGTTACATGTGCTGTAAGCAGAGAAACTTCCCGCTTAATATTTAATCATCTAAAACCACACTGACTGCTGTGATCAAAAGCAGCATGAGCCAATTCCACTTTGCATCATCTCTCTCTAAATGATGAAATGTTTCATTTGCCAATTTTTCTTTTCCTCCTTCTGCTCCTGTCCTCCCTCCCTCCCTCGCTCTCCTCCACACAGATGTGGGCCTTAGATGTGGAGGCCGTCCTCAGGTCCATGGCCAGACAGCTGGTAAGTCCACGACAGAGCTTTACGGCTTTTTGTTATTGTTTGATATTAGCTGTAGTGACATCACACTGTGAAAGTAGTGATATGATAAAATGCAGCCAGTCAATAATTTTTCAAACAGATGTTTTGAAGAACATTTTTCAACTGATCATTATAAGGTTCTACATTAACATGGGTGCAAGCAAAACAATACTTTTCTAGTACACCACAAGTGTACTATTCTTTATTTTAGGCTACATTGCTTCTTCTTTTTTTTGCTTGCTGCTGCTGCTTCTTTTCAGTGAACCTCTGGTCTCCTTCTGCTCCCAAATTTGCCTCCATGTTTGCTTGGACAAGCTAGAGTTATCACAGTCAGAGTCTGAGCTTTGAACATCGCCCCTGTCATCATGTCTGCACAAGTACACAAGATACACACTGAACAAACCCAGTTAGCAGCATAGTGGAGTTACCACAGGATCAGTAAAATGTTTACCAGCAAAACAATTCATTATATATATGATTACTGAATATTAAAACACCAAGCAAATGTCCTGTCATCTCTAAACATTGAGGTAACTCATGATAATTATTAATTCTTCCGAACAAATATTAGCAGCTGTCTTTTTTGGATGATGACTAAGGTGCAAGTCAGAGTTCAAGCTGGATAAGAAATGGTTTTCAGCTGAGTTGACATTAGAATATGTGATAAAATCATGAATTTTGAGGTTTTACGCTTTTAGAAAATATATTTTATCAGTGTCATTTATTTTGATGATACTACCGAATAGGTCCTCATAATTCTAATGTCTCTAAATGTTTTTGAATGTGTGAAGTATTAAACTCATCTTCTCTTCTCCCCAGAACGCTTCTCTTGAGAAATATCCTCGCTTTGGAAGTGAAAACAGCCCAGAGTTCCCTCGACCTTCTTTAAACCACAGCGGGTTTCTCTACAGTCAAACTAAATGATCCATAGAGGCAATTTTAGATATTCTTCAACTACTATTTACAGCAGAGATCACATACTTTTGTCTCACACAGGCACCTGGAATAGGCAGATTTGGGTTTGTCATCTTTATTTATTTGAACATTTTCTCATATTTTATTTCAACAAACATGGATGTTACCAATATTAGATGCCTCCACTGGAAAAATATTACAGGCAACTTTGTTTAGCCCCAGTTTTCTCAGCTAGTCTGACCGTTTCCTTCACTCAGTCAATGTCTACTCTTAAGCTGCTGTGTGACATTCAGGGGAGGAAAGTAATTTCACACCCGACTGTATCATTACTCAACCCTCTCAAGAGCACTAAAAGATGGTTTCCAGTTGGAGGTTCCCCCGAATGACCTGCTAACTTTTTGTCATTTCTCTGCTGCCAGAAAAGAAATAAACAGCGATGTACACGATCTTTTTAGTGTCTTTATATGAAGGGAAACCCACAACATCACCACAGTGCGCACACACAACACCAGCTGCATGATTGTGTCATTTGTATCAACTTGCTTTTTGCTCTGTGCATATATATATATACACAGTTTTAATCACCTTCATTTTCAACCATGGCCACCGATGAAATGACCAACCCAGGCATATACAGTAATGATTTAGCCTCTATCTACAGCATCTCTGCAGTGAACACTGCTTTTATGAGCTGGATCATTTCCTTTGCTGACAAAATGAGATCTTGTTATTTCCTCCTGATTGCATAAATGATTGGATTCTTCTTGATATTAGGGTTGTTTTCCTGTTTGTTGTCCCCGGGACACCAGTATGCATTCAATTTATGGCCCACTGGGATCTCCAGGCCACAGAGTCATTTTTGAAAAGGGACCAAAACCATCACTGTGACCAGAATATGGCTGAGTGTTATGCATTTACTCTATTAAGAAGTCTATTACTGTAAATGTCTCTGTTTGTCACAGTGACAACTGTGTATCAAATCCCTCCAGCTGTAATACACTATTGGCAGAAGCCGAGGGAACTAATGTGCCTAATATGTCCCCAGGAACATCGCCTCTGCCAAGCATGCACTCTGAATCTGGCTGTGTAATCAAGGCAGGACACAAATGTCTGCAGATAGTAGTGGTATCACTTCCATAGCTCGCTGTTGCCTCCTGCCTTGACGAGCCTGTGGGACTCAAATTACAAGGTGAATGCTGGGCTTTGTGCACTCTGTAAAGTAAGGCAGCTGAGGTAATGAGTATGGTCTTCCTGCACACTAAGGCAGAGCCTCGGAGTTAATCTAATGAAGGGGAGAGAGCCATGGTTTCTAATGGGAAGGTAGGGACTGATGAAGACTAATACAGAGCATTCATTCTGCCCCAATGACTGGGTTAACACTTGTACTGCAGACTTCTGTCCACTAGACTTTGTGATTCGATATAGAGAAAACGTGGAGCGAGGACTGGCAGGAATCAAAGGAGCAGAAGTGAACTTATTGGCTGCTGAGACACTGATTTTGTTCATGCAGCTGACTGTTGGCTGTGTGAGGACACAGGACATTTACTCATCAAGTCAATATTGTGACCTGTTTTAAGCTATGCGACAGGAATCATAGAAACCTACATGCCCAGTTTAATATGCTGTATGTGGTCATGTTACTGAACCGGGGAACAGGGGTTACTAATTAGGTTAAAATATAGACCAGTTTATTATATATTCTTCACACAAGGACGGTGGAAACATCCCAATGTTTTCAACATGTTTTGTTTATTTGTTGATTTATAAATGAAATAAAAAAATATACTTTTTAGGGTTCTATCTATAGATATGAGTTTCCCCATTAGTTAATGATGTTCACAGAATTAAAGCAGCTCATGCTTTAACTCATTTGGCAAAAAAATGGCTCCTATACGTGAATGTACTGAATGTTCTAGTCGCACTACGAAACAATGGAAATGCAATCGACACATGAAAAACACTGGTTAGTAAAGCACTGGGAGTCAGGCAAAGTGCAACTTATATTACAAAAATGGTTTATACAATCCAAACACAGATTGGTGGCAATGCAACAACTCAGTCACCTTGTTGAATCAGAGGATCCACGCTCCCTAATGCATGTAAGTGTAAGGAGGCAAGGTTTTATCCACAATCCTGAGTTTGATTCTGATTTTCGAGCTGTTGGTTTGTTACAAACGTACAAAAATGTATTTATACATACAGGAAGGGCACATTGGTTTAATTACAAGTCCGGATTCAAAATCCCTCCTATCCCTTAACAACAACAACAACAATAATAATAATAATAATAGTGAGATACAAGATGCCCTTGGGGAATTTGTCATCTGGACAGTTGTAGTAGATGACAGCGCTATAGGGTTTCGGTGTCTTGTCCAAGAACACCTCAAAATGTGGCCAGGAGGAACCAGGAGTCGAACCACTGATCCTGGGGTTCATAGATGACTGCTTTACCAACTGATCTACAAGCCGCACATATTATTATTATAATATACACATTTTCATGTGTATTATCAGTGATTAGTTTTAATTAATCACAGCTCATTTCTGAAACATTGCTGGTAGTTAAAAATTATTTCATGTCCATGTAGAATAAAATCTGTCTGTGACATACATATGTAGGTATTTTTCATGTTTTCTCTAAGACACTACTTTCCCATCTTCTGTTGCTCGAAATGCCTGCAAATAAACATGATTCAAGGTAATTCACCCAGCGTTCAGAGCACCTCCTAATCAGCAGCACGTTGATACACAAAGCCGCAGCCTCCTGCAGCGAGAGCAAAAGTCTGATAAGATGCCACTCAAAGGCAATTAGCATGCACCAGCAACAATAATGGTCCTCCAAACTCTTAACCAACTCCCTCAGACATACACAGCTAGAAACGCCTACGCTTCCTCTCCCTCTACTTCTCCACAGTTTTACAGGCCGAGGTTTTGTGGGGGGGCTTGAGTGGGATGGAGAGGTTGAGAATAACAAGGTGTCCAATGAGGCGGTATGATATGTTTGTTCTCTTCTCTCAGCACCACCATGCTGCCACTTCAGGAAATGAGCAGCAATATACAGAGGAGATAGTTCTAATAGGTCACGTAAGAGCATCATGAGAGCCGACCCTGCTGTTGACACTGTGATAGAGGAAATGAAATACTGCACGTCAGGGAGCAGTCTGACAGGTGTACCGTTATAGTTATTGCCACAAATAGACAAACTTAGCTCAGAAAGGCTTCAATTGCTTGGCCAAATGTATGCGGACACTGACATTTCACAACCATAAGTCATTGTTTAACATCCCATTATAGCATTAGGGACATTACTCAGCTTAAGGTATCACAATCTTCATGCTGGTTGATGTTCTGAGCAGAACTAATGAGCAATAATTTAGTCAGAAATGATTCCTATGTTGCAATTAAGTTTTTATGCAGAGATTTGATTCCTACCTGCCAACAGATTACACCATGTCCCTGAACATCACTACATCTCACACCCCCGGCACATGTCTAGAAGACCCACTGAGCATAATATTCAGTCGACTTCTAAAACATGCACTTCACGAGTTACATGAACTCCCTGGAATCGGGTCAGGCAAATTGGTTCAGTCATTTAGCGAGAGTACACAACACCCCCTGTGACACATATCAGTGCTCATACATCATACTAATTCAGCTGCCTCTGTTCCAATCCCCTACAGTCAAGCTCCAACAACCAAGCCATGAGAATCGAGGTGACCCAATAAACCACGTCCACATTTAATGAGGAGTGATTCTCTCCACTGCAGAGGGAGAGGCCTGGGCTTTCCCCTGTCTGTTCCTCTTGGCATCTCTTCAGTTCAGCAAGTGACTCAGCCCTCTGGATGCCCCATGGCTGCTGGGTGGCAGCTGAAAGACTGCTGAAATTAAAGAGGGCCAGGTCTGTTCCTCTCCTCTGGTGTTTTCAGGATGCTGGAATTTGGTGGTTTGGTTGCAGGTAAAAAAAAAATTAAGAAGATAACTGTCCTATTAAATAAACACTTATTAGCATATTAAGGGATAAATACATAAAAATGTATGGTATAAGTGTCGTGTACAGGATATTTTCAAAGACATGTCATAAGACATATAACTTTTAATATACAGTAGCAGCAGCATCAGGTCAAAATATTAACTTGTACAGTTTTTTGGTTTATGACTAAAGACCAGTAAAATTCCCATCAGCCTGAACTATAGGCTGGTTTATATTTATTTCTAATTAACAAATGTTAGCGTATTAACATGCAAAACTAAGACGGCTAACATGATAAACAAATCTGTTAGTACTGACACTGAGAGTGTGAGAGCATGCTGGTGTTATCTGTCCCAAAGCTCAGCTGTGTCTAATTCAGCCTCACAGAGCTGTTAACATGGTTTTAGACTTTTAGTTTTGTTTAAAATTACTTTTTCTGTTGCCACGGCTCCTAATCTGCAGAAGATTGAGAATGATTTTGCATGAAATGACTGAAAATCATTTGATTCTCCATGAAGTGCCCTGGCAGCATCAATGTTATTAGTTTTAAATGATAGATTTCACAGTTGACGCTGCATATTTCTTATGTTTTTCACAATTTAACCTATCATTTCACAGCTTACAGTGTTTCAATGTTTGCATAACTCTTATGTAATTATGGCAGTGCCCTGACAAAAGCGGTGGACATCTGAAGAAACAGAGCAGAATTAAGGGGCAACTGAAGTCGAGCCAGGCAGACAGGCGAAACCTTTCTGCAAGCCGTCAGTGCTAAGCGACCCTGACGGGGAATCTGTCATGTTGAGTGCCAATGCTAACTAAATGCTGAGGTATATGACATTTCTTCCTCCCACTCAGTTATCTGCCAAATGTGTGTTTGGTGTTTGTGTGTGTGTGTGTGTGTGTGAGTGAAGGGCGTGGGGTGGTGACAGGGCAGAGGCATGCTCAGTCAGTTGTGTGTTATATAAGCAACAATGAGGTTAATGTATTGACTGTATTGATATGCACCGAGCTGACATCTGCACATTGCTCTAACAACAGATAATGGCTGCTTATCAGTTAATGTTAATGTTGTCTGTCAATGGTGTCATGCTCAGGAGATGAAACCAGATGGTGAGGAATGCCAGTGATGGCAATTAGAGCAAACTGGGGCATGTGTGCACAGAGTGTGCAGTGAAAACATGGTTGTTTTCATTGCTCTTTTCAAATGAAACCACTCCAAACTGTACGTCCCTCTTCCCCCCCTTCAAGGCCAGGCAGCAATACAGCTCACAGCTGGAGAACGGTGGAAGTGAGAGTCGACTGTCTCCATTGATGCCTCCTCTCCCGCTCCTCAGCTGTGCCATTTTCAATCAATAGCTTTTAGGAAATCAGCATCTACCCTGCAGTTTGAAATGAAAGGGCTCTTTTGTTGCAAAGCTCATAGCGTGTATAATGATCTCACACTGAAGAAACATGCACGTTTTTCACAGGCATTTTCTACCATTGCAGCAAATTACATAATATGTTCATGTTCAAAGTAAAGCCTTAATGGCTTTGAGGGAAAGCTGCATTCAGCAAAGTAGGAATTAAGGTGATGCCTACCTACCTTCTGGTGTGCAGTGGATGAAAAGCAGTGTGTTTTTGCTGCACACAACTTGCATGTGAATAAAATCATCTTGTTTCCCCTCTGGCTCCAGGTGTTTATTGGGAATACTAATTCCCATCTGCATATACCCTTACCTCGTCCTCCCTCTCCTCCCACCTACCTTCTCTTCTCTGTGGATCATGTGCCAGGGCCTGGAGCAAAACAAGAACACAAGAATGACTTTGATTTGACCGTGGATAAGTTAGACAACTTCTTTATCATCCCCTTAGAGCGATTCACTCCTCAGATACATCACTGTGGCAGTGTTAAAGATCAATTGTGTTGCCCATAATTGAGGTTGTTGACTGCATTGTTGTATAATACTGTGTGGATTTATACTGTATAAGTTTATCACATGTTCCAGTTCAAAAGTAGGCCTGCAGTAACTCTCAGGGAGTGAGTGTGGGGAGTAAATGCTCATAATGTCTCACAATATGATTAAGAGCCATTTGCAAAAATTGTATTTAAAACACATCAGAGATTAATTGCAATGAGTAACTTTCCACTTTCCACTGCTTAACAAAATTATTATTAAATCAAATTAATATAAATTAGTACAGCACAATTTAGTCTAAGATTTAAAAAATACCTGGATTTCAAACTGATTGCACAGTGGTGTTGTGTTCTTCGACAGCCTTTTCTTGTATGTAACATCGCCACCTGTCTGTCGACTGACGCCACTGCTCTGTTCACAAACTGCAGTTGTCTTTGTACACAATGTGTACAGAAAGTGTGAAGAAACAAAATATCTAAGGCACAAATTAGTGATCAGTTTGCTTAATATATTTACATTCATATTAATTATATTATCTATATCACTAAACAAAACTATGACTTTTATAATGAACAACTAAAAACTGTGAAAATTATTTTCCTGCTGCTCTTTACAAAGAGAAAAAGAGCAACAGATGGAGACAAACGTCTAAAATGTTTGGAAGGCACAACAAAAAATGATGATGATCATCATGTAATTTATATAATATAAAACACAATTATTAAACCACACATATGCGGCATTGTCACCATAAAATAAATCCAAAATGTAATTCAGTCTAGAGTAAGCGCAGATAACAGTTTTTCACCACTATGCAGAAGTAAAAAATTATTTTTATACCACTGCAGCAAATTATGTCTAGCAAAAAATGATTGGTAGAATAAATTATTAATGTAAAATCCACAACGTTTTCCTTGGAAATTCTTCTTGATCCTCTCTAGCTGTGCCTAACACAGTAATCACCTTCAGTGTCTGAGAGAATGAAGCATTGTTAAATTGAGATTACCTGAACTATAATTAAGTTATGAATCTCTATAAATCACCCCCTGACAAATTAATCAATACTGCTCCAGTTGGAGGCTTCCCTCTGTGAAGGTCTGTGTAGATCAAGGACATTAAGACAATGAATCACTTCCCCAAAACATTGAATTAATGCTAATCATAGTTTTTTTATTTGTATTAATGTGGGAAAACTAATTAAATGCTGAGTCACACTTTCAGCTTTTATTAATGTCCAGTCAACAATCAGTAAATCGTAGAGAAAGTATTGTATTTTATTAAAGTATGTGCCGTTTATTTAATACATAAAGTGTGTTTTGTCACTTGTTACTAAACAAATACAATTAGATGGCAAGTAAACAGTCAGTTTGCATAGTCTTTGTGTTAGATGTAGCAAAACCAACACAACTGACACAGACAATAGTTATGGCCAGACGATTGAAAGAGAAAGACACTACTCACACAACATTTTGGCTGAGGAAAAAAAACAACAGATAATGACAGATGTTTGTCACAATAATCAGTTACATCACTCTGAACCTCTACAGAGGAGGGGTGAAAATGATCACAATCTAATGTTTGAACAACCCAACGTTGTGGCTCAGAGGTGACATCATTAATGTTTCTAGAACCTATATGTAAAGGTTCAAAATGTCAAGAACAATAGAATCTAAATCATTTTAATCGAAGGTACTGAAGTCATTTGAATGAGTATAACTCTTTTCATTACATCTATTTGTAGTATTTCTGTTTTTATTGCATATATCATCAAACGTGTAAAATGTCAATCCAGGTCTGACTTTTCATATAGTTTGTCACCTACGGTCACCTATGGTCTTTGCCTCGTTTTACCGCAGCGGGGCAGCACACTCTTCTGAACGTGCAGCAGGGATGAACTGCTTGCCCACTGCTGCTGATGAATCATTCTCAGTGAATTATGAGTTTACGTGTTACACAAATGTCTGGGTAAAATTAATTGTTGAGAAATGTCCTTTTGAATTAAAATAACCTTTCTCGTAATATTACATCTTGGTCCCACTCACATCACCACAAGCAGGCCAATCCCTGTGTGGCTCTTATTTTGAAATGTGGGATGAGGATCCTGTGCTCCCCGGACTTCACTTTGCTCGCATCACTCGGGCGGGTAAGCTATGTGACAGTGTGGCTGCTGCTTTATCCCGGACCTCCCCGTGTCCCGGTCTCTCTACTCCGGCGTCCGCTCAGGATGGATGAGAGGAGAACCGAACCGGACAGCACCGGCACGAGCCCGGTCGCGCTGTACGGGGAATTCACGCTCGCCGGTAACCGGAAAGTTAGGTACGCTGTGAGCCTGACTGAGAAGGACCTCATTGTCCAGAGACTCACCTCCGCACCTGTCGAGCGAAACAAGGTGGTGCTCAGCCTGAAGGACTGCGTCGGCTGCCGGGCTTATCGGGGAAATGAGAGCGCGGACCCAGCAGCGTACTTCGCAGCCTACTTCTACCCGGTGAAGCGGCGCTGGGTGAGTTCCGGGGTGTCCCGGCAGAGAGTGGAGCAGAGCTTTCGGCTCGCCGCGCTCCAGGACCCGCGCGCCAACCAGGAGGAGGCGGAGAAGTGGGCTCGAGCAGTCAGAGAACGCTCCGCACGGCAACAGTATCTTAGAGACGGTGAGTGCTCGTTAGCAACCAGGAAAGTTTACTGTGAGGAGGAGGCTGAAGTTTACTGCCAGGTTCATCTGATGGGGGGACACACAGCGACCCTTCTACCACTTACTGCACCACTCTTTGCTGAGTAACTACATCAGAGAATAAATTCAAGATTTAAATCTTAAAGCATCACAGTTTGAATATATATATATATAATATAAGATTAATGATCTATGTATGAAAACTGAAAAACGTATGATTTCACTTCTTTTATTCTCCATACAGACATCACTGGTTGGACAAACTGTATGCAGGTGTTAACTATGGTGCTTCTCTACAAGACAGCTCAGTATTATGTTCACTGTATGCAGGTGTTGTCTTAAAGCCTCTGTCTTCTCAGTGCTTTATTTGTGCAGCGTACTGCAAACAAATTGTGCCTGTGTGTTTGGGGCCTTGGGGTATTTGCTCTTTTTGCCTTTTATTAATCCAGCTTCTGTTTGCTCCCAGTCATTTTAACATATGAGCCTGGGGGGATGTTTAGTCTGATTTTACTGAAAACTAATTGTAGTTTTAATTATAGATTTACTGTGCATGTTATTTTTTTAGATAAATCAAATACTGTACATATTCGTTGTTCTATAAAATAACATTAGTCGTTAATGTTTTTGCTTAAATCCCAGGAGACTTTTCTGAAAGTTTATCTTGCAAAAAGTCTTTTTTCACGAAAAACAAGCAGTTTTACTAAGTTCTGAGCAGACAGTAATAGACTGAAGATTGTCCTACTAATGGCGATCATATGTTCTGATGGTTAAAGTAAACAAGAAGTTCACAAAAGACTGTCCATGTATCTGGTATAAGTGACTGATAATCACCCTACAGAGTAATGCAAAACAAAAACAGTCAGAAATGTTGACTGAACAAGATTTTTTTCTCACTGCAAAGAGAAAGCATTTCTTAAAACACAAATAAAAACATAGTTTGCTGCCAAACTGTTTCAGTTGGTTGTAAAGATTTTGTGAAGTGATAACAGGAGACTATGAAGCGCAGTGTGGAGCCTATTTTGACCGAGGAGCGTCTGAGTGGATAATTATATGCTGTGAATATAAGAGATACCTTATACACAAGGGATATGTAAGACGTATTTTCATGTCTCTTAATGGCCCTGCCCTGCCACTGAATGTTTTTACCTTTTACCTACTCATTGTATTAATAAAGCAACAGGACTGTTGTGCTATGGAGAAAATATAGTATATAAATATAAAAAATAAAGTCCAGTAAAACATTTAAACATAAAAGACACATGAAAAACACAAGGCAGTGTCAGTGCTATTGAGTTCATGTAATTCCATCAGGTAAAATTACTCCGGTGGGAAATGTTCCGTAATTGAAGATTTCTAAAGATAACTTCTCTAGATAACTTCATCTCATTATTTGTCCTCCCAACCAAGCTGTCCTGACTTACTGTTGAAATCCAAAAAGCAGGTTTTGTGCCTCACACAAACCGTTTTCTCTGCACACCCTTGGCATCACTGTGACCCAGATAGCATTTTCCCATTTGCACAAATGTATTTTTAACGAAACAAAATATGCTGCAGTTCTGTACTTGCATTTTTTTGAGGAGGAAAAATCAGACTTTTAGTAACTCAACATGAGATCATTTTTTTGAAAACATGAGACAGTGAACTAGCAAGTCTTCTACAGGACACCTTTCTTTCTGCTAAGTACAATGTCTCCATGGCTGCACCTGCTCTTGAATTACTTGTACCCCGACCCAGGTTACTCAGTCTTAAACCTACTTATTTGTTTTGAAACTGATATGATTTGGGATACATATATGGATTGTAAGATCTTTGTTTAACCTGTATGTGAGGTCAAAGTGGGACATTGGAAACTAGAGCCGGACACAGTAGAGTCTTTGTTAAACTCATCCCCTGTTGGTTACCGTTGCTACACTCGTCGAGCTTTCTGTTGTCGGACAACACGTACGCAATTTTACTCAAACCTTTTAGGAAGACGACTAATGAATTTGGCAAATGCTATAGAGTTTGGATTAGCTGGCGTATAAACTCCTCCAGGACAGAGCTGCTAATGTTACCCTGCTATGTTAGCGTCTTGGCTCTGCAAGTGAAATCTGAAGCCTGACAGACCTTCTGTGGCAAGTTACAGCTGCTACACAATGAAGAATTAATCTGTCGATTAAATAATCTTTCAGGCTACAACACCAAAAGTTTGCTGCTTCCAGTCTCTCAGATGTGATCACATTTTGTTTAGTTTTGTCTTGAATGATAGTAAACTGGGCTGAGTTCTTTACAATTTACAATTTACTGTTGGCTGGTTAACCGAGTTAATTAATTTAGTAATAAGTAGTTAGTGAATTACTAATTTTAAAAAATGATTAGTCACAGTCCTACAGAATAACAAATATTGGCTGGTTACCTTTCTATTTCTTGTTTATCTGTGGAAGTATCCACAGTGAGAAGTGAGCATTGTAGTTAAATTCTGTTCTCATCCAGGCTGCACAGGTCTCTCTGTTATCTCTGCAGTGTGGTGCCATAATTTCAGACTAAAATACAGTCAACAATAAGGTATGTATTATGCCAGAGGCCTTGCGAACCATACTGAATCATATTCAGGAGCTTGGTATCAAAACCATTAGTATAAAGGGGGTCAGTTCTGCCTCTCTGACATCGCCATCAATTCAGGTGTCATTGGTTTGACTCCTGTTGTAGCCACAGTATTATTCATAAAACAGTTTCTCCTGATGTGTTTTCGTCTGACAGGTAGAGGCTTGCTGATGGTCTCAATAGCCAACGTGATAATAATAATTTATACAAGAATCTGTCAAGGTTGTGACCAAACAAAGCCATGGCTTGGTGCACTGAGCTGTTAATGGCCTCCTGTCGTTGGATATTTTGTTGCTGACGCTCCGTGTTGGTTCAGGCATTTGTTCATTGATGAGTTCATTGAGCTACATGATTCTCACGGTAGACCTGACACATGTGCAAACCTCTGCAATTGCATAATTGTGGCTGGCACACGGATCAAGTGCGTGCCTCTTAAAATTTGAAACATCTGGGAGTTTACTGTAGATAAGTGTTTGAGAGTAACAGTAGGCCCAGCATGGATGAGAACATGTCCACACACACAGTTTACAATCACAAATAGTGATGAGATCAGGGGGTTAGAGCAGGAGGGGTAAGAAACAGTTCCCACATAACACTTCATTAGGTGAACGATGGGATTCAAAACTTTGCAGGTAATTTGCAACAAAGAGACACAGCAGAAATCCACATTAGTCTGAATCTGAATTCTTCTTCTTTTTTAAACCCTGCTCTGACAAAATAATTTGACAACTCAGATGCATTGCCATGTATTTTCTTAACTGCATTGATCCGAGGTTGTCAATAAATAAATTCAATCTGTGGTCACCATTATCATTATCATGAGTCAGGTGATGGCAGCAGGCTGAACACACGATTAAATCAGTCACTGTGGGTTATCATCTGGGCTGAGTCACTGTCCAGTGATGATGAACTACATCATATCACCGTTTGATGAGAGTCAGGTAATTGGGGTTACCAAGAATATACCCGATTAGACAGAAAACTCCTGGTAGACACAGGCTCACTGTCAACGTGACCTAATGTTGACATGGTACCTGGGTCAAAGCTCACACATTCAGCCAAATTAGCTGCAGCCATTTTAGTTTCAGCTGGACTGAGGTGATAAGAGTTGTGAGTCCTTATGGGCAGACCAAGAGGATATGGCTAATATTATTCAGAGCAGGGACCCTGTTCTGGTCCCAGCACTCTCTCTCATTATATTACTGACTCTGTGGGAACAAGCCTCGCTGAATATTTTAAGTTAGAGTGCGTTTTATCTATAGGAATCTATATTAGAAATGACAAGTTTGCTTTAAGGTGCTTTACAATTTGTACAGTGTAAAACACCCTCTGTGCTTAGACCCTTGATTTAGATTAGCAGTGAGTTTACAGCGTGTTTGTTGTTGTGTTGTCTCTCAGTCAGAGCATGGTCCAACTTTTCATCATCTCAGTACAGGAGACATTGAGCATGAAGGTTTCTCATCCCTCTTGTAAGAACTTTATGATCATCAGTAATTTCACATGTGTATGTAGCCTACAACAGCTGAATTTGAGTTAGATTATAATTCTCATTTACTAACATCAGTGTGTGTTTAGTGGAGGCAGTTTAGTACTGACAGTCTGGTTTTAATGTTTGTTTCAAATAGATCAATAGCATCAACACGGGACTCGTGACTAACACTAATGCTGTTTAACTGAAGAAGACTGTTGGTAAAAGTGTGTGAAACCTTGTAAATGACACTGAGGGAAAGTCATACAAGAAGCACCTTATTCGACGCTCTCAGGGGAGCCAGCGTTGCTCCTTTTAGCAGCAAAATCCAGGCCTCTCTCAGTCAGTCAATGCTGTTACCTCTGGCTGAGACAGAAGCTGGGACAGTAGCCTGTATATTCTGTTACACTCAGACATGCAAACAGATTCACGCATGTAAAGGGACATTTCAGCATGTATTTATGGTTTTGCTAACGTTAACACATTTTAATTCGCACTGTTTGCACCAAGATCTAATATTTTTATTAATTTCTGCTGAATCTTTTTGGTGCATTTTTGGTACCTTAAAGAAAGAAATGGGGCAAAGAAACTGTTGTCCAACTCTTGATTTGAGGATGCAAATTGTCTGCTGCCAGCATTGAAGTGTGAACTAGCTTCTCAGGTTTTAAACTAAATCTTTACCAGTGTCACGATGGACGCCTGGATGAAGCCCCGGTGACATTCTTAGCTGAATGCCTGGTGGTTCTTATGCTGTTATTATGGGAAACGTTTACTTTAGTGGAATTCAAGAGTTAAAAATAGTTTTCAAATTTTTTGTATCCTCTCTGTTTTATGATGAATATTTTACCCTGGCTACATTGTCAAAAACAATGGCTGTAGCATAATTAATATACTCAGACTTTTGATGGGTACCTTTCAACCTATGGCAGCTTTTCTCAGCTTAGTGCACTAAATCACATTAGTAATGAAAATCTAAGGAACACAATGACATGCTATATACATGCTATTTGCTGATCGCTTCACTTTATTGTGTATTGGTTTACATGTCAACGTGCTCACTATTACATATTTTCTCATACACTATATACGATAAGCTAAGAGTGTGACAGAGCATTTGTCTGGGAGGGTGAGTGCACACACAAAATAAAGTGCTGGGGATGACAGTGACACAAAAAAAGGAACCATGGAACTGATCGCGTAAACGATCACGCCCAAGTGAACGGACAAAAATGATGAAACTTCTTTTAAAAGAAACCACATATTTCATTCATAATGGATTGTCCCTCGCTTTACCAGTAAAGGTTACAAAGGTCACTTTACAAAAATTGTATCAGCACAGTCTCATCTGTGTCCTCTCTGTGTATTAAAGCCGTGTGTGTGTGTAGTCAGACAACACAGACAAACAGTACTTTCCCTGAGGATTCCTCCCCAGTGGGCATACGCTGGGATAGAGCCTGACTTGCTGTCCAGATCTCCGATTCAGCCTCTCAAGCTTTCCCAACAAATCCAACAACAAATCCAAAGCATTCCTAATTCACTCCAAGGAAAACGCTGTTAAACTCATATCAAACTGGAGGACGGCTATCTTTACGTTATATTACCAAACATTAAAAGCATTCAGAGTTCACCCAGCTATTCTCCGAATGATCTCATTCTGTGATATGCCGACAAAAACAATAACTACTAATTGACCGTTCAGCCTGCAGAGCAGGCAGAGTTTGCTCCCATGTGTTATTTTTTTATTTAAAACTGAGAAAACATTGGAGGAGGTAAACATAGTTGAACATTGTTCCATCTGGGCTGGCGTTAAGTAAGAATTTAAGCTGCAGTTTCCATTAAAAGAAAACGGATACTAAACATTAAATTAGCGGCAGTGTAAGTGGCTGAGTTCGGACAGTTTTTGCTTTGGAGTTTGTTTTCATGCACCAACGTCACCTCCCCTCCCTAATCTGACCATGAAACCTAAAATACCCATATGGGACACACATCGTTCCACAGAGAGGCAGGCGGCGGTTACAGGCTCCACACTCCCTCCTCTCTCTGGTTTAGCGGCGCTTGTCTGTGCTTCAAAGCACAAAGCTTAGGAAAATGTAGGGACAAATACATGACAAATGGTGCAGGGTGATTTTAATAAACTCTGTGCCTTTCTTAATATAGTTCTACAGCAGGGTAGCCACCAGCACCTCCTCCTCTGCTCCTTCCACACCCTTTGTGGTTCTGGCTCAGCAGAATCTGCTTGTGTGCCTGAGCAGCTTCCTCTCTTTGATTTATAGGCGGCTTTATGGGCGAGAGTTATCACTTCACTGCACCTAAATGTTACTGTAGTTTGGAGGTCCAGTCTGCTACCTCCCTGTCCAGCATTAGAGAATGGCATATACCTTAATTAAAACCACACATACTCTAATAGGAATGTGGGCACATTTTATTTACACTAGCAATTCTCAGACACAAAGAATGTAGTGTAAGTATTGTATACCATAATTTTCAGTTTGGTTGGGATCAGAGAAGCTCCAAATAAAGCTCATCACTATGAATTATTTGGCATTTGAGTGTAAGATACAGAACTGAACCTTTAATCATGATGGAAGCACCCCACCCATTGTGCTGTACGTCCAAATTGCTATCACGAGGTTACAGCTGGTATGTAGTTAACTACTGTATGCTCATGAACCTCAGTTTAGAGGCGAAACATTGTGCTGCTACAGTCTCATATCTGCTAAAGGTTTAAGGAATTCAGTACAGCTGGCTGGATGCAGCAGCTGGAGCCGATGACGTGGACACTGTGTGGAGAAACCTGGGGATTTGTGCACATTTTTAATTACACTGGAGACTTATGACACATTAATACAGGATGTCTGCCCCATACGTCAGATTAGGTGAACTGTAGATAGTGATGGCGTTCCATAGCATTTTGTCAGATATAAGTTGTAATTACTTGAATCTCTTATTGAAACCGTCGTCCAGGTGAAGTAATGTGAAAGTTGAGTCACGGCAACTTCCTTGTTAGGTTGAAATGTTTCATCCAAGTAGCTTCTTCAGTCTGTTTTTAAGTTAGTTGTCAGTCTAAATAACAGGCAGGTTTCCTTCTTGAGACAATGAACATGTTTCAGTTATTGCTTTTGTGAGTTTTGAAGGTTCAGTCACACCGACAACTCTTCATGTTGATCTCAATCAGCTTTCATTTTGGGTCGTTTTCTACCTTTTAGATGCACACATCTCACTGATGATGTTGCTTCCAAACGCATCTATACATCATCAGTGGTTTTTATTCTTTGTTGATGTTTGTAGTGTTAAAGAGGCTAAAGAGACTAAACAGACTGTGAATGAAAGATTTGCACTAAACGGGGCAGCGAGAATAAAAGTACCAGGTCAAATACATGTTAATCCATTAATCCCTTTAATGTGGAACTGGATTCCCTGCTAAGAGATGTGTGTCAAAGCTTGCTACTGAGAAACCAGCAGTAGTGTAAGGGCAGTGTTCACCTGTCAGTGGGTATGTGCCTGTCGCTATGTGTGCGGGGTCTAGTATCACCATGCTTTAAAAAAAAAAGATTTTAAAAAACTTTAAATAATCACAGCAAAACTGCCTAAAGCTAATGTTTTCTTTCATTTTCTTTTTTTGTTTTTCTATATTCTGTGCAGATTGAGGGAGGATAATGGTGTGAAACCACAGGATGCAGCATGTGTGCCATATGCCACACTCAAAAAACCTGTGAGCCCACAAACATGTGTAGGAAAATGCCTCTGGTGTCCTAAAAGTGGGCATATCCTGGTTGGTTTGTGTCCAGCATGACGTGAAAACATTTCCTAAACTGAAATTAAAAGTAGTGAAATGCGTCCAAATGTCTTTAATTCTGCCTTTAATTCACTAATTGACACCAACGTGGTTCTGGACCCATCTGAGTTGAAAATTTATGCTGGCTGAGTGGTGTCATGTGGCCTCAGCTAAGCGCGATGAAAGCCTTCCACTTCTAGTTTCTGTCAAGAATGTTACTTAATCACAGATGGCAAATGCTTCGTCATGCTTCGCCACTGATGTGAAGCTGATTTGAAAGAAGAAGAGTGAGACACCAGAACCACAGACTCGTGTAGGCCCAGCTCATCGCCGTGAGTCAGTATGAGTTGGCAAGCTGTGTTGGCGCTTTAGAGAGTGTGAGTATGTAAGGTCATTTGATTTGTTTAAAAAATCAGGATGTAGGGTGCTGAGTAACGGTTTCATTTCCATTAACTAGAGCTACTATAGAAAAATAAAGACATTATGAAAGTTATAGTTCGACCGAAGCAGTGTTTCCGCTTAATGTGCTGCAGAGTTGTCAGACAGAGCTAAGAAAGTTATCTCAGACTGTATGCACACAGATAGCTATTATAGACCAGAAGATGTATTTTTCCCGGCTGCTGGGTTTTTCCCCTTCATTTAGGCTGTCATTTCCCATGGCAAATACCTCAGTAGTAATTATTCCCGGACAGTTCCCATGCTCTTAGTTTGAGACGTCGCGTAAGCACAGATAATGTGAATGCAGATGACATGCAGAGCAGAGTTTAGTTTAGTTTCTGTAGGTTTGTTTTTCATCTGTATTATTTTTTGTCTGCTTGTGAGGATTCGGTTAACTGCTGTTAATAGTTTCTAACAGTACTAATGACTGTCATAACACGCCACTCCTCACTGACACATTTGATTTAACAGTCCAGTGTGCAGCATGAGGGAAAATGTCTAGTAAAAGTATAATAGTTTGTTTCTGTTTGTTTTATCCTTTCTTATTATGTCATACTTCAGCTTTATGCCTTGACACTGCTGCAGCCAAACTAGTGACAGAGGAGGGAAAGCAGAGATGAATAGATAGATGGTGCTCCCTGGAATGTTTTGAGAAGGGGAGGGGCGGCACACAGGAAGTGGCGTGTGGTTGGATCATAGATACAGATAGATAGATAGGAAAGGGGGAAGAGTTTACCTTGGGTTAAACTCAGAGACAGACGTAACCAGAGCTTAAGGTGCGTTAACATGTGAGCATTTTTCTGACCTGATTCACTGCATTCCAGCAGTAACCCTTTGACTGAAAGTGCAGTATCCATTCAAATCAAACCTGCCAATTAGGTTTTGACGTAGATCCCTGGTGCATCTATGTTTCAGTTATTCCCACCTATAATTACTCATTTATGAGCTTCCAGGCCTGTTTGGATGGTTCACCTTCCTCCATGTTCTCTGTCTTTAGAAAAGTGAGATGACTCTTCAAGAAGAATATCGCTGAAGGGTTTTTGCCTAATACTAATACAATAATAATTTGGCAAAACACACTCTCTCTCATACTTCCAATATTTCATTACTCCACCAGAGATGGTCTGAGACACTTCCTGTCTTTTTCTATGTGGCACGTATTTAGAAAAGTATCAGTTTGAAAGGATTTGTTTGATCCCCAAAACATTTTAAACAATAATTTGCATCAACTCTTCAGTTAAAAGTTTAACCTGAAACACTGCAGCTCTGCTCATCTGTCTTTAGATTCAAGCAGTAGATTAGGTTTAGTGTGTGATGGATGATGTGTATGTTTAACTGACAGTTGACTTTTGTTTCTGCTTCTCTCTACAAATGTTCCGTCAATTCTTTGCACACTAACGTGAAAGGATTTTCACAATGCAAGCAGTGCTGTAGATGTTAGATGAAATGGAAATGCGAAAAGCTTTTGTGATGCATAACACAATAACGCCATATGAAGCAGTTGTTATAATAATGACTTTATGGTTTTATGATTTTATTTTCTGCTTATCATTGTGGTTTCTGTGTAAGCTGAGTTTATTTTTAGTTTGTTAGGTATGTTAATTTCTGCTGTTTCTTATTAAATTTGACTATTGAGTATCTCACTGCTCTGTCTGCAGAGTAAGACTGGTCCAGGTTTATGGTGGCTCTGCCCCTCATGTTTTTCTCCCCTCTCCTCTGCAGGGTTGTTGATGAGTGAGTTGTGTCGTCCTTTCCGGATTATGCTGCTGGTGAATCCACAGAGTGGGAAAGGGCAGGCACTCGCCCTGTACAACAACCACATTCAGCGGATGCTCAACGAGGCCGGTGTCCCACACACTCTGGTTATCACTGGTGAGTCGAGAGAACAAGTATGTTGTTGCTAATGCTGCTAATTCTTCTTCATTGCACAAGTATGACACTGTAGTTTTTCTATAAGGAGAAAATATGTATTTAGAAAATAGAAATTAACATTTTCTGGTCTTTTTTCTTTGCCAAATGAGCCAAAAGTGTGTTTGTGTGTTGAGCGATGAGATCGCAGGTGGGGAGCTGAGACGCATCTCTGTTGACACCTGTCCATACACATGCATCTGCAGGGTGTCCAGCAGTCCACCTGTGTTCAGATTTCATTAAAGCTCTGTCACTTCCACTACCATAGGACATACATGTGTCAACCTGCCTGTTGTCCGACAGCGGGGGGGTCACACCAACACAACAGTCATGCCCTGCACTGACGTATTTTCCTCTCACGTCCCTGTTAGGGACATATCAGGACACATTAATGTTTACAATACAAAAAATATTTGTATTTAGCGCTGTCCACCTGCCCTCTGTGTCAGCATTCTGATTGGCCAAGTTGTTTTTTCAGTTTTTAAAGTGTAAATGGGTCTGGGCTGCAAGACAATAGTCGTCAGTCAGTCCAGCCACTGGGTTAAATTCTCTACACGTCCACACCGGCCCAGGTGTGCTCAGTATTTAACCCTTCACCACGATTGGAAAAGGTCCGGGAAGGTCCATCAAATCAATAAAGCAATTTTTCCTGGACATTGCACACTCCTGGTTTTGTTGACTGATTTAGTTGCTTTGCCAACAAAATGAATGTGTTTACTCATCCGCTGATTCACAGACATTACAGATCCTTTAAAACTATAACCTTGTAGTGATCACAACACAGACAGCAGAGCCCCGAACTAAATACACATTCCAGAGTTTTCATTATCAAGGTCTTACATACTGTGTATGTGTGTACATAGAATCTCCAGTTGTATATAGTATCTATCGTGTTTTCAATTTTTTGTATGCTTCCACTCTTTGTTCTGTACTGAGCTGTGGTAACACACTAATTTCCCCGCTGTGGGATCAATAAAGTCTTATCTTATCTTATCTTATCTTACTGACAGCGTCACACACACAGACACATGGCCACAGTAACAATAACACCTCCCTTTATGTTCCAGCTTGTCTCTCTCTCCTCTCATTTAAATCCTCTTCGTGTTTTCATGCTGTCACCATCATTACGCTGATCAACTACCTCTGACCCGTATGCCTGCAGAGCTGTTATGTAATAAATATGACACACATGCGGATAAAGACATGTCCATGATGGACACACAAAATCCTCTTTGGCCATGATTTGTTTTGATATAATCTTGCAGGGTCACATATTGATGTTCTCATAGTCATCAGGACAGATAAAGACATCAGCTGCAGAGGTGATGTAGATACTCTCACCCTGATCTTATCTGTTATTTGCTACAGTTTTCTTCTTGTGTTCTGAGTTTGACCCTCAGTCTGGGTTTGTTCATAAATCAGTGCAGCATCAGATAAAAGACAGAAACTACGCATTCATCGCAGTGAGAATTGCACAGAGAAAGAGAACAGAGAGCAGACAGAGACGCAGGAGAAATCCTCTTCCTGGTACTGTGTCGAAAATGTTTTTGTGATTTCTGACATGTACTTTTTGACGAAATAATCCTGGAGGATATGTAAGAATAGTTTAAATCCCTAAATCTACATCTATGAAAGAACATGATCATTGAAAAGCAAATCTGGATGACACAGTGAGAGACAATGTCTTTGACTTTAACTTTCCTGTTTCCAGTAAAGAGCTGCTACCCCCGTTCTATATAACACTTTGGTGTTACACCGTCTCCTATAAAGTTAATGTCTTGGTCCTGAACATTTTCTAATTCAACCTGTATAAAAAATAATAACAGCTGCCGATATGCTAACTCTTGGCTTTGGCTGTAACAATGTTAATACACTTTTGCTTTTGCAGTTTTGATTTTAGTAAAGCAAAAAAAATGATTGGTTGATTAGCTATAGGGAATCTCTGACTTTCTAAGCTATGATTTGACAGTTGCTGTTGCTGCTGGGGTTTTAGCGAACAGCCAGTTGGGACTCGCTCAACATTAAAAGAAATTTAATTTATATGAAAAATATGTCCTATAATTTTACCGTATGTTTGGCCATTACACTTACTAAACAGCATGTTCAACTCTTCCTGTGTATCACCTGTGTATCATCTGTGCGAGACGCGAGGCTGGAAGTCTCTTATATGCAAATGCTAACGGAAGTGGAAAAACTCATTATTGAATCCTGGGCTGTGTGGCAGCTGTGGGCACTGCCAGGGGTGGAGATAGATGAAGGATGACTGCACTGCTGCGGGCGCCCAATGCAGAAAGACAGAGAGAGAGAGAGACAGAGAGTGTATTTGTATCAGTGTGTCTTGTGTGTTTGTTGCTGGGTTTCTGAGTGTGTCTGTGTGTCAGGAAAGATGGCACACTGGTTCCTCCCAGGCAGTCTCCCTCGCGGCTCAGGCATCCTTAGATGTCTGTCAGATGGTATTAATTAAATGACATCAACTTCCTCTTGTGCTCAGACTCGTCAGCTCAATAAAAATTACAAATATTTCCCAAAAGAGACATCTGCTTGAACTACCACATTTTCTATCATTAGTTTTTTCTTTTAGTCTTTTCTTTAATTCTGGAAATAAAGAGGAAACAGTCCACATGCTCTCGTAAACTAGAATTATGACCATTCCAGTTACATGCCTGTCCAGACCCATATTCTAATCAACTTATTCATTACTTCAAGTGGACATTTTTGGCAGACGTACTGAAATTCTCCTCAGGCATTTCTCATATGTAGCATTGATGTTCATGAAGGTTGGTCAAAGGTCAAAACCCAAGATCATTGTGACCTTGAGTTTTGACCTTTGACCATCAAAATCTACTCAATTCATCCTTGTCACCAAGTGGATCTTTGTGCTAATATTGAACAACTTACCCTCCTGTCGTATCTGAGTTATTGCATTCCTGATAATGGGTAGGACGGAAGGATAACTCAAAAACATTATGCCTCTGGTCAGGGCACACATAAAAATGTCACGGGTCATTTAATAGAGTACATACTGTGTTGGAGCTCTTCTTTGTTTTATGGCTCATGTAAGGATGTTAAGACAACTTTGACTCCAGCACAGAGGCCAAGAGGAGGATTTTAGAAACATCCTAGATCCTACAGAAAGGAAAATGAGCCATTTATAAACTGATCAAAGCTTCCTGTTAAAGAAGGAAATCTCCCTGGAGCAGTGCTGTAGAGCTGCGCAAGACAACTGACAACTTGCCAACTGCAGCAGACAACTTTGCACGGTGGTGGCACAAAACCACAGAGAGTGAGAACATTTGATTTGTAAAATCACACAGCATCACACTCAGGCTCAAACATGGCCGACTTTACTCATCGCAGTGTTGCTCCGAAGCCATGATCCTGTGGGTATGGAGGCTAAAAGATGCCAGACAGGGAGTGTCTAAGAAAATCTCTTTGCATTATGGACATCTTAAGGTTCAAAGTCTTTGGTGTTTTCTTCTTATGGCCCAAAGGTCTTTAACATGATGACCCCAAAAGAAATCATTTCCAGGATGTTTGTGTATGTGGTTGTTCCCACTTCATTTAATTGCTTGGTGTAAATAAAGTTTATGATGTTGAGTCTCGATTGAGTTACTCCGTGTGCTCACTTTTTCCACTGACAGACCGCACAAGTTTGAAAAGTCCTACAAACGCTTGTTCTGATTCTTCCACAGTTTAGCTTTGGCTGAGGGCAGCGTTAGAACAGGAAGCGTCTATCAGCTCCTGCAGCCCGTTAGAGTCTCGCTGGACCTATGATGGGGCGTATTTCTCTTTTGGTGTTGATTTGTACAGTGTGCAGAGTCATGGATTTAATGATATAAGATTTAAGACTGTTGGAGTGGCCATTATTAAGAATGCATTTGTGCTGTGGAGCAGTGATAAGGCTGTGGAAACATGCAAATTTGACTGGCCAGCTGGTGCTCACTGTAGTCGTGAAAGACACATATGACACTTTGTTATGCAGTAAACACATTTAACCTCTGCAAAGAGGACAAACACAGCAGTCTGAAGGACACCTGGTGTTCACACTGAAGTAATTCTACAGATAGTTAAACTCTGGGAAGTTTGTGTGTGTGTGTGTGTGTGTGTGTGTGTGTGTGTGTGTGTGTGTGTGTGTGTGTGTGTGTGTGTGTGTGTGTGTACACATTTGTGTTTTTTCTCTGTAGCTATGCTATCGGGCAGCTGAGTAAGTGCTCACAGTGTTTATAGTGTTTTCTACACTATCAACACAGACACATTTAAAAGGCGCTTGCTGTGTGAGTGTCCACACCTGCTGTCATGTCGGTGGAGGAGAACTGCAGCTATTAGACGGTGCTGCAGTCAGGATGTGTGTGACAGCAGGGTGGAGATTCACCTGCAGCTGCCTTTAGTGGAGCAAGGACGGAACTTGTTACCTTACATCCCTTTAACCTATTATGATGCAAGCATTTGCAATCTGAAGACGTAGCTCAGTGGAAACAAGTAATGCATTAAAACATATTACTTGTTTCATGGTTGACAGTAGCTTTGCATATTTATTTTTTTACTCGTATATAAGCCTGTAGCTCACAGTTATTTTCACCATATATTAAAGGGCAATTTCACCTTATTTGTTTCTACTCACACGTACTCACAAATTTCCCCCCAAATAATTTGTGGCTGCAGCTTTCTCTTCTGTCCGAACTGGCCTTGAGGATCCTTTAAGAAATGCTTTCTTTGTGTCGGGGTTCAGTCATAGGATAGAAAGATCACAACGCTCAATATGCAAGTAAACATGCGAGCAGTGGGGCAGTAGAAATGCAAATAATGATTCATTCATTATTGATTAGTTTCCCTTCCTTCTTTCATTCCTTCCTGTTTTTTGGAGCATCTGTTGTCTGTTTGTGTGATGAAGAAAATCATCTCATCTCTAAATGTAGGAAACTAAACAGCAAATACTTTGACATATTTTCTTAAAATGACCAAAATTATTATTTCATAACAAAAACCTGTTGCATTTTTCTAAAGCCTACAGCTTCAACGATTAATTGAGAAAATATTTTGCAGATTAATCAATAGTGAAAATAATTGTTAGTTGCAGCCCTCACTGAATGATTTGTGTTGGCCAGTTTCACAATAACAGGCCTGCTGTAAACTCAGCATTAATCAGCAAATCTCCATCTTTACTGTTATTTATTTATTTATTTATATATATATGTTGAAAGCTCAGGAGCTTCTCCTCTATTTTACATTTTAAAAAAGGTGAACCACTGTCCTCTCCTCTCCTCTCCTCTCCTCTCCTCTCCTCTCCTCTCCTCTCCTCTCCTCTCCTCTCCTCTCCTCTCCTCTCTCCAGTCTTAAAAATCATTTCCATCACTGTATGACTCATCTCCATCTTCCCTAATGCTGTTTTCCCACAATGCTTTGTTTCTCCTTTATCAGTCTGACTGACGAGGGGAGTAGCATACTAAATCCACTCTCAGCTCTCCTCCCACCACGCTGCAGTTTCCCTTCTTTGTTTCTGATTGGGGCCCTTCGGTCCTTTTAGTGTAAAGCCTCTGCATAGATAAGGAAATGTGATGTGACTGGACTGAGAAGGACGAATCGATTTCTTTATTCTGCAGAGTTTAGACAAGGTAAGGTAAGGTAATGGGAGAAGCTGAGATCAGATCCTGCTCCAGAGGACTGTGTGTGTGTGTGTGTGTGTGTGCTGTTCTTTTGTTTGGTTAAGACATTAACACAATGGTGACATTTAAGCACAGAACAAAGTAGTTACATGGAAAAGAAGAAGGAAGAAAAAAGACTTTTGTTGCCCCGAGGTTTGTAAACTCTGAACATAATAAAATTTTGCTTTCCAATGTAATTTATATAATAAACAACCATAAAATACTAGTTGACAGCTGTTGACAGGTACAGATTACTGGTGGTCTGGTGCACACGACTACTTTGCTTTTGTTCTGTTCCCCTCCACTTTCAGACTGAGGACACAAAAACTTAGAAACAGGCACAAACAGATACATGTTTGTTTGTTCTTCTATAGACTGAACAGATGAGAATATTAAAAAAACTGAATAAAATAAACATGTTTGAATAATAAACAAGTCTGAGGTAGATTAAAATGAAAGTGTTAAAACTGCAGCTTTAGCTTCACTCCAGAACGATTACGAAGACGTTACACTTGGAGGTGTTTTGGATTCACAGCCTCTGTACATTACAGTACAGTAGACACACTGTCAGTGCATCATGTTTACATGTGGTACAACAGACCCTCACATACTGTACACACAGGGAGACAAACAGGACACAACACTATTACCTCCAGATTAGCAGGTGTGGTTTTCAAAGAATGGTTAAACATTGTGATTTCACCTCATTATAAACTATTAAGGAAAGTATCGCCTTTGTTCTCTTTTGCTTTAGTGTCGTTTAATGAGTCTTCCCATGAAGTCCCTGTGCTCATTGAGCGTGACACAATCTGCACAGACTCTAAAATTTTCTCTTGTGGTTTTGTCTCCAACTACGCACTTCAGCTTAATTTGACGAAGTGCTCCTGGCTAATTCAGTTGTTCTGGTGTAATTGGCAGTTTGGCACATGGTTCATTTAAGACGGATATCAACTTCCCCCCCCATGGTGATACTTTAATTTGGTGAACTGAGGGGGAAAAGGGTTACCTGACATTTCAGCGTCTCTGTTTTCATGATTTACATCTGATGAACCTATTCGAATCATGTGTAAGCTCATCTCTCTCTCTCATACACACACACACACACACACACACACACACACACACACACACACAAACGTAGCTGCTGACAGCAAACACCTGCAGCCTGCCACACCTCAGTGATGTCTTACCATGACCCCTGACCTCTCTGAACAGGAAGGAAGCTGACAGGACAGTTTAGTGTCAGACAGGAAAGGCACACCTGCTCGGACACTTTATATTACTGCGTGTATTTTTGTGTTTTGCAGAGCGACAGAACCACGCCCGAGACCTGGTGAGAGAGGCCGACCTGTTGCAGTGGGACGCTTTAGTCATCATGTCAGGAGATGGACTTCTGTATGAGGTAGAGACGCCGTCTGACTAGATTACAGACGTAAAACATAAACGTGGTACAAACACATGAACATTAACATAAAATGTTTCAAAATACAAAAGTATCAAAGGAAAAATTCATCTAATTATTACCAAACTAACCTTGTTGTGTCCTAAGTAGACATCGAGGATTAATCTGATGTTCAGTTAATCTGAACTAAACAGTATGAACAGTATATAACCACATATTTATTTTTGGAGTTCGTGGTTTATTTCAAACAGGTGTCTCACAGTAGTTTATAATTATCTATATGACTGTGAAATAAACATACACATTTTACATTACTGTTGAGGGGCGAAGCAATTCCAAACTGATCAATTAGATGAAGATTTGAAGACTGTACCAAATGACTTTTCATCATTCTCTAACTTTTCTATAAAAATAGAAAGATACAGCTGTTTTTATAAGCCTAGTATTTATTAACTAGTCTTTTGTTGATACTAGGTGTTGTTTGTTGTATTGCCTCACAGTGTGAAGCTTTGTGTACCTGTCATTAGGGTGTGGTTGGATTTTATTATACTAGTGCGACTCACTGCTTCAGTTTGAGAACTGAAATTCACCCCACCTTTTCAGATACTGAAATAACAGAAATTTATTTTATTTTATTTAAAGGACTGTGGCTCCGGTGGTGAAAACTAGAAACTATTCTCTTCAGTTTTTTATGTTATCAGTAATCAAACCAGAATAAACAAAAATAACGGTGAAACCCAAATTAATGAAAATATTATTTCTCTTTCTTAGTTAACACATATTTCTATCTGAGTTGAAGCTGTATTTTCTGTCTCTGTTAGGTGATCAATGGTCTGCTGGAGAGACCAGACTGGGAGGAGGCCATCCGGACCCCGCTGGGTGTCCTTCCTGGTGGATCGGGCAATGCCTTGGCTGCGTCCATAAATTACTACTCTGGGTGAGCCACAGGCCGAAGTGTCAGCACTTTGTAGAAACCTGTTTCGTAGAGCAGCGGGACACATCGTCTCTGTTCGGAGGTCACACTGAGTTTTACCCTCATCTTTTTTTACTGTTTATTTTCTAAACTGTCATTTTGCACGTCACGTCCGTTACCATGAAGGGTGATCCCCATGAAGGGTGATCAGCTCGGCTCTGGTGCTGTCCGGGTGTAGTAACAGTTGATTTACTGCAGCAGAGCTTCAGCCATTTGTTAATTAATTGATCACAGAAAATTTATTGGCAGTAATTTGTGGATTTTTCGTGACGTGGTGATGAATAAGGATCAATTAAGAAAATAACCTGCAGTGAAAATAATCACTGTAGATAAGAACTTTATTATGTTGTTATGTAAATTCTCTGCATCGTGAACTTGCTACTATATTATGACTAAGCCTCTTTGCACAGCTCCACAGAAACCAGTCTAACCAGTTAGGTAACATGACTCATTCCAGCCTCGGCGCTGTGAGTTTCATTTGTGTGCGGAAAGTATTTACACAGTGCAGATAAATTTGGTTTGAATCTGATTATGCAGTGATTCAGTCACACGATGGTCAAAGATGTAGTCCAAATACATCAGCCCGTCCCCCGTCAGCGGACACTGACGTATCTGTCAGTCGTGTTTGTTTCTGGTTTTGTGTGCAGAACATACAGTTGAAGCTTTGTAGACACGATGTGCAGCACATGTGCATGAAGAGTGTGTAATGGCTGTAAGCCCCTGAGGCCGGGTCTGATCTCCTGGTGTCTTTCACTGTAAAACGCACTCATCTCATTTTAATTAATTATTAATGTGATTTGCTCATTTGAGTGATTGTTTGTAGTTAATTCAGAAGAGAGAGGAGAAGCTGAAGGACAGAGAGAAAAGATGGAATAATGGATGAACAGTAACACGACAGCGTGACAGCGACTGGTGAGACTGACACAGACAGACAAAGCTGTGTCTGAATTCTGAGTAATGTATATAGGGAGTGATTTGTAAGTGTGGTACAGCTGCTCCTGGATGTTTGCAGCTGATGCTAACACATAAACATTTAACACAACCAATAACCTACTTACTTGCCTAAATACCCACTGACTGGAACATTTTGTGACTTTTTGGCCAACATATTATCTAGAATAACTGCTATAAGCTAATAAGCTAATACCAAATAATGAGTTAGCCTTATTGAATTAGCTCAAGGTCACACGTGAGCTTCTGTGAGGTCCCATCCTTAATATGCAGGTGTTAATATGCAGATTTTGTCTAGAATCTCCGTTGTCACTGTCTAATAAAGGCATAAAATACAAAACTAGGACTAAACCAGCTAAAATATCTGAGACCAGAGTTTCCACATCCTCAGAGTAAATATGATATGAGTAGGAACTTTTTGTGCTGTAGTTTTGGTTTCCTGGTTTGTCTGCGCTGCGTCTTTTTAAGTTGCTACCTGATCCTCACCACAGGAGAGTGAAAGTGGGTCAAAATCTGTTATTAACGTTTTCTCTTAATGTACTTAGGGAACATGACTAGAAACAGAAAAACAGCTCCAGACAGCTTTAGAGTCTCTTATGTAAGTTTGACCTTTTAGTTTCAGCTGTGACCCTGTTAGCTCCTGACCTGCTCCCTACTGTACATTAATTCGCTGCAGCGTTTTGTTCACTTTGTGGAGGCTGTTACCGTCTGTGGTCCTTCTGCTCTTAAGTAACCTGGTGTCATGTGGGAAATGTAAAAACCTCATACGGTGCTTTGAGGCTCTTTCTGTTTAAGCTTCTCCTCTATTTATTTTTTTAATCTGTCATTTTATATCTTAGAGTTTTTGGGTTCTTGTTGGTGCCTCGTAACATTTATATCTAAGTCTTTGTGCTTTTTTTTTTTATTCCTCAGCAAGGCTCTAGACTAAATAAGAAGCTCAGTTAAAGTAACAAGAGGACGTTAAATAAAACATGTGATGCTCATGTCATCTCCAAAGAGCCACATTCATTGATCCCTGATCATGAAACAATGGTCTTCCAGCCAGAGCAGCAGCAACAATGAGAGGAAGGGACCAGACTCTGTATTGTTTCCTCTCGCGGGGGCATCCAGAAAACATCTCTCTCTTTCTGGATGCTGCAGGCTGTCCTGCAGTGGCCCTGGCCAGAGTTGATTTGGTATTATTCCCAGCTGAATGTGGGGTTCACCAAGGCTGCGTGGATCAAACGAGCAACAGCTAGAATGCATCTGGTATTATCTGATGCAGAGAACGGGTTCGCTGAGTGAGGCTTTAATGTGTTTCTGTTCACAAACATCATCTGTGACGCTGAACGCTGATGGTTCCTGAAGGGTCAGGTGGGACACTTTGATGTGAGGCAGAGTCTCCCTCCCCTGGTGGTTCACCGACACTGCATAACAAGATGAAAATACACTGACGGGACATATGAAGATATATGGAGCTTGAAAGCGAAATAGTTGCCGTACATTAAATTTTCAGTTTGATCTGCTTCAGATATTTAACTGAAGTAAAGGTACCAATACAATAATGAAAGCAAGTAGAAGTTTACGTAAGTAAAAAATGATCAGAAACATATACTTGCAGTAGCAAAAGTATTGGTTGTACAGAAAAATATGTGAATGATTGTGTATTTGTCACATTTTTACAGCAGTATATAGTACATGGCATAACATAACATGACATAACAAACTCAGTGGACAGTGACTTTGCTCAAATTGATGCAAAGTTAGCATGAGTTAAATATGTTTCCTCTTTAACTAAAAACTGCACATATCTGCAGGCTTTATGAACATGTTTCTGAGTCCAGTCGGAGGCTGAGCTGGACACAACAACGCATGATAAGAGGAAGTCACGTTGGTGCAACTGACAAAGTGAGATTTGACCTCTTTTGACCTAGGACACACATAACTCTACATACTATAACTATAACAGATAAATGTAGTGAACTAAAAAGTACAGAAGTGACATAAACTACAAACGTATGTACTGCTCTAAAACACTAATTAATCTCAGTACCTAAATAAATATATTTTCTTTACCATTAGTAAATCTCAGCTGCAGTAAACAAGGATAAAAGTGTATGAATCCCTTTTTATTTATAGACCTCTGGAAAAGGCAGTGATTAGAAAGATAGAAACCGAGCTGTTGAAATGTAGATGAGGTTATTTTTATTTTCAGACTGGTGAATAAATTCAGGATGATGAGTATGGAGATATCTGCAGGGCCACAGGCTGTGAACTCCTCTGAGACGTCCAGTCATCACAGTAATTGACTGTGGTTGGTAACAGAAGGCAAAACTCTGTGTGTGTGTGTGTGTGTGTGTGTGTGTGTGTGTGTGTGTGTGTGTGGTGGGGGCTTGTCATGACCTTCCACCCCGGCTTCATTCTCCCAGATGGGCTTGTCTTTGTTGTCTGACTGCCCTGTCATGTCTGAAGAGCCCATAAGCCGATTCTGTCCCAGCTCTCGTTTGGCCCCTGAGCTGCCTGGTTTACTGAATCCCGCCCCCAACTCACCCTGCCCTCACCCCGTGTCCTTCGTGGCCCCTGCTCCTCTACCTCCTCTCTCCTGTCTGTGTTTTCACATTAGAAAATAAGGTCACAGTTATCCTGGTATTGTGTAACACTCTTCTTATAACTTGAGCCTTGACCCACTTCCTAACCCAAAAATATTAAGGGCACCGTCCTGTTTTTGTTTTCGAGTGTGCATTTTATTATTGAAGCAGCAATGTTTCACTGTCTGCTCTTAGAAAACTGTTGATGATTTAGTCAATTAAATGCTTTAAAAGAATATATTTATTTAACAACATCACTGTTTTCTCTACATTTTTATCTATGCTTAATTTGATCCTAATTCAAAGTCCTTATGCCTTTTCTCACTTAGTTAGAGTGGAGCTGCTGCATCCTTTCTATCAACAGCAGCAAAAACAGCAAAACAAAGGTTACACAAGGTCCAGTTAGGAGCTCTGCTTTTGATTTGTATCACTTTACTACTTTTCTAGACTTTTGTTTAAAGGTTAAAACATAATCTTTTACCATTAAACAAAAATAAAACAGTCAAGCATCTGTGTTTAGAAATAAAATACTAAATATGAGAAGTAGATTGAAAAGTCTGACAATCATTGTCACCTTGTTTCTCAGCATGTCTTCAGGACATTAAGTTCTGCCTGTTGTGACTGACTCTCGTCTGCTCTCGTATCCAGAGCCTCTCCAGTCTCCAGTGAGGAGCTCCTGGTCAGCTGTGGTTTCCTGCTCTGCAAAGGACTGGTCTCCCAGATGGACCTGGTCTCCATCCATCTCTCCTCCAGTCCTCGTCTCTTCTCCTTCCTCTCACTGGCCTGGGGTTTCATAGCGGACGTCGACATAGAGAGTGAGAAGTACCGTCACATTGGAGCTGTCCGGTTCACCATCGGCACACTGGTGAGGCTGGCGTCTCTGCGCGTCTATAGGGGCAAACTGTCCTACCTGCCTGCCGCCGAGGACTGCAACAAGGGAGGTCTGAGAAACAACAAGACGCTGCACTACAACAACCAGGCGTCCTCCCTGGGTCCAGCTTCTATGCTGAGCTGCCCGTCCACAGACTCGTCCTGCCAGAACACCTTCTACAACTCCTGCCACTCTAACAACTCCCTCAGTGTGAGGAGGACGGAGAGTATGTCCTCCAGAAGTGCCACCAGCGCTCTACCTGGCCCATCCGACTCCCTGCTGCTTCCTCTAGACCAGCCGCTGCCTGGTGACTGGGTGGTGGTGCAGGAGGAAGACTTTGTCCTCATGTTGGCCATGTACCAGTCCCACCTGGCGGAGGACCTGCTGGCAGCACCAGATGCCACCTCGGACGATGGTATCATCCATCTTTTCTACATCAAAGCTGGGATATCGCGCATCGCATTGCTAAGGCTGTTGCTAGCTATGGAAAAAGGTGCACATCTGGCTGCTAACTGTCAACATCTGGTGCACACTAAGGTGCGGGCTCTCAGGCTGGAACCGTATTCACCCAAAGGGATAATAACGGTAGATGGAGAAGTGGTGGAATATGGGCCTGTGCAAGCAGAGGTGCACAGAGGTCTGGCAAGATTAATTAGTGGATGAAGTGCACAAACACCACCTGCGTCCATCTCTGCTGGTGGTGCAAACGTTTCTCATTTCAAATCAGGTACACAAGCAAAGCAATTGACGTAAGGAAGTGTTCAATGTTAAATAAATAACTAATTGTCATATAAATAAATACAGACACACATTTGATCTTTCAAAATAAGAGCTTTGATTAAGCTATGATTAAAAAGGAATTTTTCAGTAAGGAAAACCGGTGGGAAAGTAGGAATCCCCTGCAGTCGACTGAACAATGAGCTGTGATCATGCCTCTCTTTATTTAATATTGAACACTCTGAGGTCTCCATCAAACGCTTCACCGTCGCTAGCCTCCAGTATCTCATCTTGTTTATCAAAACGAGCGTTTCCCCGCTGTGCTGAAGCCGACATGTCAGCCTGAATTATTCCAGCTTACACAACAGAGAAGCATTTGTGCAGCTCCTCTGCAGCACGACGGAGATGGAGAGAGAGAGAGTGTGTGTGTGGTAGTGGGCATTGTGGAGCTTCTCCGGACTGAACAGATCATCAAGCTTTATTTATTACACCCAGAAAGCCTTTAATGCACTTGATGGGTCTGGGACGTTTCTTATTGCACAACTGGTTTCTGATCAGATCAAGTTCCTGTGCCGTTGTTTCACACTGAGCACCAGAGAGAGGTGGACAGGATGTTATTGTGGAGTTGCACACAGTTCCAGATACATTGCCTTAAAGTAATGATAATAATAACAATAACTATAATGATACTTTATGGGGGAAGGTCATCCTGAACCAACGTCAACAGACTCCTGTCGTCTGTTTTTTGATTCTGTGATAAAGAGACATCTTAATGTACTGTAGGTGTAGTCGTATAGACGTATCAGGAGTGAAGCTTCTGTAATGACTTCACTTTAAAGCACTTCAACACTATTAAAGGCTCAGTTCACCCAAATTACACTATTGTTTCATGAAGTTCATATAGATTATCTTTGTTGCTCATTTTATATTGGCAAAACATTTGCAAAAATAAGAGTAACAAAAACAAAGTTTATCAATTTAAATGTTTTTCATATTTTTTGTGCTGTAATTGGTTGAACTGCCCCTTTAATCCAGCTAATCATATCACAGGCTGAATCAGGAGGTGAGAACAGTGCAGCAGAAAAGTTAATTATATCATCTAACTCTTAAAAACATCAACCGGGAGTGAGCTCAGCATCTCAGTGTGAAGGTGTTCAGCTTGGTCCTGCAGCTCTCGCTCTGGTGGTTGATGTGTCTTAGTGCCTCGATGTGGTACACGGCTGCACCCTCCCTCCCAACATCCCGACGCACTTCTTCCATCCATCTGCTGCTTTATGTGCTGCAGTGCTCTGCAGAGCAGTCCCAGACCCCACGCACGCACGCACACACGATTATCACCTAGGTGTCCTTACCATTGAGCTTTAACTCACATAGAGGAAATAATGACCGGACAAGTTAAGATTTGCATAGAATGAGGTACGTTTGAATTAATTCACCATGAAATCAGATTTGGATACTAGAAATGAGCTTTTCTGTGTGACACCAGCCTGAGTCAATGTGAAACACTGAGCAGCCTTAAACAGTGAGTTCTGGGGGTCGAATCTGGTTAAAACAACACACTGAGAAGTGAATGGAGACAGTCGGGGGAGGGGGGAGAGGGAGATATCGACTTGTTAAATGCTGCATGAAGCAGGCGGCGATGTGTTTCTGCCAGGGCGCCCTCATTGTTCCTCCCCGCCACATGAAATCATCTGTTAGCTTCAGCAAACTCTCCTGATGCTGTAGGAAAGATGCTTCAGAGCAGGTGATCGCACAGTAACACAAACTGTAACATGAGAAAATCTGACACCATCGCCTGGTCGTAATGTTGCAGCAGTGACGTCGCTGTCATTTTAAAGCCTTGATGTCTTCACAGTACAAAGATATTTAAATGAACATGTTTGTCACTGCAAAGAACTGAAATATGACTAACAAATATATTCTTTTAATCATGTTTTTGCACAAACTTTGTTGCCGAGGTCATTCTGAAGCCTTCATGGGACACTGAGGTCAGTTCTTAGTTAGTTTAAATCACATTTACTGGTGAAGGATCCTGCAGCAGGTCTTCAGCTGAGGATCAACAGGCACATGAGATGGAAACAGTACTTGAAAAAATGCTTGTTACATGTTGCTTTTGCTGTTGTTTATGGGAAAGATGTGGTTTGTAGCACCACAACCTAAAACATGAAGGGGCCTTAAGATAAATCAATATCTTAAAGGAAAAAAACACATGCATTAGAAATGAATACAGATTTGTGTAGCATAAATGTTTTTAGCCTTTCTGTTGTGTTCTTCAGGTTTGGAGCCACATAGTGATCATGTAAATCACAAACAGTTTTGGTTTTTTTTATGCCGCAGAGTGCTACAGACCGCATTCATCTTTATGTTCTATGCAAAGTCGGACTTGTTTCATTGATGATGTGCCTTGTTTGTGCTGCCTCCTGGTGGTTTGAATACAGTGGGACATTCACTTCCTCCTCATTCCCATCTTGCTGAATTTAAAAAATAACAAATTTTTCAGCACCAACTGTGTTTGGAGGAACAGATAAAACCGAAGATTCTGTCCAAACAAAATGAAACATCTGTCAGAAATAAGTCTGAAATCTTCAGCACTAATAAACCATCATCTGACAAAGGAGCTGATGTTTGTTTTGTCACTAACCTGACGACAGTGGAGACAAACTCACTTTGCCGATTTGCCGTTTATGTCTTTATCTGCTGCTTCTGAACTGTTTTGTGTTTAAATGTTTATGGTGAAGGGAAATTACGTACTTGTTTGTAATGTTTTCTTCTTGCACACTGAATGATTGAACCTTAATTCAAAGAGAAATCTATTTTTCCATTAAGACAAATGTCTAATTTTTTTATGATCAAATCAAACATTCTGCTGGATTGTTTTTGACTGAATAATAAAATAAATGATGACAAACTGTCTCTCATTCAGTTTATGAAACTGAAACTAGTGTTACATACACACTAGATGCAGGTGCAAATATCTACACTGGAGACAAATGCAGGACAGGACGTAAAACTTGGAAATAAAGTCAAATGGTCAAAAGTGCAAATATAGTCAGTATGAGTCAGAATGGTGTTTGCTAGAAACATTCAGTGCTCACAGTAATAGGACATTTTAGGAAGCTTTAGTCCAAGAAACATTTTTACCTTCACATCTGGACTACGAAGAGAAGCTGTTACCTATCATCATGAACAAACAAGTAAAATGCACCTTCCCTATAAACTCACAGCTAAATATCAGAGCTGCAACATTCAAAATACAGTGAAAGAAAGAACCTGTGATGTACGTTATGATTCTTAAAACATCTTGTCCTAACTATCATACTAAACTAAATTCACTGTGGTGTACTGCACTGTGTACAGCCAGGAGACCTCTTTATAATGTCAAATAATATAACAAATATCACATCTGATTCTGTAAACTACAGTGTCCAGGTTCAGAGTAATGAAGGAGCACGTCAGTCAGTGCAGCTCACATCAAACTTCAAACCGAGGATTAAGATTGGTGCTTGAAAGTTTGTCAACCTTTTAGAATTTGCTGGATTTCTGCATCATATGCTCTAAAAATGCATTTGGAGACAGACCTTTTGCCAAAACAGACAAAGTCCACCACATGGGACAGTTGGAAGGAGGAAGCCACTGGTCTACAGAGAGAAGACTGCTGCTCGTCTACAGTTTGACTAAGGTCATGTAGATAAACCAGAAGGTAAAAGAACATTTGTGGATGAATGAGACCACAGTATACGTTCCGAAGAGAAAAAGTTCTGTTTGGTGATGATAACACCGCATGCTGCCCCCGGATCACACAGCTATAAATTCTGAGTCATACAAGCAAACTGTGCAGGAAAGAATCAGGTACCGGTCAGTGAACTGAGGCTCAACAGGAAGTGGATTATGCAGTAAGACAAACTGTTATAGCAACCGGATTCGGAAAAGTTTAAAAACTTTCAAGCACCACTATAGGTCTGACTCTGGCTAAACAAACCATTTTGGTCTTTCCATTAGAACTGTTGACAATAAGAAAAAGTATACTTTCAGATTTCTCATAGCTTTGAAAGGAAAGTTGCTAACTGCTAACAGGAACCCAAATAAAAAGCCACAGTGTTTCTATGGTAATGCTTGCAAAGTTTAATACATCACTATACAGTCTTCTTAATGCAACAAAATTATACCATTAAAAAATTAAATCAAAATTACATTTCACACTCAGCACTTTGTACATATATGCCCCAAGCATCCACGTGACTTATTAGAACTCAAGTTTGTGTTAAATATATCCTGTAAGTAGTTATATATTTCATTATAGTCATGACATCTGTACAGAGGGAATCAGGCTACAAATCATAACTTTATTAGTTTTTTTTTAAATATATCAATAACAGGCCACTGTGGAAATGTAGACATCGTACAGTCAGGTCTTGTGTGTCGCCCATCCAAAAGGCTTAAAGCAACATGTTACATGCTTTGGCTGTAAAACAAACGTCTTGCAGTAATAATAATAATAATTTTAATCATGGTTTAAATCTGAATAATATACACAGATACACAGAAACTTTTACACAGCATCATGTGCTTGATATCCTGTCGGATTTCTGCTTTAAGATCTAGCTTCACATTTTCTGTTTCTGTGGCTGCTGACAGAAAGATGATGAAAAATGGAGCAAAAACTCTGACACAGAATTCTTGGTTTAGCTGTGTTTGTCTTTTTCTGAACACTGGAACCACAGCTCTTACTTCTTACGTCTAACCGCTCAAAACACTTCTCCAAGAATTGTGTCGGTGACATTTTGCGAACAGCAGCATGTGGGGAAAGAAAAGAATAAAGCAAACAAAGCTGCAGCTACTGCAGCCAGTGAAGAAGACAACACATCGTCTTCTGTAACATTAAAGGCAGCAACAAGATGATGGCAAAGGAAAGTCCAGGACCAGGGGACAAAACGTCACGGTGCCTGATCGCCTCAGGAACGACCGGTTCAAGATTCTTGGGGAGAAAAATAATCAAAGACAATACAAAACAGAATAACCCTCATACGACCTCTTTTTCTTTAGTCTCTTTAAAATGCAGCAGCTCTTGGCTCATGTTTTTATCCGCTCCCGTCACCCTCTGATTCAGAAACACTCTTCAGCATCAATGTCCTTTGTTCAGGTAAAACACCAGACAGCCAACTCGCTCTTGTTCATTTCACAGATTATGGCGAGCACAGAGGGTTTTTGTCTGACCTGTATCATAATCAGAATTATAAATACAATAATTGTTATAATATTTTTCAAGAAAAAGAACAGTATGTTAGAGGTGGGATGGAGTTATTTTAAAAGATGTAAACAAAGACTGCTCTGATTTCCCCAGGAAGCATGACTGGACCCAAAGATGAGATGTATTTTCTCTGCAAATTACAGCACAACCTGTGGTGAAGCAAATGTTTTATGCCAAGTCTGTAAATAAAATAAAAGTAAATATATGCTATAAAGAGAAAAAAGAAGATTCCAGGAAACAGACAGGTCCGGTTAAATTTTGTATTCATGCTTCAACCTTCGGCATCTCTCCTCCTGTAGTTCGTATTCTGATGGTATTAAACTCTGCAGGTGCAATTTGGTGTCAGAGACTCGTGTTTAAGAACTGATAAAAAGGGGAAACTGATCTGAGATCTGCACTATGAAGAAGGAAACACTCGAACAGGGTTTAAGTGGTTTCTAGTGTGTCTTGGTTTGTGTGTGTTAATGTCTAAAGCACGAGAACAAGCAGCTCTGTACACAATGGTCTGAGAGTATTAACAACAATTCAAGTAAGGCAACATGTTGACATGAGATGATGGAATGGATGCTGTAAGTTTTTTTTTATATTTATTCTTTGTGTCGTTTGCAGTGATGTGAGTTCACGTCTGTCACAGAAAAAGTGGAGCACTGTGGGTAAAGCTCCACCACGAAACCCACACAGCCTCTGTGAGTGTAACAACCTTAAATGTGTCAAAACACTAAAGCACAGCTTCCAATTTACCGATCGCCTTTGCTAAATTCTACAGAAAGTGAATGGACATTTTGAACGGAGAGGCGGCAACTGCGTTAAACTCCTTCACATACAGCCACGTAACAGTCGGCCTGTGCCTGGCTGGCTTCTCTATACACGTCAAACGCTACAGCAGTCGGAGCTCTGAAGGTGATTTCTATGTAAACTTTGCCACTGGATGTTTGCTGTGTGGTTCAGTGCGAGTGATTGGCGAAGAAAAGTACCAGCAAGAACAGTGGAAAAGGTTGTGAAGCTGTTGTGGTTGGCAGTTTTACTGACATTCAGTACGTTCTACTTTAATATTTGTGTGTATGTGTGTGCATTGTGTGAATAGAGAATTTGGCAGAAAGCGTACAACCAGTGATTTCTACTGGAAAAGAACTGTCCTGGTCAGTGTATTTCTTCATACGGTTTCATATCTCCCAGACCAGATTGTCCATTTGTTTTAGTGCAGGATGGTACAGCGATAATATCAGTAGTGCTACAGATAGCTGCAGTTAGCCAAACAGCCCGGAGAGCTGGTCTTTGCAGTTTTCAGTGAAACCCAGCCAATCGTGAGTCTTTCAGGCTGATTGTTATCCGACAAGTCTCCACCCGTACGGTGGAGGCTGCTGGAGGTTAGGTGAAAGAGGGTTCATGGCACTGATTTTTCATCTCATTCAGTCGTTTTATGCATCCACACCGCCACCACTGAGGTCAAAGTCCTGCTTAGGCCAGGACAGAAACTTTGACTGCCTCCAGTAAAAGCCCCACATTTTACCTGCGTCTATGAAAAGAGGGTTTCGATTTGACAGGGCACCTCCCAAAGCTCTGAGTGAGGTCCACCCCTGTTTACCCATCACACTCGTCTGCAGCGATGCTGAAGGAAAACAAAGACAGTATGAAGCCAGAACCTGCTCACTCTCCCGATCAGATGTGCTGTTCTCCTGTAGTAATGGTTTGAGTGAGAGGGATTATGGAGGAAGGCGGCAGAAAGTTGGGGCGTCGGGAGCAGAAAAGACTGAGAAATGGAGATTAAGGACATAAATTTGGGCAGTGCTGGGGACACAGTGCAGCTCTGGACAGGGATACAGAAGACTCAAAATTGTAGCCCCACTGGATAAGTAATGAATCCTCTTCTACAGCTTGAGGCAGATGAACAGATAGAAGAGAAGAAGGAAGGGAGCAGGGAGCAGTGCAGAGTGTCGGGGAACAGTGGGGAGGCACTTACTTGTCCTCTGTGTGCTCAGGGGTGCCAGCGGCAGCCAGCGCAGCTCTGTATTGCAGAAGCACACCTCGGACGCTCTTCACAAAGCCCTTAGACAGGGGGAAGAGCGGAAAGCCGATATCTGGGTAGCCGCTGCCCTCCGGAAGGAAGCTGCGGTAGCTCTTTCTCCGTTTCTTTGGTCGCACCACTGGTTGACTTCCTGTGGAGCTCACCCCTCCTGCACTGACCACAGCAGATTCTGACGTCCCACTGTGAACCACAGAGCCCGGGGCTGTAGAGCCAGCTCTGTTTTCTCCACTGTGAGACGTGACCCCCTGGGCGCTGTCGCAGTCTGAGATCTGGCTCAGTTCCTGCTGAGAAGTCGCTGTAGTGGAGGGACTCAGCCCTGAATCCTCCAGCTCCTCCTCTGTAATACTGGTAACAGTTGCTCCTGTGACCCCCTCTACCACAGGCTTACTGGGGCTGCTGTGGGCCACAGCCACAGGCCCCGATCCCAGGGGAAGCTGCTCGTTCGAAGGCTCCACAGATGAAGAGCGGTCTTTGGAGTGAGTAGCCCTGGAGGACATGTGTGCTGCCTGACCTCTCTCTGCAGCATCATGCAGCTCCAGCCACGCCTCCAGACGATGAACGAGCCGCCAGCCGTTAGAAACAAAGTGCTCCTGAATCTCCTGTTTGAAGACCTCCACAGGATTCTGCAGAAGCTGCGTCATCGACTGGACCATCTTGATCAGCGCCATCTCATTATAACAGCGGCTGTTCTCATATCCCTCCTGCAGGCCTCTGTCACTATCAAAGCCAGCTTCGTTATAGTAAGGCTCGTTCACAAGGATAAGGCCTGCAGGAAAACACACATGTATGTGTGACAAATTAAATCAAAAATCATAAAAAAAACACTAACCTACACATGACAATTTTCCAGGGCAAATGTCTGTGCAGCTGTTAGTTCCTAAAATGGAGGCACTATATAAAAACACTGCTGTAACTTCCACTTCAGACTGAAACATATAAAAATACCTTTTGATAAAGGGTGAATGTGTCCTTTAACCACACGATTTTATGTTTCAGCTTTCAGCACGTGGAGTATAGATTAATTACTTATGCAGGGCACTGTAAATCATATATTCATACTATAACATTATTAAAAGACACTAAAACATATAAAACTTAAATTGCTTAAAAACAAAAATTGACCTTTTTTGACTTTTTAAACTTGGATTTAATGAGCCCGTTCAGGAAAACAATCATGCCAACAAACAGCACCACCATTTTCTAACCACAAGATAGACGTAGATAAACGCATTGTTAAAGGCACATTTTACAGTGTGAACAATGAGACAGTAAAAGTGAATTAAAATCGAACCAACAAGCCAGTTTTATGGAAGTGGTGTAATGTCTGTGTGCGAGGTAGACTTATTTAGTTGTGTTGTGTAGTAGCACTTGGAGCCTTTCTGAGCAAACAAACACATAAATAAATCATTTATGTTCTGCAGGAAAAAAAAGCAGTGTGTGTGTTAGTGTGCGTGCACACTAACCTTGTATGGAGATCAGGACTTGCAGCAGACTGGACTTGCTGGTCCATCTCTCAGTGCCCTGTGAATCAAATCAACACAAATCAGTTTTTTAAAAATAACTTACAGCATCTGTTGTTGCTGCTGAAAATTGCTTTACTGTAGATTACAAAAGCTTAACTTTGACCCTTAATGAAGTACACTCAACGTATCATTCAGCTGCTGACATGTTTCACAACTGAATTTGTTACAGACATTTTGTGATACTTCCAGAAGCAGCAAAGCACATTTTACTCAAAACACATGGTGACTTGTGTGAAATCATGTCAGAGGAATAGTAACAACGTTTATTTATATTTATACTGATATATAGTCAGTGTGTAGTCTGGGTACTTTATGCAACACCAATCAAAATGTTTAGTGGGTTTAAATGACTGCAAATAATGATCACTGTCATTTATTATATAGAATTATATTATAAATATAATAATATTTATTATATTCTTTTTTTGATATTTTACTTAATTTATTCTGTTTTTGGTTATAGAATGACACTAAATGACTCCAAAAATTTTTAAGATGACATTTTTATTACAGATCTGAAGAGCACCACATAATTCCTGTAGCTACAAAACTGACCCACCTTGCCGATCCAGGTGCCCAGCAGACTGACGCAGACCTTGCCGTTGTCATAGAGATTGGGATTGAGGCGGCCACTGCACTGAGACAAGTAGCGAAACAGAGGCGGCACAGCTGGGTAGATATTGGGCAGCTGTATGTCAAACAGGAACAGGCCGTCCTCATATGGGGTACGAGTTGGTCCCTTGATTAGAGCTGAGAACAAGTCCTGTGTTGGAGAAAAAAAAAGATGTTAATGTAGTAGACAATGTAATGAGAGAATAAATATTCAGAACATACAGAAGTAAAGCTCAGTTGAGGGGAGGCGAGGTGGATATATGTATCACATATTACCAGGATTTTTATGAAAGAAACCCACCATGCGATCTTCAAATGTTTTGACCATGATGCCATCGGGCAGTGATGTTGCCAGCAGAGCCATTTCCTTCCTCACTGTGCTGAAGAACTTCTTTGCTTCTGCAGGCTGAAACTCCATTTTCTTGAATGAGTGAGTGTCTATAAACATAGAGAGAGAGAAAGAGAAGAGAGAGAGAGGACAGACAGAGGAACGGTTGAATAGCAACAATAAAAATGTACAAATGCAGCTTAGCTTGTGTGGGAAGATAATGCATCAAACTAATGGATGTGTGCATCTGTGACTGACGAGCACGATCACAGAATGAAAATGAGAAGCAGCTACTGTTGCTCATAGTAATGAAGAAATGTCTCTTTGGTGTCTGACAGAGATTTACTGACTGAAACTCCACAAAACACGAGTTTAGCATAAACAGTGAGATCTGAGGCTCTAATGACAGACTCACTGTGTTTGAACACTGTGTGCTGTACGAAGTATTGGATTCATCTCAGCTCACACTACACAGAATAACATCTGTAGCTTAACAGTAAGTTTCATATTTCCCCATTTCCCACCTGGTGCCCACTCCAGCACAGAGAACACCTCTCCCCTGGCACTGGTAAAGGTGACGCCGGGCTTGCCACCACTCTGTTGGCACAATACTGGTGTGTCACTGAGGAACTCATTGGGCCACTCTTGTCCACCGACCGGTGTCTGAGGCTCCTGTTGGGGTCTTTCCTCTCCAGTTCTCTCTGCCTGAACAGGGACAGGAAGAGGGAAGGACTTTGTTTTTGACTGCTCTGGCAAATTTGGGCACAAAATAAATAAACTCTTAAGATGTATATTGATATAGAAATCCATTGGTGTGAAAAAAAGGGTTGCAAATTAATTTAACACCTACATCTGTCCCAGCCCCTCCACTCCCCCCTGCCTCCACCACAGCCTCCATCTTCTCCTCCTCCACGATGGCTACGTTATCCAGCGTCTTCCTGAGGTTCTCCTGCAGCTTCCTAATGTCATCCAGGAAACGTTTCTCCTTGGTTGGCTTCTCGGGGGCTGTGGGTGTCACTGAAGTCGCTACATTAGTTGTGGAAGTGGGTTCAGCGGAGGTTGGGGAGGTTGGAGAGCCGCCAGCCCACAGCTGCTCCACAGTCATGTTCTTCAGGCTTTCCAGGATCTTCAAGGCCTCTTTCAATTCCCTGAAACTCAGAGAGGCTCCATCTTTACTGGGTTTCTCGGCTCCATTTACTGCTCCTCCTGGAGTGGTTCCTAAAAAGGAAGAATTATTAACTAATGACTTAAACATCTGTCAAAAGAGTCTGCATTCAAAAGCAGTATGAATAAATATGTCTCTGCCTTATACAACAACAGTTGTATACAGGACTAATTGTCCAACAATTCGACCAACATTAGCTTCACGAAGAACGATTTATGCTTTGCACTGCGGAGTTAACACCATTTCCTTGATGTGAACACCAAGATATATTCAAAGATAAAGCTCCCCACCTCCTCCAGAAGCAGGACTGGCCATAGCTACAGATGCTTCCCCCTCCTCTCCTGAGACGCCTTTAACGGGGCTGGTGACCCCGGCTTTGCTGCCCTCCTGTGGGGGGATGATGAATGTGTTGGAGCTGGTGGGGGTGGGGGTCGCTTGGTCTGTGGCATCTGCATTGTTGACGTGGCTGTCGTCCTCAGTGGTTAGACCATTGTCCGTCTCCCAGCTGTCGCTCTCGTCCTCCCACTCTTCTGTGGACAAGACGCTGCTCGTCTCCTCCACTGAGTCGTAGTCGGTCTCCTCGATCTCAGACTCCACATTGTAGAGGTGCTGCGTGCGATTATGAGAAGACAATCAGAAACATCACATCTAACGCAAAAATGACGTTCAGTTTCATAAAGCATAAACATTTACCTGTGGCAGAACAATGGTCTTGGAGTTGTCTGCCCACACCACCTCCACTTTGCTGCTCACATCCACCCTGGACACCTGGCCTACTGACGTCTGCAAGGAGGTGAATTTAGAGATAAAAAACATTATTCACAACAAACAACACACAATAAAGCACAATATGAAAATAAAACATAAAAAAGTCTACATGGATATGTGGATTATAAAGAGAGAAAAGCTGCTCTGAGACAACAGCAGTGTTTACTCTGGAATTATGAACAGCAACAGTGTGTTACTGTTACCTATAATTATTGTTTGTATTCAGCTGCTCCCCTCTATGTCCACGATGACACAACAGAGGTTTTTCCACTGTTCTCACCTCATTTTCACAATCGTTCTGTCCGTTCTCCGAGTTCCATATTCTGATGACAATGTCAGTGGTGCGAAAGTGGAAATCTGGGTGATCTGCAATGTCATACACACTGACATCCTCCTCCACACCGATGACCTGGATTAAACAAACAAACCAAAAATAAGAAGACTGCAGATCTCCTTGCATTTTTTGCTACAAACCTGAAGAGGAATGTACTGCGCATATATCAGGACATAACACCACCTGCTTCATTATATGAAGTTGCTATGGTTACTGCATATTCACCCCCGACTCCCTCACCTTACTTATGCCTCTCTCTCCCCAACGCGCTCGGCCACACAAACATTAAAACATGAAGCATTGTCACCGTCTTTAAGAAACAGGTGCTGTGTCTCTCCTCACTGACCTCCACGTCGTCCCCGCTGGAGTTAAGTTTGATCCACTTCACGACACATGTTCTGCCCTTGTGATCGCCAGACTGAATCACACCATACACTCCCGGGTCCTGCAGGGCTTGAGCTGAAAAGAGCACAAAAACAGACGCCTTCAAAAATCGGGTTCAGAAAGCAAAACGAAATAAGAAAAATACAAACTAAATAAAACTTTGACAGTAACATCACAAGCTTTAAGTCAAATCACTTCAGATCCTTTCACAGAGACACAAACTTTAAAGTTTCAACAAATGACCTACATACTGTACATACTGTACTGTAGGTAGGAGGTGGCCTATATAGAAAAAGTGTCATTGCAGTCCAGAGGGACAGAAATGACACACTTTGGTCCTCAAAAGTCACACAGAACAAAGTAAAACTATACAAACTTTTTCAAAATTCTTTCTAATTTAATTGTTGATCCTTACGCCGTTTGTCTACAACAAAATCTCCAGGACAAAACTCATGGCTGTCGAGGTGCTGGATGGGAATGAGGTCATTTGATCGGATCCCCTTTTCCACCCGCCCGTCTTTCCACATCACATCGGCCGTGGTCTTTGTGGATACGACTTCCACTGCCACTCTGCATACAAAAATAAAAACACAAAATGTATGCAAAACCAGACTGCTATTAAAAAACAACTGCAGAGAAATGTATTTTTATTGACTAACAATCTGAATCAATAATAAATTCTAGTACATTTCTGCCACATTCAGGTTTAGTTCTCTGAAATGTTCTTACTGACAAAGTCATTAACGAGCACAGATAATTCAGAAATTCAGTTTTGGTTATTTGCCGTCGGCTGAGACAAGAGGTCATCCAACTTTTGTTTGGTTTTGAAGATCTTGTTCTGAGATTGTTGTGGTATGTTTGGTAAGGTAAGAACAGCAGGAAAAAGTGTGTGAAATCCGTTTAGTAAGTCGAGTCTCTGTGTGACATTGTGTAGTTGAGGAAATGACACCACCAGTAGTCTGCACGGATAGACTTTCTATGTGTGGGCGGTGCCGGGCATTAGTGTCACTGTCAGACAGATCGAGACACGAGTCTTGGCTGGACAGACAATCACACAGTGGTATTATTATTTCCAGGGAAATCTGTTCCTGGTTGCTTTAACAGTTGCTAACACATGTCATCAATTTCCCAATAGCGCAGCAAGAGAGCCCACTAAATGCGGGGGAGACTCAGTCAAACCCATCCATCTTATAGATTTGTAAAATGTCAAAACACTTAAGTCTTAAAAAAGGTAATGGATCAATCACTGGTCACTGTTGAGAAATGCAGGAACCACAATAATGTAACTGCATGACTGGGTTAGAGGAGTGTAAAAAACACTAAACACCGCCAAAGAGCAACAAGTAGAGTGATAGTCACACAATTAAAGAAATACCCTGCACTTATTTATGTACAGTACATCCCCTACTGTTCACCCACCGGTCTCCAGGCTTGAACTCGCGGGAGAACTTGGTCCTCTTCTTCTTGTGCTTCCTCTTCAGGTTGCGGATGGAGAGCGGGATGCTCTTCTTACGGTTTGTTCCCAGACCACCACTCTGAGAGGAGGCTGTGGAGCTCGCTGATGACGTCAGAGAGCTGCAAGACAGTTACAGTCACACGTTAATTAATATACTGTGCAAACACACGCACTTGACTATTTTGATCTATATATTATCAGAATGTCCCTCAACATTTAGGTAACATCTTCAGATTACAAACTTTATAACAGGCAATGATACTAACTGTAGACTGTTTTTGGCAACACTGGTGTTTGTTTAGGAAAATTTTTTAAGGCTTAAATCAACACCGACTGACCGTACACTCTCTGTGATAAAAGAGTATATTATATATATATAATTAAATATAAGCCTAATTAAAGTGTGTGTTTCCGTGTCAGGTCTTCTTTTCCCACCATCCCACACAAATAAAACATTCATTAACAAGAGGCTCAGCTTCATTAATACTTCAAATCAAACATAAAGCAAAATGAACAAATCATCAACTCGGCTGGGAAAATCAGTACGTCTATATTAGAGCAAATAAATATATCTCTACTAACAGGCTATGTTCCACAGGCCTTTAAGGTAGCTGTAATTAAACCTCTCCTGAAAAAACCGACTCTTGACTCAGGTATTTTAGCCAATTATAGACCAATATCCAATTTGCCCTTTCTCTCTAAAATCCTTGAAAAA
>JAUYWH010000001.1:15341738-15373134 GCA_034779795.1 Ctenopoma multispine
CCTTACACTGTAAAGTGCCTTGAGATGACTTCTGTTGTGAATTGGCGCTATATAAATAAAGTTGAATTGAATTGAAAATTGAATTGAAAATTACAACAGGCAGTGTGATTATCTACTACTCCTGCAAGTCTAAATATTCATTTCACTTTTTGCCTCAGATGCAAAGAAGAAGTAAAACAGATCCAAAAAGATAAAACACTAAGAAAAGAGACACTGAAGAAGGGCTTGAATCAACCTCAGATATGCTGTAAAATTTAGTTTCACAAAGAGAGTTCCAGTTGCAGCATTATTGCATCAGATCACATTCTGCTTTACCAAAGCTCACGTAATTGTGTCCGTAGCTTTCAAGTTTTAGAATTCGACACTGGGTGCTTATCAAAAATGTCCCACACTTCAACACATCCACAGATGAAAAGTTTAACAAAATGCGAACAGACCTGGTGTCGTCAGTGTCCTCTGCAGCCTCGTCATCAGCGTCCTGCTCCCCGTGTTCAGCCGAGGTGTTGTTGGTGTTCTGGGGGTCTGAGGGGTTCTGGATGGACACCACAGGACCGTTGTTGTTGGCATGAGACGAGTCAGTCTGCTCTAATTTGTGTTCGCCTGATGACAGACAATAAAAAAGTATGTTTTTTAACAATTTTAGTCAATTTAAAAAAAGGAAATAAAACTGCACAAAAATAAGTAGCTTTACTGATTATGGATGTTCATTCAGCTAGAAAATGTTTTACCATATACACTACCATCAAAAGTTTGGACACAGAGAGATTAATATGTTTTTCAATTGATCAGAAATACAGTGTAGATATTGTTAATACTGTAAATGACTGTTGCACAGTAGCTGCAAACAACTGTTTTTAATATTATATTAATAAATGTACTATCATTAGCAAACATTATTACTGTCTTCTAGCACGTTATGTTTGCTAGTGCAGATTTATTTATTAAAAGGAGAAGTGACCATAGAAATCCCCTTGCAACATTAACACAGCTGATGACATGTTGAATGTTTTTTATGAAAACATGGTATTTCCTGTGTGTGTCCAAACTTTTGACTGGCAGTGTACAAGAGCACATTTTCTTCTGGTGTATGAAAATAGATAAATGTGCTCATCATTTGATTAATTCCTGTTATTTTGTTTTACAGAAAGAAACAAAGTGACAGCGTCTCTTTTCCTGCGAAATACATTTCTCATCCAAAGAACGCTGCACTTCAGCACAGTTTCCAATCACCCTGTTCCCTCAGTACTGAGCCCTATTTGTGAAAAGACTTGCTGCTGTCTCCTAGGAACTTGTTTTGCATCTGCTTTGCATGGAGATAGTTCTCAGCTACTTTAGGGAGAAAGTAGGGAAACCATAATGCTCATTTTCTAACAGCTCTAAAAATCACTAATGATTAGGTGCTGAGTGTGTGTGTGATAGAACATGAAATATATTTTAAGCCCCGTTTATACTTGTTGTTTGACATTTAACCCTACTTCACCTGCATCTGCTTTTGTATTCGTCTTTTTGACGTAGTAAAAGCTTGAGGTCATAAACTGATGGCGGGACATTTGATTATGATCTCCTGGATGAGCCATTGTTGTGCTCTTGGAGTAATTTTGGTAGTCTGGTCACTCCTGGGAAGGTTTACCATTGTACCGCTTTGTAACCCTACGCAGGCTCTTGTCAATTACTTAGTTTCTCATCTGTTCTTGAATTCCTTTAGATCGTGGCATGATGTGCTGTTTTTGACATCTTTTACTGTGCTTCACTTTGTCAGACAGCCTCTATTTAGAGGATTTCTTGATTCAACAGCTCTGGCAGTAATCAGGTCTAGGTGTGGCAAGTGAAATTAAAGCTTTCATAAAAATGTGGTTAATCACAGTTCATTCATGATCTAGCAATTACTTTTTCACATAGGGCTAGGCAGGTTACAACAGCTTTTTCCCCCCTTAATAAATTATATCATCACTTAAAAAACTATATTTTGTATTTACTCAGATTGTCTTTGTGTAATATTAACACTTCCTTGATGATCTGAATCATTTAAGTGACAAATGACAAAATATATATACATAAAAGATGACCTTATGACTGTGTTTCATCAGGTAAGAAATATTGATATTTGAGACTTCGGTGAAGATCAGATCAAATTTCATGACACAGCTAAAAATTCTGTTACCACCACTAATTGAGGCAACAACTTTAAGAGTAGAGTATTGCTGAATTCATGACAGAGGCAACAAAGACACAACGACAAGATTTGAGATGTGTGCGAGTGTATTACATGTTCCTCTGAATGCCGTGTTTGAGTTTGAGTGCTGTTCGTTACCTTGTGTGTCGGCATTCTCTGTCTTCTTTCCCAAATCCTTCTTGAACATCCTTTTCAACTGCAGGGGAGAGACACACGCAGAGTGACAGTTTGAAGATGATCAAAAGCAGCTTGACAGTGACTGCTGACACTTTCTGTAATACCAAATCTGTAACACCAACATTCGAGGATGAGTTTCTTGAAATCTACTCGGCACTAACTCCTATTCATTAACGTCTTGTACAAACACACTGATTTATATATCTATTAATATTCTCCCGAGGAGGCAAAAATCTAAATCTTTTCATTCAGCGCACATTTAAACATACAGTATACATAATTAAATAAACACATTTTATCTACACCTTTCTGGCCACAGGGTCTTCGGGCAGGACTGGAGCACCCTCAGGTCCTTCACAGGTAATGCGTGTGGCGTCCCCCTTAGCAGGAAAGACGTATAGGGCTCTTTCTCCCAGTTGCCTCTGGGTGTGGTCGTAGTAGCCCAGACGTCTCACCCTAAACCCAGGAGAGTAACATTACCCCGTAGGCAACCAGTTGTTTTTAAGGATGCTGGAGTCCAATTCATTGACATATTTTAGCTACAAAAGTTATATTTAAGAAGAGCAGCACAAAAACCCAACACCCAAACATCTTGCAGCAGCAGGACAATAACATGATTTAATAAATGATAAACAAAGCTTACAACAGCAGCAAATCACAGTGCACATACATATATCTGCATGAGGACATGTGGGTGAACGTTATGACTGACCTGCTGAGATTGTCCTGTGTGATGGTGGAGGGAGGTGGATAGACACTGTCAGAGCCTTTAGGGGAGTAGCTCTTTGTGATCCATGTCACCTTCAGTTCCACAACCTTTACCTGAAAAATCAATAAAAACACCAGATACTATTTAACATGCAAATTTAATTAAATCTTATGACTCCAGCATGATTGGAGAAAAAATGCTGCAGTCGAGTCATTATTTAATATACTGAATTTCCCACCAACTGACACACAAGTCGTCATGGCCCAGATTATGTATCCCTACGAAGCTCTAGGTGTAAGTAGTAGCTAATACAGTAAATCACCATTACTCATACTGAGAACACTGGTACTACGGGATTGGAAGTGATAACTCAGAATGACCAGATGCCCTAAAATGAAGAACAAAAACTGTGTTGCTAAGAAAAGAGGACAGGCATGATATGTGAAAAATAAAGGATTCTTTTCCATGTCTTACCTCTTCTACCACCACCCTGAACTTGCATTTCCTGCTAAGAACTGGTTTGACCCCTGACAGCCATTGTACATTAGAGAAGACCTTTGCCGGACCAATAAGGACCTGGCCTGGGTAAAAACCATACGCCTCGTCAAAGAACAGACCCTGAAAAACAACACAGTAACAAGTAGGTAGTATGACAAAGAACTGAACATAATGTCATAAGGACATAACTCCTATTACTGTTACTATTCTACTCCTAGCCAGCACAACAACACCTAATGTTAAACAAATCAGTTAACAATCTGTCTATGTGAATTGCAGTACAGTATATCACATGTTCTACACATTAATGTAAGGTGGGAGAAAAGGTTTAAAACAAAATATGCAATAAACACCTGTGATGTTTATCTTGTCCCAACTTAAATTTCTAACAGTTATTTAGCACTGCAGAACAAAACTGTATTCAAAATGCAAAGACAAAAAATTTCTTTTTACTTGTTGACAAAACTGCAAATTTAACCTCTGTGATTAAAAAATAAAACTACTATCTGAAATGTTGAGGAGAAACATTGTTGTGCTGTAAATATTGTGATCTGAGCTCTAAGAAACAGCCATTCTGTTCAACCTGCAGCAATACAGAAGCTAAAAAAGTGAATCTACCTGAGGTGACAGGTAAGACCTTGTGGCTACATACCGAATCACTGACATGTGGACAGACATCGTAAAGCTTGGCACCGTCCTCGACACTCATGGAGCACCTGGAAGAAGGAGAAGACAGATGACTTGTTGACGTTCACTGGAATTGGCCCTGATGAACATGTGCCAGCGTGCAGATACTCTGACTACTACATGGTCAAGTGTGTGCTCTAAATATAAAATCACAAAGTGTATACAAACAAACAAACACAACCTACCTGGCACCGTTTGAAAGCTTGAGGATGATGTGATTAGTCAGGTCGTACACCTTCCCCAGCCAGAAGTCATAGGCAATGTAGTCACCGTACATAAAAGACTGTGACAACAGACAGAATTATGAAGAGCATGGAACTAATGATCATTGTTACTTCTTACTAAACACAAACAAACCAATTAATATGTGTATCAATCAAGATCATGCAAGCATTTGAATATAACTATAACAATGTAATAAAACACACTCACACTGCTTTTACTGTTCAAAAAGAGAAACTATTTTGGTACATCAATTAGTCGTTGTACCCCGATGTATGTGAATAAAAAAATGTATGTAGTACTGTAATGTTTAGATGTACTGAAAGTAAAAAAAGCTAGCAAGAATATAAACTGTGCCTCAAATTTTTCATCAGTTGCCCTTACATATAAAACAGCTACATTTGCACTACATGTTTTGTACATATCTAATTTCCTGGGAAGTTTCCACAAAGGACAATATAAATAGTACTAATTTCTAGAAAGACTAAATAAAAAAGAAATATTTGGGATTTGCTACAGTAGAAAAAAAGTTTGTCTCCAAAAATTGTATCTTAAGCATTGATAGTGTGATAAAGCAAGTTTTTGTTTAATCAGTAAAGTTATTTTCAAGACTCTGTAATTATTAAGATAGTTGCACATATTTATATGGAATCCTGCATATAATTATTAATACAGTTGCAAAGTGACATGCTACTCTCTTACCCAGATGTGGTGCAGGTCTTTGCTGTTAACTGGGTACAGAACACAGTTTGTTCCCACTAGTTTCACTGCACACTCAATGTCGATGTTGGTCACAATACCACACTGGCTGTCCTGAAATGACACAAATCTATCATTACCTACATCACGGCATCCCATTCACCAACAGAGACTTTCAGGTATTGTTTGTTTCTTTAGTGCCCAGGATAGGGGTCAGCCACTTCAGCAGACATTCAGTCTGCTGAAGTGAAAAGCAGACTCCACTTACATTTGAATTGTTCCGTCGCACAATGTCTCTGATGACAATAGATCGATCTTCAAGTTTCAACTGTGAATGAAAGAACAAACAAGTTTAAAAAATGGCAGCCTATAAAGCCAAGTCATACCATCAAAAACTGGATCAAAAGTTTCTTAAAATAACCTTTACATCAGAGGAGAAACCTGTGATGAACCATTCACATTTAGACTGTGATAATTTAACTGATTTGTCACACACTTGTCTTGGCCCTGCTCTCAGCAACATGCACAGTCAGCAAAGCCTTAACATCCCCTGAGAGCAGCTCAAATTATTCTAAATAGAAACATCTCACTGAGCTGTGAAGCATGAGCCTGTGGTTTAAAGATCCAGCAGAGTGATGAACACTAAAGGTGTCAGGAAACACATTTTAACTATAAATTATTAATCAAGACAAAACAATATGGTTTACAACTAGAGAACACTGAGGTTGATGGACAGATGAAGCCAAAACATGTATTGACCAAGACCTACAGGCCCAGAGAGAGACATGGCAGCAAATACAAGCTACACTTGGCACAAGCTCAGCTCCCAGAGGAAAATCTTGTTTCGGTGAGCTAAATTTTGTTGTGTCATACTGTCAGCAAGCATTCAGACTAAAAACAGCAGGGTACACACACACACCAAACTGATCCATGAGTTTTGAAGGCCTGTCAGATGCCAAATCAGTATTATAACAGTTATAACACCATCAGACAGGATTTCAGAAATCTGTCATTTATTTCATGGCCATATTTTCATTTCTGATGAGAATAGAGTCACAGTGAACCTTTGACCACCAAAATCTAATTAGTTCAGCCTTGACCCCAAGTGACAATCTGTGCCAAATTCGAAGAATTTCCATCAATGTGCTCCAGGGACATCATATTCACATTCAGTCATTGTGACCTTGACATTTGAGCTTTGGCATCCAAAATGTATTAAGTCCAAGTTGAAAATAGTGCCAGAACTAAAAGAATTCCCTCCAATCGTTCATTAGATGTCATACTCACAAGAATTGGTTGGCCGTACAGACAGACAACCCAAAAGCATAACTCTTCTGGCCCTGGCTACCAACAACACAGAGGCATAAAAAGTCTATAATCTTTGCGACTTGCCTCAACATTCAAGCACATCTCACAGTCTTTACTGGATGGATTTTGCTTGATTGTCATCACAAGTAGGAGCAAACTCAATCCACTGAGTATGACAGTGAGATGTGCTTTGTAATGTTTAGGAAACATACTTAAAGTTCAGATCTCACTGATTAAAACAACACTCAACTAATAATTAAGCTTTAACCATTCAGTCAATCTCTCAGCTCTACAGAAAACTAACTTGATGTCCTAGATGAGAATTATCCTGAGTTAATGTCAGAAACTATCAACGAAAGTATAAATCAGTAATTCTGCTTATCTCTGCATTTATCTGTCTTATCTCTAAAGGACATGAAGCAGTATGATGACGCCTGTCAGGAATACATTTGGCCTACTTCTTTGACCTACTTGAAGTTAAAACCGAGTGATGGGGCTGAATTTCACACCAAAGCGTTGCTTCTCTGACAGTGAGTCAGAAACAAAACTGAGTCACGGCTCCAAGCCCTTAAAGGTTATCAGCCAAACCCAGACAGGTCCAGTGCTGTGAAAAAGTATTTGCCCCCTTCCGTGTTTTTTTTTTTTTTTTGTATATTTGTCAAACTTGAATGATTCAGGTCATCAAACTAATTTTAATATTACACAAAGATACCCCAAGTAATTACAAAAGGCATTTTTTAACTGATGATGATGATTTCATTTATTAAGGAAAAAATGCTTTCACACTGAGGCCTGATTACTGCCAGACTGGCTGAATCAAGAAATCAGCTGTCTGACAAAGTAAAGCACATTAAAAGATCTCCAAAAGCAACATCTCATGCAGCAATCTGGAGGAATTCAAGAACAGATGAGAAGAGACTGGAGAGATTTCCTAAAAAAAGGCCACTGCTGACCAAGAAATACAAAAAGACTTATCCCAAAGAGTTTTGAATTCTGTGGACTGACAAAAGTTAATGTTTCTGGAATATGTTTATCCTGTTACATCTGAAAACTAACACTAAAAAAACTAACACAGTATTTCATAAAAAGAACATCATACCAACAGTCAAACGTGGTGGTGGTAGTGTGATGGTCTGTGGCTGCTTTGCAGCTTTAGGACCTGGATAACTTGCCATAATTGATGGAACCATGAATTCTGCGCTTTACCAGAAAATCCTGAAGGAGAATGTCCAGTCATCATCCGCAGGACAATGAGCAAAAACACACCAGCTAGTCCACCTTTAAGTGGCTAAAAATATTTTTTAATAATTAGAGTCTAACAAGTCTGCCTATGATTTATGTTGCAAAAGGTTTTTGCTGTTCTGTTCTATGAGGGGCCATGTTAATGAGCTGCAGGTAGGGGTGGGTGTGTGTCTCACCCCTGTCTATTCAAAGTCATCTAAATCTAAAACCTGTCATTATGTTCACATCAGACACAAACCACTCACCCCTTTCTATTCAAAGTCATCTAAATCTAAAACCTGTCATTATGTTCAAATCAGACACACACCACACACGTCTTCAGCAGTGTTTCTGCTTTGTCCCCTGGTAAAACTACTCCACTGAATTCTGGGAGGTGAAGAGCCAAACAGTATGTGGGAGTATGATCGATGGGTCGCCATGTTCCTTTGTAATCCGTGAAGCAGAAGCAGCCTGTTGGCTCCTCATACCTCTACTTTTGGGGGAACACACACACACACACACACACACACACACACACACACACACACACACACACACACACACACACACACACACACAAGCACGCACAGTCCCATCCCTCTCCTCATCTAAACCCTCTAGCTGAGAGAACCTCAGAACATTTTTTGGTTGTACATGCATATGTATGCACACACACGCACACACAGTCCTTCATTAGTATTCTTTGAGAGCATTGTGCTGCAGTAAGTTTCTGTAGTAACACATTTCCACACCAGTTCAAAACTCAGATTAAATCAATACCATTTACCCCACTGTAAAAGAAAGAGCAGATCCTGCATTAAAACACCTTAGGTCACACTCACACTCAGCCCCAGTCCGCTGAAGACCACAATACTCTTTGATCCTATTATTAATTATGACCAGTTTGTTATCTGCTGGTCAATCAGCTGATAAGAAATAGCTAGCTGCTATCCACTTAATTTTAAACTAATATGATGATAAGATATATATAAATATGTAAATTACACTTTTAAGATTTTGTTACAGAGCAGCAGGTCCCTACAATGGAAGTGGTTATTCTCCAGGAAGAGACAAAAGACAGGAGAGAAAATCACTTTCTGTTGCGGAGGATATTTCCCTGGGATGACAGCACTTCTGTGCTGCTTAAACAGGTGACTGATGAAATAATTCTTTATTATCCTTACTGGGTCTTGTCCTCTGATCATACTTTGGATAAAATGTTGTCATGAACATTAGAAATGTGATTTTTCATTTTGATGCATTTACAAAATTTGAATTATATCTAGGTCTGGGTTCTGGCAGAGGAAGCCACCCATTTCTGTGTGTTTAAATATTATGTTTACATGAGCAAACACACAATCAGAAAGAAGAAGTAAAACCAAAACTCACTGACTTTCAAAAAGATAAATGCACAGAGAAGCTGCAGGGATGACTTATGTTTCTCCAATAACACCTTCTGTTCTGTACACAGAATAGCACTGATAACAGGATTGAAAGACTTCCTCTACTCATTTGCCATGCACATATGAGGAGGTGTGCACATTGTAACTGCATTAATGCAAACACATTCTGAAAAATTATTAGAAAACTAGAAAGCTAAGTTACAACACAGCAGCTGACTGTTGCTATGGCTCGTGTAGTGATGATAAGAAGAGAGGCAACAATGTGGTGGTGCCTACAGAGTCACAACAAAAGAAAGACACAGGTGTGCCCATTTGCACTAATGGATATATATGTGCGTTTCTATTTCTGTGAGGCACCTGGCTCTGAAAGCGAAGAAACTCCTGGCTGCCTCTCCATTCAGGCTGATAAGGTAGAAGGAGCCAGATTGATTGCAGGAATCAATAGAGGACAGTATTTGCTTTGACTTCCCGGCCTAATTAACACAAGTCGTTATTTAGGTGCTGTACAAGCAGGAGGAAGAGGGGGAGAGACACTGCAGAAGACTGCAGCTTGGGGCCACGCCTGTTCTCCACTCTGACAGTTTTCTACATCAGGCTTTGTCGTCCTGGTTTCAGACTCATCTCTACATTAACAAGCGATCTGAGGCAAGCAAATAAACATAAACAGATTCAGTAGTAACAGGTAACTCACTAATGCTGTTAAATATCAATGTGTGATAATAAAGGTAAAGAGCTGCATCCCGCACATCAGCCCTCAGGCAAATGACAGATTTGCTACATTACCCAGGAGAACCAGACTCCCCCACAGACAGAGCAGGAAGAGAGAGGCCTTCTGAAACTATGACCTTAGTCCTGCTAAGGCATAGGCCATGTGACAGAATCTACAAGCTATTTCTGTGGGACATTTTAACATTTGTTTCTGTGACCATCAGAAACACACTCCAATGATTAGCCAGTTTTACAGAGGGGTGGGACTGATCTCTCAGAAAGAGTCTGCATCCTTCTTTTGTACAGCAAAGAGAGAAATGGATGCTGCTTGTCTGTTGTTAACCTGCTAGCCATACTAACTCTCTACCAACAATACTTCGTGTGTAGTCTGCTTTTTTGTACATCCAAGTAAATTTTATAAAGTGGTTAAAATGACCCAAAATCTATCTTGAACTCTGTATTTGAATGCTGTATTAAAGCATTAAAAGAAATATCTTTAACTGCAGCATAACAGTTCACATGTCTGCACACAATATCCGCAGTCCATCTGTATGTTTACTCTAATCCAAACACAAAAAAATAGCACCCTGCTGCCAATTCAATGCTCATTTACAAACCTCTTGGGCTTCTGTGCATTGGTTTACTGCTCTGTCGTATCTTCTTCACTGGCTAACCTGACTATGCCTTACTAAACAAACTGGAGCATGAAATCGCAACACAAGTCAATGACTGGTAAAGGCTGAAAAACACCTATGCCTATACCCAACATGCCTGACATTTCCATCAACATTTTAACTTCAAAGATGTTTGTTTTCTTAAATGTGATAAGGCAAAAAATAAATCTCATGAAACAGTCCTTCATAATATAAATATATAAAGATAAATGCCTGAATCATCTATCAATCCTCACATGGTGATAACTTCTTTTTGCGGCAGCAGGGCAGTGCTGCCTGACTGTAGGTTATTGATTGGGACACACAGGAAGGGTGCACAGCTCTAATAAAGGGAGCAGGCACAAGGCCTTTTAGTCATGGAGGCCACAGGGGGATGATGAGAGGACTAATGCTGCATACTATCTATTATAGAGCAGTCTACTTACTGTGTGGTTTGGGAATATGAAATGAAAAAGAAAAATACAGAGATGGAAGATGGTGTTAAAGATGTAGGATAAGAGAAAAGAGTACATATGCATATAATATAAAATCTGCGAGGAAAAGATGCTGTTACAAAAACAATAGGACATGACGGATGGTATGACGAATCCCGAAGACAGTTAATCACAAAGATGAGGAAGTAGATTAAGAAAGTCAAGGGAGAAGATGGCAATGAGGGTGTGAGGAGAGGTAGACAGGGTGTGATGAGGAGAAAATGATGAAGCAGTGAATGAGGCACAGAGGAGACAGCAGTCATCCCAACAAGTGGGAGATCGAGACGGATCCCAGGAGAGAGACAGAGGGAGAGTGAGGAAACAAGACAAGCAAGAGCCAGAAATAGACAAGAGTGCAGCAGATAGTGAGACTGAAAAAGGGGGGGGAAGTTAGAAAGGGGGAGACTGGGCAGGGCCTATACTGCAGAGGAAGAAGGGAAGATGAGAAAGGGAAAGGAGGGATGGGATGGGATGGATGTAAGCTAGGTAGGTGACTTCAGAGTCTGTCTACTCCTCTGTGTGAGACAGCACAAGAGGATCATCTAAGAGCCATTATCTCAGGGCAGGAGTTGGACGACTATCCAGTAAGTACCACATTACGTCAACATTCACCAACACCGGTCTGCTGGGACAATGAGGGAGGAGGTGTTTTACAGAACGGGTCAGGAGGGGAGGAAAGAAACGGGGGAGGGGGAGAAAAGAGGAAGTAGGGTACGTAGGAAACACAATAATACAGAAGAGATGGAGAAGATGGGATGGGGAACAAGAGACAGAAGCTAGATGAAGAGGATGAGGAAAGGAGAAAAGATGACAGCCGGCATGTTATGCACCTGTCATATCAGATTTTACAGTAAATACAAGCTGCTGACTTGGGCTGCAACTAATGATTATTTTAGTAGTCGAGTAATTGTTAATTATTTTTTTCGATAAGTCATGATTATTTTCAGATGCTCATATCGCGGTGGTGCTGCTGTAAAAAGCATAATCTGCATTCAACTTTTCTTTCTTTTTCTATGAAGTGCTCCTACACTTTAGAAAGTTTTCAGCCTCAATTTTATCCCAGCTTTATTCTATCCAGCACACCATTGCAACGACGTTAATTTTCCTCTATATTCTTCTTCTCTGCAGCCATTCTTCTTCGTTGGTAGAACTGTGTGCAGTCTTCACAAACAATAAGAAACGATACTGCCCCCAGACGTTCATGTAGTGCATTGCAGATATAAAAAACAATGTGGTTATTTGTGACTGGAGCCTCCATTGAAGGTTGTTTATGATGCTTCGAAAATACATCAACGTCGACGATTTTTTGTAGTCGACAACTAATCGAGTAGTCGACTAATCGTTGCAGCCCTACTGCTGACATCATCCTCCAAGTAGTAATTACAAAGGACAATGGAAACAGAGGCTCAATAAGGTGACGAGTGCGCAGAGAGCACAGCACATTTCACACTTAAACAACAAGTTAGTCTCAGTCTGTTAAGTGCCGAGACCCAAGAGGGGGAACTAAAGGGGATCGTGTTTTCCTGCTTCTCTTTTTCTTCCATTCTTGCTCCTCTACCCGCTAAGCATCCTCATCACCTCCTGGATGACGTGTGTCGCCCTCATCATCTGATGACATGAACACAATCTCAGTGCTGCACACGTGTGTGTACTGAGGGATAAGACAGCAGGGCATAAAGAAAGATGTCACTCTCAAATGTAAACAATCAAATTAGCTACAGAGTTTTTTCTGTTTCATAGAGGGGCAGAGGTGAATGCGAGTGGGCAGTCGTAATCAGAATGAAAAAAGGGCAGCTTGGTTTTATTTTACAAATCAAATGTAACAGGACCTAGGCTGAAGCAAAGAGTACATTAACAAACTGCTAGATACGTGTGTAGTTAGGATTAATCAATAATTATTGAATTAGAGCAATCAACAAAGGCCCCAGCCAGCAGAAAGGGTTCAAACCCAGACCAGAACCTTCTGCAGTGAGGCGGTAGCACTTAACACTGCTCCACTGTGCTGCACCGAACGCAAGTCTGTTGTTGTAAATGAAACAAATCTACATGTAAAGATAATAAGTATAATAAGCCAGCTTTCCAACAGAATTCAATCAGTGAGTCAAAATGCAGGTTACACTTACTTACAGGTGCCTGAACACCTGCAGTTTTTGTGATTATGTGTATTGGATGTGAAGGGCTGCCAACAAGCAATTTCTAAACTTAAAAAGACTTAAAGTAGCACTTGAGCTGCTTTTCTTGTTTTTAAAGGGAGAGCCCGATGCCCAGTGCCTCTCATGGGTGCACGTTTGTTTATATGTGAGCCTGCCTGGCACCTGCCTTAAACGTTCTGCTCACCAAAACGCTGTGGGGCGGGCCTTAGCAACGGACCCGTGTCCCAGATTACACCAATGTCTCCCAGTCTAGCTCAAGCACCTGCAGACAGCTCCTGAGCAAACACACTGAAGGATGCATATCAGCACCCTACTTATAATCTCATAATACCTAAATGTCATATGCAATGTGACAGGTTAACACACGCACAAACAAATAGTTTGATTATTGTAAAGAAAAGTGTGCAGGATAAATGGCTTTGGTACTAATTTAATTTGAGAGTGCAGACTAATGAACATAAAGAAAAAGAATGTTGTCGCTCTAGTCTGCTCAGTGGTGAGCTGCTGCTCACGGCTCAATGCCACTTAAAACCAGAAACCAACTGTGCCTGCTCATTTATAAGCTACTCATGATGAGAATATGCAAGTGGAGCTACAGTGCTACATGATACCGGTTAATGATGCACTGCTGAGAATTTATTAATGAAATATATCTTTGTGCCATCGGTTTATGCATTGAAAAAAACTTCTGAAAAGGTATCTTGGGACACTCCAGATAATAGCTGAAGAAACAGGTTCAGACCGGAGTTCACACGTCACACACAACAGGACATAGTCTGTGTTAGACACGTTCTAACTGGGGGAAATACTGGGTTTAGGTAGAGCATGCAGGAGGCATGATGTGACACAAGATGCACACCACAGAAATCTGAGTGGATCGAGTGAAAGGGAGGCCTGTTGCTCTGAGTTCCCCAGACAAACAGTGTACCTGCTGTTCACGTATGCCCTCAATGGCAGAGTAATGTCTGTTGCTCAGTGCCTCTTAACTGCCTGACAGAAGAACCACTAATTCTTTAAAAAGTCATTTTGATCTTGTGTGTTAAAAGCATTTTAGCAGTAAAAGGATCTTTCACAGAGAACTAAGTCCTGGATAGACATGAAAACATCTGTGATCATGAGCAGAGGATTGATGGCTCAGGTCACCTGAACGTAATTCAGCAGTCAGCTCTTTAAAGACAGACGTCGTTTCTATCCTGTAGGTCACCAGGGGTGTGACCAGACTTCTGTAGTTGAATGGATGGATGGAGGCGGGGGCGGGGCCAGGCTGACAGATGGGAGTCACCCTGTGGTCAGAGCATCCAGCACCTGCAGCGCATCTCACCCTTTGTGTTTCGATGGATTTAACAGACAACAACAACAATGTGCCACAGATTGACTGTTTTCAATGTTATGACAGCAATAAAGTCACACTGAATTGTTTTCCATCAGACTATTCACACTCAGTGTAAATCTTAAAGTGCCGGAGAGATTGAAGGCTGATGTTTGACATCATGCTTCTCCATGCTAAGGTTACAGGGCAGAGGGTGGGGGAAGTAACACAACAATGCATATGACCTTTGTGCTACCACAGCTGTTCATAGTTATCTCTACTCCTTATATAGAGTGATGTGAAAAAGTATACCCCACCCCCTTGATTGTTTTTTTGCATTTTTGTCACAGTTTGATTCAGATCTTTTAGACAGCTTCGATTTAAAAGATTTATTGATTCAACAGGTCTGGCAGTAATCATGCCTGGGTGTCTCAAATGAAATTAAACTGACCTTTAAAAAAATTTATTTCATCACAGTTCATTCATGATTTAGCAAGGGAGGGGGGACAATTACTTTTTGACACAGGGCTAGGCAGGTTTTGGATGGTTTAATAAATGAAATTCAAAATTTTGTATTTACTGTGATTATTTTTGTGTAATATTTATTTGATTTGTTTGTTTCATTTAATTGTGACAAATATACAAAAAATATATATATCAGGATACTATACTTTTTCACAGCACTGTACATTCATGAAGTCCTTTTTGTTCTACTGAACTGCACAAAAAGCTTCACCTAACTACACTGACTGTGTCTCTAAAACAAAAATAAAGACAATCAGCATAATAAAAGGCAAAGATAAAGGCCATAACACCATAAAGTGGGCTTTATTTAGAGAAAAAACAAATCAAGAAAAACAAACTCCGTATGACTTTCTGCAACAATTTTAAAAGATTGGTTACAGTGTGAAACGAGCTAAAACATTTATTTTAAATTTGACATTTATCTCTAGAGTCTTTAATTCAGCTTATTTAATAAATACAAACCAAAATGAGTCTAATTAGCAGTATTTAGGAAATCACAGCTTTATGACTGCTAACCTTAGGACGCTGTAACAGGGGAGAGCAGTAAAACCAGGATTTGATCCTAAGACAGCATGCCAGCACAGGCTGAGAATTTAAAATGGATTAGAGAGCAGAAGGTGGGACCTCACCATTTCAAAGGACTTAAAGGCCACACATTACCATAAGAGCCATCTGGTTTCAAACTGTCTTTCTGTCTCATTAGCTCCTCTCCATTTCTTCCTACTTCGTCCTTACAGTTGACATTTTTCTGTTTTCACTCTCTCCATCTTTTCCATCCAGTTAACAGTTGTTTCCCGCCGTCTTCATTTTTCCTGTCTCTGCAGTACAGTCAACAGTAGCAGTCAGTCCTGCTGCCCCTTCCCTGTCATTATTACCACACCAGCTTCCTCCACCCTGTCCACCTGCTCCACCACCACAGTCACAGATCTTCTGCTCCCGGATCATCTCAACCCCTCTGACCTGACACGAGGTGCAGCAGTAGATATACTGCATAACCGTGCATATCATACAATACAATATTTCTGGAGGTTCTAACCGGTCAAATACACACAGCACCAGTGTCCCCTCAGTGTGTCCCACAGTTAACTACCTGCTGCAGTGTACTTCTGTCCTTGAATAGAAATTTCAAGGTGGTGCTGCAGCAACAGGGCTCTCTGACTGGGACTGAGGGAGGCCCAAAGCAAGCAGTGAAACAAAGTGTACTGTTAAAGTCACAATTCTCTTTTTTGATGTTCTCAGAAAGGAAAAGAAGTTTGTCTTAACACAAATCGTCTACATTTTACTGCCAGTACAAATGAACGACAAAAATCACACAATGAAATAAAAAACAAAATTAATTTAAAAAATCAAACTTTTATACTGAGCAAAAAAATATAAGTCGCCATGGCAACCAAAGCACTGTGGCGATAAGACGTACAGAAAATCCTGCGCTGCACACGCTGCGTGCTAAACAACACATCTTATGACGCAGAAGCAAATAACACAAACATCAGGTGACGATGTCAAGACGAAGTGTTCAGCTGTTAAATGTTGTGTTAACATTTTACTTTTCAGTTTTAGGCATTTCTCTATATGACCCTGGAAAGAAACCAGGACGTAATCACAGAGACAAATACATTACAGATTATTGTTTCATGGCTTTGTCACTGTGGAGTACAGAACATTTTGACCACTCAGTGTCCTGCATATACTTTAAGTAGCTTAAACGCCGAGTGAGAAATATTATCAAGCGTTCAACAATCATGAAGGCAGTGTCCTTGTTCCTAAAACTCACAGGAGGTTCAGATGCACTGATGAGTGTTTAGCTTTATAATTATGTAATTTAAGTTGTTAAGAGAAGCTTAAATGACAACATTAAACAATTCCCTGTGTGGTTGTACGTCCAAAACATTTTCATGCATTTAGGCTTCACTCAGCTAAAAGGTTTAGATGAGGAGGGAGATGTGAGTGTGTGTTTTAACTTCCCCCTTAACTGCTGAATAAAAAGTGAAAACAAGTAAATATAATATAATGTGAATTTTGTTCATTTTCATGAGTCCTGGATTCAGAGATTAAGTCTCTATAGGCATTATCAAAACATTATAGGATCAGATAACAAGCAGGTAAACATATCACCCTAACCAAACACATTAGTGTTTGTGTGTACATAGAAACTACCGGTGTATATATTGTGTGTTTATTGTATATTCTATTTTATTTTATTTTAATTTTATTTTTTATTCTAATTTTTTGTACTCTTCTTTTATAGTCTTGCTATATACCTTTTCTGTGCTTTATGTCCTTAGCTGTGGTAACACAGGATCAATAAAGTCCTATCTTATCTTATCAGCTAGCTAGGCAATTTAAGATTATCCACATGTTGCTGTTTAGAGGACAGTAGTCCCTGGACTCTGCCGGAGCTTCCATACAGCATCAACTTCACTGTCACCACAAAGTCTGCTAGAAATCTGGAAGTAGGGTTGACAACCAATTCAGCTTTTGCTGACAACATCTTCATCTCCCGGACAACAGGTTTATCCTCTACAACATTAGAAAAATTAGACCCCACCCAACTCCTTGTGCAGGTGCTTGTCATGTCTTCACTACTACAACGCCATCATCACAGGGCTACCAGCGTGCAGAATGAAACCTCTCAAGATGATCCAAAATGTAGCAGCACATAGTTCATAACACTGGTGCGTCAGGATCAAAGTTCTGACACTTCCTCAACAGCACCCTCCTGCCCGAGTGCCCCAATGCAGGCTTACAGTCTCTCACGGGCTCATGATTGTCATCAGTGAGACACATCTTAAACCATATTCCTCTCTTTGCAGACACTGTAGTTTGTAAAAGTTATAGGGAAAAAATATTATGAATTAGAGGTTTATTCAAATGGTCAGCTTCGGCCTCCATTGTTGTAAAATACAGGGGTAATCTATATTGTAGGTTTCACACAGAGCATACTGTATTTTTGTATACTACAACTAAATTGGGTTTTGTGTTGATGTCAGACCATTTCCAATTGGGGAGTGTCCTGTGTGTAGGTGTGTAACACTGATGTTAAGGTTGTAGGGAGCCTGCAAGATCCAGATAAACTTTCTTGTCAGCCATGTTTGGTGTTTTTAAATTTTTTAAATTTTTTTTTAAATCAGCTAGTCCAAAAATTCTAGATTTATTAACCTCAAGAGAAAGACCGGCAATTTTAAGCTCCAGCTTTCGATACACTGATCATTCCTGAGAAAAAAAAATGTTTTAACTGCGGAGCCGCTTGCAGAATAAATAGATGTCAAGCTTTTGTGAAAATCATCTCGAAGATATGCATACTGCAGGAAGTAATCATGAATTATTGATTGAAATCTTCACCATCCTCTCAGGATATATGCAACTAAGACAGAGGCTGCTTAAAAAGGACATGTGGTGCACACATAAGTCAACAAGAAATCACATTGTTCTATACATACAAATCACCACAGCAAAACTACACAAACAACAACAGCGCAGAATGAAATCAATACACGTGCACACTAGCATGCACTAGATCCTTTGGGGACACAGACTAGTAATGACACAGCATTAAAACTCCACATGCTGTATAAACATCGGTCTCATTGTTTAACTGAGCTTTTGTTGCAACAAGGGTTGAATGTCACTATGGCCAGAACTTTACGCATCGCACTAAAAGGACAAAGCAAGACAATAAAGGGACCTAAAATAGGCTCCTTCTGGTCCAATCCTGAGTCTCTAAAATAAGCTTGTATGAGCTTGTTCCAGACCAGACATCCTTTAAACCCTGTGACCTTTTCCACAAGGCCCAGGAGAAATCTCATTATTTTGCAGATTATACTTACATTCATTATTTGGTTGTTAAATTTTTATGGTGGGATTTTTAGACATGACACAGTTGTTTATGGCTTTCAGGTTAAATTGGATGAAATACACTTCAAACTTGTAGTGGAAAAAAAAACGGGTGTTGCACTTTAAGTGGGTGTTTCTGCATTATGTCAGCACTGTCAGATCAATCGTTTGTTTTCATTGACTACACTCACTGTCATAGATAAATTTGTCCTCCTGGTAAGATATGATTAAACAAAAGACAGTGAGTATTGTGACAACTATTTATATTATATTTTATGTGACGAGCATGTTTACATTTGTGCACTTAGTGAGTCTAAGGATATTGAGATTCTTTCAAACAAGTCTAGACCCAACTGTGATCATATAGAAATGATGGCCTGAGTAAATAATTTCACTGGATTCTGCCTCTCAAAGGTAATATCTACTGGTTTTTATAGGTCCCCTAACAATTTGTGGAAAAGAAAAACTCTCACTTGATAAGCTGGAATTCCCCATGAATCACTTATATAAATACTTGCCAATTAAATTGGTCGAGTCAATTAAGTGGCTAATTAATCTCAGGACCAGTGTGAATACTGTGGCAGAGGTCAGCTGTAAACATGTCCGTACACTGCTGGTAAAACTGACAAAATATCACCAGTCACAATCGGAATCAAATGAAGTGACGACAAGCTTCTCTTTAGCCATCTAGTCAGCGACGATAACATGTAGCTGGCTTTAATAATGAGACGTCATGTAAATAATAATGGGTGCTGTACTGTGTGTTTTTACAGAGCTTAGTCTCAGGCCAAGTCACACCCAGCTGAGGAGCTGAAGTACACTGAATCAGAGATGAGCTGAATCAATAGGTTTAATGTTGCTAGTAGGGACCGAGGCACCTGCCAGAGCCTGGAGCTATACAATGAGTACAAAACCTACTACACCACCATCCAGTCAGGTATATTTGATATACATTGGGAGGCAGTGGAGTGAAATAAGCCTGATTAGCCTGCCAGACACCGGCTGAGTGTCATAAAGCTATAAGCTACACTACTAGCTAGCATGTGTGCGTGAATGCTAGCCTGTTAGCGAGTTGGGTTCTGCGTTTTTTTTGGATAAGGACCTTATCTCTGAGTGGCAAGCAAGTCGACTTACAGCCTCCAAAACCCACAGCAGGCAGTGAGACAGGGGAGCCTCAAGTCAGGCTCAGTGAATCACCCAGTGTCAGCGTGAACACTTAACACATTAGCCGCGGTATGGTACCTTTGTCTCCCTGATGTCCTGCTTTCCTCCTTCAGGATACCACTGGACGCGGACAAATCCCCTACCGAGAGGCCGACTCGGGGTGTCCAAAGCGCTCTCTGTGTCCGAACCACACGGGATTCGTCCACCTCCTCCTCCGCCGCCACCTCCACCTCCGCCGCCACCACCACCTCCACCGCTGCCTCTCCCTCCGCCATCGTCGAGGTCCGAATCGGAGTTGAAATCCTCCTCGCCGTGAATCATCCGTACGAGACCAAACCGAACTGAGCCGCGATACCGCCCGGAGACCAGGTCGTGGGAGAAGAGCAACCGCTGGGACCCGTCCGCCGTGGGAGAGAGAGCCATGGATGGAGGCTCCGAGCCCGGGCTAGCCGCGGGAGAGAGGCCCGGGGTTGGCGATGCTGCCGCTGCATCCGATGCTACGGGCTCCGCCATCGCTGCTGTTGTCAGGGAGTGATGAGAGAGCGCGAGGATGACGGTGGAATGAAAAAAACCGTAACCTGGAAGCAGCGGAGCGCACGTGTGTACGTCGTTACGGAGTGCTGCGTAACTTGCGCAGTGTGAGAACGTCACCACGCAGTACCTCTCGTGACCACTGTGAGGCAGTGTTAGGCAATTGATGCAATAAGATGAACAATTTTATATTCTCTTATCCGTGTAGGGATTTAAATAAAATCATGCATTTTAGTTGAATTCCACAAATTATGTTGAACTTCGACGTTTGTGACATAGAAATAAACTGTGAAGACTAACCCAAAATGTGTCTTTTATTGAAGTATCATTTTGTTTATTTGGTCTATTTTAAGTATTCACAAACAGAGGACAGTGTCAGAAGGAATGAGGATTACTTACAGGAAGTCCTGACAAAAAACAAAACAAAAACTTGAACACAAGACAACCTTCTTATATTTAAAAATATAAACATCTGTACCAGATAAAGCTTTGTACAATTTAACCTCAGTGTTTGTCTGGTGATAGATATTATTATTATTAAGTTTCCAAGAAACAAGTGAATCTGCTCAGTTTTCTCCTAAATAAATTGTGCATGAAAAAGTAGTGAGGCAACTTGATATACTTCTATTTTTCTATGGGGATAAATAAAGTTTTGAGAAGTCAATAAGTAATTATAAAACAAAAAGGTGACTTGAGATGCTTTGTGCTGTTTATTTAAACATTATTCTTACTCACGGGGGATGGAGTAAGCTCGTTTCAGGATTAAAACCAACCACCCCATGCGCACTGAGAGTATAAATACCCAGTACGCGCCACTCTCTGCTCAGTCTCCAGCCTCGGTCTTGTTACGCACGGGTCGGTCTTTTCGAGAAGCAGACACTCGTGTTTAAGGAAAACCCAGCAGAAAACCAGATAGTGAAATCTCAGCGCCGTATCATTTGTTTTGCTCCAGAACTTTTTGGGAAACAATGAGTACGTCGGTAGCGAGCGCAGTGCCGTTCATGAAGCCGCTCCACATGCGCTCTCCAGTGCCGCAGGGCCGCCGCCACACGCTGCCAGCCAGCGAGTTCCGCTCCCTCAGCCCGGAGGACGCTATCAGTGTGTTTGAGATAGAGAGAGAAGGTAAGCTGACTTTAAGTTTTCTTTTATTACTTCAGGACTGGCATTCCTCACACAGTTGGAGGGGGGGGGGGGGGGGCAAAACAACCTAATGTATCTACGCAATTACATTTTCAAAACATTATTTTTTCATAAGATTAATTTTTTTCCCCTAATTATGTTATCTTCAGGCTGCATTAAGTTTCCATTGAGTGTAGCCTAATAGAATATAAGGTGACGGTTATTTAGCGACCATACAGGTTGAGACAGCTTTATCCCCCATAACAAGACATCAGGCTCACGTTATCCAGCCTTCTTAATGTATAATGTTTGGTCATGACCTCACTGACTCTCCTCCTCCTCCACGCAGCGTTCATCTCAGTGTCCGGTGAGTGTCCTCTTCACCTGGACGAGGTGCGTCACTTCCTCACCCTGTGCCCTGAGCTGTCTCTTGGCTGGTTCGAGGAGGGACGTCTGGTGGCTTTTATCATCGGCTCACTGTGGGACCAGGAGAGGCTTAACATGGTAAGACAGAGCAGAGGACATGTGCGCAGTTATTTGTCTCAGGCTGACTGGCAATGAAAATGCAGTTTAACAGAAGATATAATAGGATGTGTTTGGAAACTCAGTCAGTGAGAATAAATGTTACACATATTCACCAGAAATGATCAAAAAGGTGACAGTACATCTTGAGCATAATGGCTCCTGAATACTCTTTGAATGTATTATGAATATATATGAATATATTTTCCAGGATGCACTGACTCTCCATAAGGCTCACGGGACCACCGTCCACATCCATGTTCTGGCTGTCCACCGGACCTTCCGTCAGCAGGGGAAAGGCTCCATCCTGATGTGGCGTTACCTGCAGTACCTCCGCTGCCTGCCCTACGTGCGCCGCGCTGTCCTCATGTGTGAAGACTTCCTGGTTCCCTTCTACCAGAACTCCGGTTTCAAGGTGCAGGGCCCGAGTGAGATCACAGTGGGGCCCCTCACCTTCATTGAGATGTTCTACTCAGTCAGGGGCCACGCCTTCATGCGTCGTAACAGTGGTTGTTGAGGACAGAGGCACTTCATGTGGACTCTCTCTGGTTATCAGAGGTGGTTTGGGCCCCCCACTTGGAAACTGGATGAGGAGACATCTGAGCAGCTTTATTGTGTGTAAGCAGTCATCACAGTGATTGTTTTTCTAAACTATATCAATAGAGCAATGTCCAGAAAGAATGTAAGCACCAATTTCAAATGTCAGTTTTGTTTTTTTGTATAAAACTATTTTATTTTGTTTTAATAAATGCTGGACATTTATTATAGTTTTCAATAGAACACAGCTGCCTTGTTTCAGTCTTAGCCCTTTTTTTCATGTTATTTCATGTGGTCTCTGGCTCAGTATCAGCTGTAGTTACATCCTCTTCAATATGTTTATCTGTTGTTCAATGACTGAGTGTCGGTCTGTCAGTGGCTGTAACGAAAGCCTGTGATGTATCTGAATGTCTTTTACAGATTTGCTTTAGATTCGCCTTTATTTTTAGAAATCATTAATACAGTACAGGCTGTTGTCCGGATCTGTCCTTTCTCCTCCTCTCCCACGTAGATACAGTCACCGCCTCTGCCTCCCAAAACCTTGAGTCAACACTTTGTTTTGTTTTTTAAACAATGTTTTGTTTTAAAAAAAATAAAGAATATATTTTCTAGCATGTCTGCTTTAGGGACTTGTCATTTATGGTCTATTAGCAAAAGTTGTTAAGATCTCACTGTAAGATTAATTTAGTGGGGATTCTGGAGGTTTCAGTCCTTTTACATGATCTTCACCAACATGTACAATTTTCACTAGTGTCACAGAATTACAGACCGTTTCAATCTCCCTTTTTCTGAGCATTTAAAGGATTATATTCCACTTAGGTCTGAAAACAGTCCACACACCACAATGGCCAATTAGTTGCTGCAGCTTACGATCATATCATATACATTTTACAGTGCTATGAAAAAGTATTTGTTTAAATGAGGATTTAATTTATTAAGGGAAAAAGCTGTTACCTGTGACAAATATGCAAAAAGAACCAGGACAGGAAAATACTTTTTGCAGCACTATATATTTCTGTTAATGTTTTCTGATTAACACCAAGGTGACCCATGAAAAAAAAATCCAGTTATGTAGTTGTCCTTTAGTTCTCATTTTTGTGATTTCAAACCTCACACACCCCACACATCATTATTACTAGAGTGACATTTATTTTGACATTACTGCATTGACACACATTTTTACATATAAAACTGAAGCAAAACAGTACAGTACCTGACCATGACCTGAAATTAGTTTGAAACTTTCCCTTTTTATTCCAATAAACAGTAAAAGGGTGAAAATATTTGGTCCCAAAGCAAACATAGCAGTGACTGCAGCACATTGCTATAATTGAAGTTGCGGGTTGTTGTGGTTTACATGCTTCCATCAGAAGGCACAGTCAGATGGTTTCCTAAAAACACGGGCACGTCACTGTCACATTTTGCCCACATGCTGTAGAGGGTAGAGTCCTATCATTTGGAAGATATGGCCAATCTAAATAAATACAGTGCTGTTACAAGTGCTTGTCCACTGAACCACACACCTACATGTTTTTAATAGCTGATGACCACTCGGTGATCAGTGAGTCAGCCCCACATAATCTCATAACTCACTTAGTAACTCATAATCCGCCACACAACAGTCATTACCGTGGCTTTCCTATCAGCTGGGGTCAGCACATGCCAGAATCCTAAACAACAAGCTAGATCCGAAAAAACCTCTTAAGTCTACAACGTGAAAAATATTTCACTTCCGGTGTCAGAACTTCTCACCTCATATTGCTACAAATTGTCACATTGTCAGGGACCCACAGGAACAGCAGCAATATACTGTGGCTGATGGACTACAAGCCAACCAGCTGCTAGGGTAAAACAGTGTTTATGTAGAGAACACAAATGTGTCTTATAGCTGTGATAATATTACAATTAAAACTTTAAATATAATTTTTTGTAAATGGTAAAAACTGAGCCTTTTAGGTCAATTTTGCAAACAGTCTCAAACATGAAACCTAAACACTTGATTCTGTGCCTCTTTGCTTTTACTATGTATAAGAACAGTACATGTTTGTAGTATTGATCTACCATAAATGCCTGTTTAGATGTTTACTCCGTGAACAAATATTATTTTCATTAATCATTTCCTAGAGTAAATGTACAACATTGTTTAGGCAACACTGTGTTATTGGATAACCACGGCTAAATAGAGTTTGAGACCCTGTTGCGACAGAAAAGAAAAACAAGTGATTGTGGAAAACATACATATATAAGCAGCATGTGAAGTTGCTTTGGTAGGTTAGGGTCTGAAATGTGCTGATCATCATTCAGTAAGTTGATCACAAGCAGTATGCAAAAGTACAATGAGGCATCTTTATAAAACGGCATAGTCTATTTAAGGCAACTAGTGGTTTTACATAGAAAACTTGCCTTAGTTGACCACTGATATTTCATTTAAATGATCCAGCTTCACAGGTAATATGTGGAACACACTGTTGCAGTATATGTAGAGTAACATTTCCCTGCTCCAAAGGATGTCCAGTTGCCAAATGCATATATACAAAAGAAGATAAAAAGATAAGTGTTACTCTGAAAGCATTTCACAATTGATGAAACATTAAAAAGCAGCAGAACCTTTCTAGTGTTAAGCCCAGTGTTACTGAAGAATGTTACTGCAGACAAAAATTACTGATGATACCTGACGACCCACTAGAGCATCAGTCTTCCATCTCAGCTGATATCATCCAGAGTTAAAGGGAGGTTGAAGGCCAGAGATGTCCAAGTCTTCTTCCATTTGGTTTCTTTAGCTCAATCGGTCTGTTGCTCTGCAGATCTTTTCCACTATGTTCATCCAGTTCTATGCAGTTTTGACTCCCTGAGTGTATTTTCCTGCTCTCTGATTCTGAGGAACCACTACCCCAGGAGTAATTTGACATGACAGGTAGTGCCAGACCTCACAGAAGATTACAAAAGGTTGAGTAAAGTTAAATTCTGGAAACAGTTGACCTGGTTAGAAGCTACTGGATTAGTAGCCGACACTTTGATCATATTAGATGTCGTGTAGTATTGTTGCTAGTGCACCACATCATCAATGTCATGGTTTATGTCATACTTTTCACAGAACTTGTTTGTGAAGGGCAGGCAGGTGAGATGCTCCAGCCAGTGCCAATTAATTGGGTAAAAATAAAACCAAACGATAAGGGAAGAGAACAGTCCAATGTAGAACAGTATTGTGACAACAATGAGGATTCGTTTTCGATATGTGTCAAAAGTCCCAAAGGTGACGTATGGCAGGAAGGCAAAAGAAAGCAGCAAGCCGCTGAGGAAGCCAAAAATGTGGGCGATGTTATCAATCCATGGCAGAAGGCCACACAGAAAGAGGAACAGGACGATGCCCAACAGTTTCAGAAAGGCCTTCCACGGCTTCTCCAGCATCTGCCAAGCTTGGAACAGCTCAACAAAGAGGCAAGCAAGGAGTCCAAACTGAGACCCTGCTGGACCCACCTACAGCAAAAGTGTGAGAGAAAGAAAAACAAGTCACAATTTATTCTTTAAAAACTAATTTACCAAAGGAAGGTCCACTTACACACAAAACCGCCTCTGCACTACAAATACAAGAGACATCATGATCTGATGTGTACCAGATAAAATACATAAATCCAGCTTAATGGTGGCACAAAAGTGACATTTCTCTGCTCTGTTGTTCATTTATATTGTTGTAAATATCAGCAATTTGATATATAAATATGACGATGTGAAGTGAAATGAAAGTGAAAAATTCAGTCTGATTATCAGGTATCAGGTTAGCGAGGGTGACGGGTGTGTTGTAATTAACAGAGACAGAGAGAGATCTAACCTGATTACTAAATCTTAGCAACAACTTCACAAGACAGTCTTTAAGGTAAACAATTTAAAATGACTCATTGTGTAAATCACTAAGAGGCCTCAGCCTGACCTGAGGAAACTGTATTAGCTGTTAATCAATGTAGTCAGAATAAAAACTAAGCCACACATTCTTTGGATTATGAAGCAGAATCGCTGCATTGATGACAGGTTTGAGGACAATTTGAGCTTGATAAAGATGTTGTTCACGCTTACAGATGCACACTTAACGTGCAGTTAAGTGTCTCTTAGTTTTAGATGTAGTTCTGGGAAGAACCACAGTACAGTTCAGGTGAGCAGATTAGAGTGACGTCAGGGCTGAGTTTGGACGCTTGGCCTGGTCAGGGACAGATGGCTAATCTGGGAAGACATTAAATTCCTGCAAACAGAAGAAGTGCCTGCCACAGCACACCACCCACACGCCCGACACACACAGGTTGACACGTTCTTAACACATGCTTATGGACACTTATCATTGCTTGAGATGGAAAATCTCTGAATTGACATTTAACAACAGGAAAGAGTAGGAAGGGATTTGACTTACTATTGCACATCAGTGGGAATCAGTCAGTTCATAATGAACTTTCACGTTTACCTTAAATGACCTTTGATTGAATCTAGTGGTGTTTGTGCTTGTTTTACTCATTTTGGGGGGGACAGGAATGCTAATAAAACGTTTACACATTTTAACATAGTTACATACAGTATGACATTGAGCATTACATAAAACAAGATAGACTGTTGACTGAGAAAAAAAAAGAAGAAAAAATTAATGTTTTAATTTTCCATTTTATGTAGGAAGGCTACTTTTCCTTAAGTAAATGTTTACGGTCTACACTGAGGAGAACCAAAGTGATTGGTTGTGTACACTTGAGCTTACAATAATATATCTGCTTGTCTCCTCAGACATTCCTAACCAGTGCATTCCCAGGCAGGCGGACCGTTCTCATCCCAATTCCTCCTGGCAAGTGGCACGTGTATAAACTTACACTTCCAAGTATTGTTCTTAAAAGTAAAATTTTAAAAATCTGATCATCAAAAATCAAAACAAACACTGGCTGTGTCAAAACTATGCATACTGTAATGTATGTATAGTTCACTGTTTCCTATTAAATCTTTCATTTCACAGATTTACTGCACTCTAGCATCAAAATGTAAAAAGCATCTTTGACCACAGCCAATCTAACTGGAGGCATATAACAATTGTGCTTCATAGGTTCAAGCTACAATCCATTGCTTTCCAAAAAGTAAAGCACATAAAAAATACAATGGAGCATCTCAAACAGCACATTGTAAACCTACCAAGCAATAACACTTGGAATAAGTGATTTATCCGAGTAAGCAGCTCTGGCATTGTAAACTAAACAGATGGAACCAAACTAAATTGAGAACAAGGGTTTGTTTTACTCCTACACAGAGACTGTAGTTGTGCTAATATCAGTATGAAAAACTTACTTTCAATTTATTCAGTTAGCTATTAGTTTACATCTGTGTTTAGTACAGATACATTGGAATCATTGATCAAGGATCCTTCAATCAATAATGAGATTTTACATCTGATGAAAATAACTTAAACCTTTGTTTATTTCTATGTAGAGTTTAAGTAGCAGAAAGGGGAACTGTTTTACTGTCACAGTTTTTAAGATCAGCCTTTGTGTGAACTATAATTCCGGCCACAACTGTTGTTTCAGCATTTATGCTCAAGCCCCAGGGTCGACTTAACCATTCAGTTAAAGGATAATCCACTTAAACCACCTCTTTAAGTGGCTTGACCGCCATGTGTTGTGCCGTGCATGTGCTTCCTCTGGTTATTCCTGGTGTTTGAATACCTGTGAGCTGGTCAATGCTATGGAGAACTAAGCAGTGGGATTTCTGTCTCTCATGTCAACATATGTAAAAGTGAGAGTCTCATCTCATCTCACACCAAGGAATTATAAAGTAACCGTAATTAGGATCAGTTTATGAAAAAAACAACACACACCTCAATGGCAAGAGTCAAGACAAAACTAAATCCCTAAACATGTTTATTGTTCAAATTGTTTATAATTATGAAAATTTTCTTTTGTGCCCATTACAATTATTCATTGTATGAAAGTGGAGGTCTCTCAAAGTTTGACAGGATGAGTCTTTAGTGTTCATTAAGGGTGTGTAGATTAGAATCATCACTAGACAAGTCTGGTCTTTGCAGCAATCCTTTGTTTAAAATCAAAAATGTAATCCCATCCACTAAGTACTGCAGCAGTGGCCTTTGTTAACCCAAACAATGGTATTAGACTAATCTCTTAAATGGGAAAGTGGGCTTTACAAAGACATACTAAGAGAACAGTCAGTAAAAGTAGGTAGTCCAGACTGTGCTCTTTTCACACCGTCTAATTTGTATAGATCAATGTGTTTTTACACACACATAACATACTCATTTAAGACCAGAGCTACACCAATATTAGCGATCACATTTTAAATATCAGTTTATCCTGTAATGTATACCTTTCTCCCTGTATATACAGGTTGTCATAAAAGTCAACTGTGAGTCACTTACAAAAGGATTACCAGTGTGTTAGAAGAATGTACAGACATCACCTAAAATAGTAATGAACTCAGCTGCAGATGAGTCAGTAGCCACACACACTTAATCTTGTACGGCAAGAGGATTGCTTCAACTTTCCATCCTCACATCCCACAGGATATTATGGAGTGGATTAACGATAGTAACAATGTCCAAATGAAAATATCCTGAAGGTGTGAAGGTTAGTGTCTGTCAGCACAAATTAGACAACAGACAAACTGACAACTATTTCTCTCCTTCTTACCAATTATTTTATCCTGACAATGAATAATTTCCCTTTTTGTCTATTTAGTCCATCAAATATTTTAAAAACAAAACAAAACCAAACGTGAGGAGAAGAGTGTGCCCTACAAAGTGTGTGCCGTAGTTTGGACAAAATTGTGGCTTAAAATGTATAATATTATTATTAATGTTAAAAATGTTTTAACATAAATTAAAAGCTTCACAGGGATGTTATGTTCTCAGTCACTTTCCATATTGCTGCACTTGTAACAGAGACACATGCTGATATCTCCCATTGAACGTGCTGATTTATGTGCTTCTTGTTAAAAAGTTTGTCTTTGTTGATAAGTGGTCATTGCTGTAACATTTTCCTTTGATTCTCTGCTGAACTTTAGAGATGCTGGTAAGCTACTAATGCCAGTGTTTGCCTATGTATGGCTAATTGTGAGAATCGGTGCTGATGCTCCCATATTTATTGAGTGGGTTTAAGGGTTATGCTCCAAGCATATCCATATTTTTGAAAGATTTACCTTAGTGTTATGTTGTCATCATGAGTAATGCACTTAAGGGTGAGTTGGACAGCACTTCACTCTTCAAATCAATAACTTAGTTACAAAGTGATGTCATAATGTGCTGTGAACTAAAGCACTGTTTCTCCAGTCACATCATGGATGTTTTCCATTGCTCCTTCTAAACGTCTAGACGGGGTAGTCACGTTTCATTTAATAATCCCCAGCAGGAGAAACTCCTCTCCAGTAAGCGCACTAAGCTGAGCTGAGCCACTGAGTGAGAACAGCAGAGAAACAGTGGATGTGTGTAATGTGTTTACCTTTCAACAAATAGTAAAGACAGTTTTGGTGCAGGTGGTAAACAGTATACAGATCCAATGTGGCAGCTAATAGGTTTAAATAAAGTGCTTTCTAGATGGAGGGAATATACATATATAATCAGGTACAACAACTTTACAATTTGGTAAATGTGGTGCGTCACTCAAATCTTAAAAGGTTTTGGAGAACGGGGCCACAGGTCTCTATTTCACATATCTTTCACATCTGACCAACAACATGTTTGGACAGCTCACAGGTCAGCATGTCATGTGAAATTAAATATGTGAAAAAGTGTGAGCATATGCACATGGGTCGCGTGTGATGCAAGAAAAATAAATCAAGCTGGCAATCCTGACAACGGTCACTGCAACTTAATCATGCTGGCAATTAACACAAAATGAGGTAGGAATATATATATTTTTATTGGACTTGGAAGTTTTATATTTTGATGTTACCCTTTTTGTTTTGAGGCACTTATCCTTCCTCTTAAGAACGGTCTTTGCAGATAATTTTATCTGGATTGTTTAAATCGGCTACTTTTTGAGTTGTAAGTGGCAATGGCTGTTAGTGAAGCCCAACAAAAAACCATCTGCAGATGTGGTGAAGTGATTATTTGCTTTTGTCACAACAGTCAACATATGTGCACTACTTCTTTTAGTGTGTTTGTATTTATGTGAAGGGCTCACCTCTGCTCTATAGGGCAGGAACAAAGCAGAGGCAAGGTTTCCAGTGATGCCGCTGAAGATATAAATGATGGCGATGCGGAGCCAACCTGTCAGCTTTTCCAGGTCTCTTAGTATGGTCATCTGGAACACCACTGATACGACGCAGTGTAAGAGCCTACAGAAAGACAGACATGAAGATCTCACATACCTGTACAACTATACTAGCATTTCAATTACTCCATTATATGAAATGTTTTGTGCATTTTTGCACACACTGCAAATATTTGGATATTTTTAATAAACTCACTTGGCCTGTTTTACCAGTAGACCTGAGGGATTTCCCATGCAACTGGTATTAGCAGAACGCGTGAGTGAGCTGCATTTAGAAATTGTTTATTAAATTTGAATATTAGGTTTTTATTAGCAGTGAAAGACTGACAGCTCACATACCATTCTATTTTTAAGATATAGAATCTATATCGAATTTATAAGATCTATTTTTAAGACCAGTGCCATCTACAAAAGTCCTCTGATGATACGACCATCATCGGATGCATATCAGACGGGAACGATCAGGAATATAGGGGGGTCATCAGTGACTTTGTCGGCTGGTGTGAG
>JAUYWH010000001.1:15373234-15384892 GCA_034779795.1 Ctenopoma multispine
GAGCTGTGGTAACACACAAATTTCCCCACTGTGGGATCAATAAAGTTCTATCTTATCTTATCTTATCTTATCTTATATTAGCATGAAATGTCAGATGTCAGATCTTTGAACATGCATGTTACTTTATGGCTCTGTAATTAGTGAACAACAACTACTACAGGGTTAACCCCCTTTCTTTGGAACACATAGACATTACTGTTACAGATCCATTAATTATGAGACTGTAGCAGAAAAACCCACAATGAACAAAATAAAAATAAAAAATTTTCACTTTGGGAGAAACAATATCTTTATTCTATCTCTATATCTATATCTCTATTCATGTGTAGGAAGGTGCTGTGCATACCCAGCATGAAGGAAGAGGGAGAGCCAGAGACGGTAGAACTGATCTGGAACATCAGGGTTAAGGAAGGGAAGCAAGCCGCATACGTCATCCAGACAGTGGACCTGTGCAAGAGTAGTGCATGAGGTCACAAATAAACATACACCGACAGACACACAAGCACAAAATAAATGCAAGTTACCTGTGAGCAGAGTGTGGCATCCTCATGGAAGTAACCACGCATGAAAGAGCAATATTCTCTGGTTGTGATCTCACATCTATAGGAGAAACAGGCAAATGCAAATTTAATTTTCTCCAAATAACTTGGTAAATTAAATGGTTGTCTAAGGAAGAAGATCATTTGAAAAAGGAAGACATGATTATGTGCATGTTTCCTACCTGCCCTTAGTTCCTATACAGCAAGGCCGTCCCTTAATGTTACAGTCCATGTGTCTGTAGCCTGTGTGGTGCCACTCCTTTGGATATGTACACACCTGGAGAAAGACACAAGAAATAACAAACAGTAAATTCAATGATAAGGCTGATTGTGCCGCAATCATATTTTATTTTGTAAACCCTCACAGAACAGCACAGTAAATTTTTAGTTGATGATATAATTAAACTCCAAATCTACAGCAGTATTCCCTCACCGGCCACTGGGTGATGTCATCTGGCCATGTGTGAGGCTCAGCAGAGGCCGGCTCTTCACATACTCTGCTCCCAACATGTAACAGCGCAAGACACAGACAAGTGATGAGCCAGCTTTGACAATTATATTGCTTTTAAATACCCAGTGATGACTTTTTCGAAATTTATATTTTCTTTCTGATGTTCTAAATGTAACTAAGCACAGAAATCACATACAGTAGATATCCTCACCTGGGATCTTGGTGACAGACAGCACCAGATGACCTATTGGTGTCCACATGCTCATTGTTCCATTTAATAAAGGTGGCCAGCGTCTCCTGCATACAGTTATTTTAATATTTGATTTTAGTAATTATTTCACACAGTCACAAGGGAATTGAATAATAAAAAGTAAATTGTAAAAGTTACATATGTATTCATGTAAAGGTACCTGGTACACTCTAATATAAGAAATGTATGCTGCCTGTTACATTTTTCAACAAGCAACTAAAACTAAACTAAAACTCTTTTTGTTGAAGTGACTAGTTTGATTTAAACCTTGTTATATGTTTACTTTATAGATTTATCTGTTTGTTTAAATTGGTCAGGGTAGACATAGTATAGATAACTTTGATGCGAAGTTGAAGGTTGAGTGTTGACAAATGCATGTTCTGAATAATTAGCATAGTACAGTAATACAGTACTCTACACTTACAGATTATAAGTATGAGCTTGTGGTGAACTGTGTACTATATATAGTTTCTACGTTGTGGTGGTGGGTGTGTGAAACACAAGCAGAGATTAATTTTTTCACATCTCCAATTGTAACTTCATGTACATATTCACTGAATGTTTCTTTGAGTTAATTCTAAAACTGTACAAAGTTCAAGTTCACATTAATTTGCTAAGGAACATACAGAGCAGTCAGAGCGGAGGGTCTGCACACATCCAGAGTTGTCATTTTGAACACAGCAGCCAGACTCTCTCTCCAGATCTTTGGCCTTCTGGATCAGATTCACTATCTGTGAGTCCTGACGAATGCATGGGGAAAACTTGGCCCCCAGGTGGATAAGATCCTCCTGAAAAATGTGTGTGCAACAAACCAAAAGTGAGTACACCACTGGTTAGTGTCACTAAAATGTTAAGTAGTTAAAAATCTTGTCCATTTAATACATATATATTTGCTTGTAGCCAAAGCCCAAGAATGAAGCCAGTTAATTAAAAATATGTTTGTTTGACTAACTAAACCATAATGAAGGCCCCAAATTTAAGAACCAAGTACACCAAAGTCAGTACATGAAGTCATGAGATTGATCTGCAAAAAGAGATCAAGTTAGGAGAGAGACTTGGCCAGATCAGATTCTTCTTTAAAAATCTTTTTTGTGATGTGTTCATCATTTCAATGTCTTTTTGCCAAATTTCTTTACTGACCTTCTTAAGACTGGAAGTCACTGTGTAATTGATTATAAACTTAAATTAATAGTGCCATCTATATATGTCATCCCCACTCTTGCAGTCCTATAATCAGCAAACACCCACCTCCATACTTCTGCAGGCAAAAACTGAGAATGCTGTGGTGTTCCTTATTTATAAAACTAAAATGAAACTGGACACCACAAGACCAATCACTGTTGTGGTCACAGGTACAAGTCTACATAATTTTTTAAGTTACTGTGATGTAACACACAGGTGTATTTACATTTTCTTATACAGTTGCGAAGTATACATAAATTCTACATGGACATAACTGTCATGGCAATATTGGCCTTTAGATTATTTCTTTGAGCCTGAACAGTTACACACACAGACAGAGACAAAACTATGCATACAACACACCTAGCATTTGGTTAAAATTCCCTAAGCAGGTTTCTCCCTTTTCCCTCTTTTTCTTTCTAGGAAAGCAGCCTTTCAGTCCATGGCAATGTGTACTTAGTGGACTGCAGGAAAGTAAGGTTGGTTTTCCAGCAGTTACTAGTTCATGACAGACCTGTGTCAAGATGAATTCTGACCCATGTATTCTCAGCAGGGACAGTTTGGGCCCAACAGATAATTCCTGTTCAGTTAAATAAACCCATTTTATGTTGGCACAAAGCAGCTACAAATAACAAACCATTAAAAAACATTTTGGAACTTTCTGCAACACTGAATAATAATCTGTGTGAGTGTATTGTACTGAGTGAGGTTTTGAGGCTGTGTGGATGTCAGAAAACCCCAAATGAATAGAAGATGGAGTTTGGCTTTTATACATCAAAACAAAAATCTAATATTAATGTGCTCAGAAACTGAAAGATATACAGTGTGAATCAACAGCTTAACAGAGACCAGCAATAGACTCACTGAGCTCGGACCAATCCAGAAATTTTCCTGTTGGATATACTTGACGCTCTCATAAATGCCTTTGTTCCTCAGCACCTACAGAGGGCGACAGAGTGACACAGTTGCAATGTAGCTGCTAAATGTAAATAAAAGGACAGTACCAAAGTATCATTGCATTTTTTTTATTAATACAAAAGCATCATTTTGTTTGATGGATTGTGTTTGCTTAGATAAAAAAAGAGATCACTTTATTTTAACAGAAATCCCAATAGACTTATATGAAAATAATGCTACATGTTCTTTTTAATGCTAAACTTCACAAAATAACTTCGACACCAGTTATTTTATGACTTATAGTTTAGAGTTAACTCACCAGTTCCGATCTAGAATGTTGTGAAAACCCCACAGGAGCAAAGCCATATGTACAACAGGACAGCAAAGTGATGACTACATGGACAAACGTGATCCAGTAGGTAAAGTATGGCCTTAAAAACACAAAGCAGAGAACTTCACTGTACAAGTACAAATCATGGCTAGCCAAAAAGAGCTGTGAGCGATTTTGACCACTCTGGAAACAAGATAGTCATTTCAAAAAGAGTATTATTATTATTATTATTATTAATAACAATTAATTCCCAACCTGTGGCTGTGGAAGTCATCTAGTTGCTTCTGGATGTTGCTGCTGAGGCTGCGTCGATACTGGCGATCCAGCCATTTCCCCACAACGCCCATGCCATACTGACGCTTATGTTTGTCAAATGCAAAGTGCTTCACTTGTGATGCGATGCGGCGCCCCCGGCGAGTATGGATCTTTTCAGATGCTACTGTTGGTGTCTTGGGTGTCCGAGATATGTCCTTACTGGAATTAGGAGAAAGATGGTGAGTAAGAGAAATAAAATAAAAAATGGGACGTGGTGGAGGGGGTAGAAAGTTGGGGAGCTGAAGAAGAAATGAAGGTGGTCAAATTAAATGCAGGTATATGAGCGGCAACAAACAGCAGAAAATTTGAAAATAAAAGTGTCAACTTGTCTATTCTGTTACAGTCATTCTGAGATTTCACTGACTTCTTGTAGCCAAACCTGGCAAATTTCATTTAACTGTTGATTAAAACATCGGATTCAGATTTTCTAAAGTTTTGATAAAAATCTTGATAAGTAGCATGAGCACAGTTTTGTAAGGTGCAAAAAAGGCTTACTGGAATTTCTGACATGAGTTCTGAGAACATGGGAGCCCCAGTGGTAATTGTGTTAATGTGTTAGAGTGTTATTGTTAAGAGACTACATCTTTTAGGTATCATTTCAGTTGTATTTTTACTCACAGGCTTGGGAACTTCTGTTCAGTTGGCTCGCAGGGAGCAAACGATGCTGACATGGGAGGGGATTCAAATACGTCATCAGCCATAGAGTACAATTCACCATGTGCATCAACCTATGCAAGAGCAGTAACAGAGGAAGAAGAAGTGCAGGATGCAAAAAGGGGAGAACAGAGAAGTACTGAGTAGGTCAGGCATTATACTGCATGTATTTAGACAACGGGTTCCTCTTTTTGTTGAAACAAACATCAGGGTGGGGGATGTATACTGTATTTGGCAACTGAGATAATGCAGAGAAAAACTGATTACCACGATCATGAACAGAGGATTTATTGCAGGACTGTGGTATAGGACTGCATTATTTTTACTGAATAAACTGCGTAATGTAGAGAAAGTACGAAAGTATAGATGGTACAGCTGCTGACTGGGCTGTAGATGTGTGTCTTAGCATGCAGTCAGTGTTCAAAGATGAACAATGGGTTAAAAAGATGGTCACTGAACAAATCAGGCTGATGGGAAACAGTTAAGAGGTGACTGCTGACATACACCGGAAAGGGAAGGAAGTATAATGAAGAAATTACCAAAAATGTTCAAGCAAAGAAAGAAACTGCATCATAGGTATGAACAGGGATAGAGAGAGTGGCCGCTGACCTTGCTAAAGAAAAGCGACTCAGATGCGTCTGCAGAGTCCACAGTGTCCTCGTCCATCCAGCTGGGTCTAGCAAAACTCCTCCTGGGGAAACTGCGACCTGTCTGGGAGACTGCCAACCCACTGCGACCCTGGACAAAAAACATTTCTTAGATCGATTCTGCTCTGCTTAGAAATACAGTAATATACAATTATTCACAACATTTTATTCAAAGTCACAGCTAACACACAGGTGAAACCAATGGATTTATCATACTGTGCTCAGCATTAATGAGTACAGCCCCTATGAAAGGTAATGGGTTTCTTTGTTACGTAATTCCCTTTTAATGAACAAGTAGACTGACCTGTGCTCATATACACACACTCATATACATACTGTGTGTGTGTATATATATTCTACTGAGATTTTCAATAATATTAATACCCTTAGGAGGTTGGATGCAGCACGGATGCTCATGCGGGCAACGGACTCCCTCTTGCGTCTGGGGAAGCGGTTATACCCGGAACGCTGGCTGGTGAAGGAGCAGAGTGAAGTGACACCTGGAGTGACAGGGACACCTGGAGTAGCATGGGGTGCCCTGGGGGAGTGACTGTCCACCTCATCTGGGCAACGAAAGGCTCGTCCCCGTGCTAAAGGATCCACAATCTAGCAAGAACGAAGATTACAGTCAAAATGAAAATATTTGACTAACAAATAGAAGTAGCAATCACTACACTGTGCATTTTGAAATGTGTACTTTTGGAAAATAATAAAAGTAAGCAAAAGATAATGAACAAAATAAAAACTAAATACTGAATGATGAGTAGATGTGTACAGCTGTTATAAAAGGGTACTAAAAGGACTTTCTTAAAGACAAACATATTTTTAACCTGCTGTCTCTTCCTGTGCTCACTATTTATTTCTGCATATGTGTCACTCGCCAAAAATTCAAATCAAACAAATGTTAAATATTAAACACGAAGCTTAAATACAAAATGCTGTTTTAAAATTATGATTTCATTTATTAAGGGGAGAAAAGTTGTCCAAACCCACCTGGCCCTATATGAAAAAGTAATTGGCTCCTCCTTGCTAAATAGAATATACTTTACTATCATCATGAATAATGAATGAACTGTGATTAACCACATTATTTGGAAAGCTGAGTTCAATTTCACCTGCCACACAGAGACCCGATTACTGCCAGACCTGTTGAAACAAGAAATCGCTTGAATAGAAGCTGTCTGAGAAAATGAAACATGCTACAAGACCTCACAAAGCAACATATTATGCCACGATCTAAAGAAATTCAAGAACATTAGAGGCAAAGTATTTGACATGTATCAGTCTGGAAAGGGTTACAAAGCCATTTCTAAGGCTTTAGCAAACCACGGTGAGAATAAATATCCACAAATGGAGAAAACTAAAAACGCTCATCAGGAGATCATAAAAGAAACCAGAAGAACATCTAAAGAACTGCAGGCCTCACTTGCCCCAGTTAAGGTGAATGTTAATAATAAATAGACTGGGCAAAAATGAGTTTCAAGGTGAAAGCCACAGGTGACCAAAAAGAACACAAAGACTAATTCCCTTAGTATTTAAGGGAATTGATATTCCCTTAATACTTTTGGACAGATATTCTGTGGACTGATGAGACAAAAAAAGGTGTGTGTTCTTCACATCTGGCATAAAAATAACACAGCATTTAGTTTGATGGTGTGGGGCTGCTTTGCAGCTTACTGCCATAACTTATCATGAATCATGAATTCTGCTCTACTATAAAATCCAGAAAGGCAATGTTTGTGGTCCTTAAGCACACTTGGGTTCTGTAGTAGGACAATGATTTGAAGTTGGCAAGTCCACCTCTGAATGGTTAAAATAAACTACGTTAAAGTTTTGGAGTCGGCCAGTCAAAGTCTGATAGAGATGCTGTGGCCTCAAAACAATTCTGCAAAGAAGATGGGACCAAAATTCCTCCACAGTGATGTCAAAGACTCATTGTCTGTTATCACAAACAGTTGATTGCAGTTGTTGATGCCAAGGGTGGCACAACCACTTATAATGTTTACTTTTTCACATATTGCCAGGCAGACCAGACCAGCTGATGTGAATGAAGTTAAAGCACACAGTAACAGTTTGCCTGTACCAACAGTACCTTTGGCATCTTATGGGTGGCTGGTGAGTCCAGGCTCTGGTCGATGCTGGTTGCCGTCTCAGGCTCTCTATACTGGGCCTTCAGCTTGCCGTAGCGCTGGCTGCAATGGCGCAGACTCTTCCTGTGCCATAACTGCTGCTTGGTCTCACAGTCTTCCCCCACTCCAAACCACTGGGCTGTATTCCTACAGAAAAAGAAAGAATTCCTCAGGATCACTTAATACAGAATCAAACAGCAAGGAAAGATGATGTTAGGGTAACAAAGGATGAAAACAGACATTGTAAGACTGTGTGCAGCTGTTAACCCAGTAACATCTAAACAATGTAAGAAATTGTACAATGTTAGAAGACAAAGAGCTGAACAAAAACACAGCAAATTGCTGTGCAGCTATGAGAATGCTCTAAAACGAGATCCAAAAATTTTAAACAGCATGTGTTCCTGAACATCTCCTTTGTAGAAAGCCTCATACATAAGAAACACTAAATTGATTATAAACTTTGTACTACTGATTAACCAATTGATTGGTCGGCAGATCAATCAGGCCTGTTACTGGCATTTTGGATTAATCGCCATTGGCCGATGTCTGTGCTAATGCTGGCAGATTAATAAAAAAAATCATCTGCAGCTACACTGGGACCATTTTATGTTTACATGGGGCTGTAAATACAGAGTAGCAATGCACAAAATTATTTGGTTGCCCCAGTGTGAGTGACTTACAAGGATGCATTGTATTTGCACATGAAAAGAGCAGTGAGTGAGATTAGCGTCTCTAAAAATTCAGTTACAGTGTTTGTGTTACAGCCACTTCTCTATCTGTGTCTTTGTAACTGAGAGCGAAGCTCAGCTCCTACAGTGACAGGAGGCAGGAGAACAGGTGAGCTGACACTTGACTTACTATGCACAATAAAAATGAGAAACAAGCCAATAAAACAGTTGATCAAAATATAAAATTGTGCAATTACAATCTTTCCGCTCAAACATCCAAGTCTTGTGTTGCTGTTGTGTACTGACCATAACAGATATTTTGTAGACTCTGTTGATTAGGGGTCAACAAGAGGAAATGTTTGGTGAATGAACTTTCAAGAATAGAGAATTAGGGTAAATTATTTTTAGGAAACAGCATCTCAAGTTTTTGTATTATAAACAAGAGTCATTCTGTTTTATTATAGATTCATGACATCACTGATTGTTTGTGTTATAGGCCTCTGTCTAGCAACTAGAATGTTGATCAATAAAGATAGAGAGATAACAAAAAATTACAAAAACAGCTAATTCTTCCTTTTACCTTCGGATGCTTTGAGAGAGTGACGTTTGTCTACCAAGCTTTGACCTTCTGTCTCTGGTTAAGAAGCCTCCTTCTCCAGCTCCACTGAAGCTCTCGGACACAGAACCGGTTGCTTGACCGCTCTCACTCTTTTTCAAAGATGGTCGCAGTGGCTGACCAGAGGAAAGAGGAACAAGTATTGCTGAATAATTGTTGATACAGTACAATAAACATAAATAGTGCCTAGACAGAGTGGAATTAGAGACGATTATAGTAATATAGTAATAAAATTAAACTAAAAGCAGTAGCATCAAAAGAAAGAAGACAGTTTGTAAGACTACACACAAACCTGGATAATTATGAAGGACTACAGTAATGTATTGGCTAAATAACAAAATAAAACACAGTTAATTACTGCTGTAATTACATACAGCATTTAATATTAAGTTACTATCAAATTAGAAGACTACCAATAAATAATTACTGTTTCACGTTACTCAGAATTGGTGGCAATTCCCAGTAGCAAGATGAATCAAGTGCACATTTGCTGTGAACACAATCACATTAAATACATTTTTTTTTAATCTTAGGTATTGCTAAAAAGCTAGACGTGCAGTGAAGAGTCCATTATCTTAATTTTCAGGAACTCTGCAGTTAAGCTAAGACTATCAAGTGTGATATATAAAACAGACAAAACACTATAAATATCATACAGAATTACATTTTTACATGATAATACTTTAACATATGCTAACATATGTTACACAATACAAACTTTGTTGGATACTGAGTGCACTAAACAGCATGTAGTATGTTCCAGTATTAACTACTTGATGTAGCAAAGCATTTCCAAACTTAGCAGTATCCTATTTGTCTTAATGGTACCACTTTCTTCTTGTACTGTACCTTTGTAAAAACCTTTGACTTCACTTTATATTTGGAAATCTATTACACTAGTTGCTCTTCAGTTTAATTGCAGCTCCATTAAACTGTGACTAAATAACAATGTGTGTTCCAAGCATGGGGCCCACAGAAGGAAATGTGTTGTATTGTGCCCATACACTGCAAGACAGCTGTTCAAAACCCCTCCCCTCTAATCAAAAGGCAAATTCAGAGGAACAGAGGGATACAATGCCACTACATAAGTTTAATTTGAACTCTCTGAACTTTAAAAAATAAAGTCTAAACTCTGAGTCAAATCATTACTAGCCATGGCATCCTCTTCCAACTATCCACTAACTAAAGTTAACTAAATGGCTTAAGGAAATTTGGAAATTGTTTTCAATAAAACTATGTTTTATCCTAAGTTCTGCTCAGCATGTTTTATCTCAGTTGAAATCAGTTCGACTGTAATCTAAATAAGCATACTGAGCTAACCTTATCTTAGGAGCAGCATGTTGATTATGGTCACTTGAGTTAATTAAGACAAATAATAATAACAACAAGAATAATAATAATAATGATAACTGCTCTATCATCTGAGCTACTTGCCACCCAATGCACAATACCACTGCAACATTGCAAATACTAGACAATATACATACATGTATGTTTTTAAGATACAAATTACATCTCTTTACTCTTTAACACAATACCTTGTTAATCTGCATGAATATACAGTATATAATACATTTGAATGTGCTTTCTTAGAATGAACGTGTTTAATTGATCGCTTTGGTCAGATTTTTTACTTCTATTTTTTCAATGAGCCTATCTGGGGTTGGAAATCTAGCATCTAGTGTGGATTGTTTTGCATATTTGCATTTTAGCATGGTATGGCAAAATGAAATGTTTTCTAGAAGCAATTCAATATTATTTACATTTGAACTATCAAAAATAATGACAGCTTACAAGCTAGTAAGGTCTTAAAATACTTTTCTTAAACTTGCATACTTTGTGTAACCAACTGTAAAATCTTTATTTAAAAGTAATGATTTTTGATGGTAAAGATAATATATATATAAAATAAACACTGAAGCCTAAGGGTAATTCAACAGAAATGGGAACGCATCTATCACCAGCACTAGAAGAGAGAGTGCTTGATAATTACAGTAATATAACAAGCGACAATCTGCCCCAAGAAGTCAGGTATTGAAGGACAGGGTCAGGTCAAAATGATCAGCATACCTGTTTTGCTGGGTCGTGGGACATCATCACTTCAGGTGGGGGGATGGCTATTACAAGGCTGGGTGGCTTCTTGCTCTTTAGACGGCTATCTGATGGACCACTGAGTGGAGGAGGCTCCTCTCCCTCCTGTGATGCCATCCTGTCAGAGTGCTGTAGATGACATAAACATAACGGTAGCATTATTATCATATCAGATTGATATTAACAATTATTAATACACAATAATAGCACATATACAGAGATACAGAGGTAAAAAGACTTTTATAAAATAAAGACATTTTACATGCCCCTTCAACCACTACGCCACCGTGCCACCCTCAGCCTCATATACAAAATATGCTAATGATTTGGGTCTGTATATAGTTACTTCGGTGTATTCATAAGTTAAAGTCTATATTTTGATGTAACCTAGGATTTCTAGACAAGATTATTCTAATTTCATTGTGATCAAACGTGACAAGCTTTCATAAATAACCACTTTCCCAAATACTAATCAAAAGCATATTATTTAACAATTTAACAATTAACATGTTGAGATTTTACAACTAATGTCTCTGTGTGTATGTATGGACTGGGTCCCCAAGGAATAATACAAAAATTTTAACTTTGTTCATCCATTATCTACTGACTTGAGGTAAATGTGTGGATCAACCTCATTGCTTCATAGTTCCAACAAAACTATTAAATAGTAATAGTAAATCCAAGTAGTAAATAGTAAATCCAAGCAAAGAGGCTCTTTAGCAGCAACTGGGGGTCATCGAGTTCCACCTGCCACAGGATTATGCCATCGTCCCTTGCCTTTTAATAACAGTCTCTGGCAATTTCTTAAATGATCTATGGGATCAAATCACCGCCACAATGATTTTGTGCGTGTGTAAAAAAGATCTGTACGTAAACCGATGTTTGTCC
>JAUYWH010000001.1:15401101-15420825 GCA_034779795.1 Ctenopoma multispine
TATATGTGTGTGTGTGTATGTATATATATACTCAAAGTAGCACAAATACAGCTTGAAATACTCAGGTTAAAGCACTAAGTTTACTGTCTTAAAAGGTATAGGTAATCCAGCAGGTGTTTCTTCCTTGCATAGTGTTGGGTATTAATCTTCTACAATATTGCATGTATAAATTTATCATTCACAAGATGAACTTAAGTATAGCACTGTAGTTCATGTATTGTATTATATTGTTTTATTATTGTATAGAATACAATACAATCTTGTTATCAATCAAGGTGGAAAATAGCACGCTCGCAGACATCATACAACAACACTGCCATAATGAATATTACAAGTAAATATTAATATTTACTCAATTACATTAAATATTTTGTGATAAAACAAGAAAAAAGTATATTTACCACTAACCTTGTAAAGGTTTTATTCAAATTTTCAGACTTCTTTCCTATCAGCCTGAGGAGTCCAGGGCTACTCTGTCTGCTCAGCATGCTTTGAAAGAGCACAATGTGGTCATCCACACGATGTTTGTGGAGCCCTTCAACCCAATAATTGGGGCCCAGTACTTTGTTCTCGGTGAGATAGAAAATGCTGACGGTAAGGACAAACTTTTTCTGTTTTGAGCTTAGAATATTGAATTGGGAATAAGGGTTTTCCTGGAACCACATAGCGAAACAAAAGCTGACTTTTTTGTGCACAAAAATGTTGTGAGATACTTAATTTACAGCGCATAAGTTCTAAACACTGTTTACCTGACTATTCATCTGTCAGGATGATAGTGAAATTTAAGATTTTAAAAATACATGGTTTGTTTTCTCTATAACTCCTCTTTCCTTTGAATATCTGCATGCATCTGTATCTTTTCATCTTACAGGGTTTGGTGTGATGGTCCAGGCCCGTGTGATGAACTGTATCGATGGGGTAAACATTGCTCTTCTACAGAAAGCCATCAATGAGCAAAGGAGCTTCTTCAGGGAGAGGGAATGCAAACAGGGTGATGTTGCACGGGCTGGAGATGCAACCTGATCGGGGTCTTCATTCATCAAGTGACCCATAATGCTCATTGACTGTCGGAGCCACAGCACTGGCTCCTAAGCTGTTTGCCAAAATGCACTGGAGTGTTGTTATGTAAGCACAAGTGAATACAACTTTTGGTTTGGTTAAAAAACATTACTTTACTTCCATAAGTATATGTTGTATCCCTCTGACTCTACACTTAATGAGATCCTTTGTTAAAGGATAATGCTGTGGTTCACGACCTTTTTGGCCTAAATATACAGCTTAAACAGTTCCACTATTAATAAATTATTTCAAAGAAAGAACAGCTAATGCATTATTGCTGTCATTTTAATGCGAATACTAAAGTGCTGTATATTTTCTTATGATGTTAAAATGTTTTGAGTAAAGACATCAAATTCTCTGTTAACAGAATATCTGTTTATTTTTATTACTTAGTTAAAAATTTTCCATGTCCATTTTAGAGGCCTAAAAAAGTGAAAAATTATTTGACATTTGGTTACAGTTGAGGCCCACTTCGTCTTTCTCCTGACACACTTGCGGTAATGAAAGTCACTCATACTTTATGTTTCAACTTTAAAAGACTTAAACACTGTCTGTACCTGATTGATTTTTATTTAAAAGACTACACTAAATCAAAAGAGAGGGAGTCCATGCTCTATAACCAGCATAATTTAAGTTTATTTATTTTTTTCAAAGTATTAAACAAGTCTAAAGTTAAAAGTGTCAAGCATAGCCCATGAGTAGTACAGAATCAAATCAATCTTGGTAAATAGCATTGCACCATGTCCCAGTATCCCTAATAACAGAATAATATGAAAGGTATGCTGAATTTATACTGTGTTTTTAAATTAAATAAAAAAAATCTTAATTCTGCCCCTTATCAGCCATGTTTGGTAAACAAAGGCAACTTGGCAGTGATCATTTAGGCTAAACAAAAACCTTTTCCTGAGTCAAAATGTTCATTGTAATTCATCTATAGATTTCATATGTATTTGTCATATCTTACAGTAGATTTTTAGCACATCAGATAGATAACTCAAAGTATGTTGTAAACACTTCTAGAATCTTGCATATTTGGTTGAGTTGTAACCAGAATCTTTGGAGGAGGCAGGCAGCATTGGTAAGCCTGTCCCCAGGTCTTTCTTACAGCGATCCAGAGCTTGTTTGTAGTTGATTTTCTCCTTTGTGATTGGGTCTACAATGTCCTTGATGTAGGTGGACTCAGACTGCAGCTCCCTCATTACGGTGCTGTCAATCATTTTGGATCCAATAGCATCCAAGATGCTTACCCTGCGGCCTCTTTTGGGATCCACCAGCCCTCCTGTCAAGTGCTGTGCTGTCAAGTAGCGAATGCCAGTGTCCTTCGGCATCCAACCTTTCTGAATAGCCTCTCCTACAGACAAACACTCTCTGGTCATGGGGTCCTCAACACCAATGAAAGCCTTGTGAGCATTGAGCAGCCTCTGCTGTTGACCGTCTTCAATGAGGCCTCTGCTTGCTGCCCTGTTAACTGTGTATCTCTCTTTGTTGGTGATATCAATGATGCCACCTGTTGCTGCTTGAGCCTCCAGAAGCTTTTGGGCGGTGGTGGGGTCAATCAGTTTATGTGCGGTAGCATTACGTATTGTATAGCAGGTGTCAGTGTTTGTATCAATTACTCCAGCAATTGGGTAGGTTTCTTTAGCAGTGGAGAGATTTGCTGATTGTACTGTTGTGCTGGACTTTGGGATGATTGAGTTGAACTGGGGCTGCTTCTTATTTTCACCTGCGACCAGCAAGGCAAACTCTGAGATGGGAATCTTGCCTTGTTTGTACTGTTGTAGATCATACTCTGTCACTCTGCCTTCCTTCAGGGCATTTTTGATTGAGTATTGCTTGCCACTTTTGCGGTCCTGTAGTACAGATGTCTCTCCATCAGGTCCTAGGGATGTAATCTCCTCCCAGTCACACTCCAGTTCCTGCAAATGAATGTACTGTTTACGATCAATTAGGCCCTGCAGGTAGGCATCATAAGGAGACATGTCTTTGCCTGTCTCTGGATCCAAAATGGTGATTTTGGTGGAGACATTAGTCTCTTTCGTCCTTGTCTCTGCTTGCTCCTCTTTTTGCACATTTAGCCGAAGCTCTCGGATAACGCTGTCTCGCTGATGGATCTTATCTTTTTCATCCAAGATCTCTCTCTCCATGCGCTGGATATCAGACTCCATTTTAATGCTCCTCTGCCTGCTCATCTGTGTCCTCTCACTCAGTAGTCGGTTCTGCTGGTGAAAAGAAAGGCTGATATCGTGTCTTGAGACTTCGAGAGTCTTAAGCTCCCGATTAATGTCATCCCTCTCCCTCTGTAGGGCATCTCTCTTCAAAATTAGAGTACTCTCCTCTCTTGAAGTGCTGGACTTGTTGCTCATCATAAGGTTTATTTTATCATTGATACGTCTGATTTCTTCCTGCAGGTCCTGTCTGGCAAATTTATGCTGAGACACCTGTTCCCTCAGGCGGTCCCTCTCGGCCTCGACAGCCTGGTCTTTTTCGACACGGACAACCTCTTTGTACACCGTCTTCTCACCAGACTTCTCCCTCTGCAGCACCTCAATCTTTAGAGTGATATTACGGATCTCTCTCTGAATACGCAGGATATCCCTTGTTTGATTGTCCATGTCTGAGCGAAGCTCATTCGTCATCCTGTCCAGTTTCGGGTCTCTCTCAACCTTCAGTACCTCCTCAACAACAATACTTTCCTCAACAGGAGGTGGAGCATTTTCCAGCTGTGTGATGCGCAGTCGGAGCTCTCTGACTTCAGCCTCAGCTTGAATCCTTTTTTGGTGCTCATCACTCTCTCTGAGGATCCTCTCTTTTTCTTCCACCTTTGTCCTCAGCTGCTGCAGCTCTAGGTCTACCTGACGCCGAGCCATTACTTCATCATCAAGGGTCCTGCTAAGTCGCTCATGCTCAACTACCTGCCTCGGGTCCTTCTGTAAGCGCAGAACCTCCTGCACAACAACTTTCTCTTCAGGCTTTTGTCTTTCCAAAAGGATGTATTTGTTTTGCAGGTCAAACACCATTTCTTCAATGGAGCGCCGCAGCTGTGCCTCCTCCCGAACATTTTTTCTCAAGCGGTCAGCTTCTTTCTCCAACAGTGGATCAGGTTCATACTTGATGACTTCTCTGGTGACAAGTTTAGTCTCTATCTTGGACTTTTCAGTCTTCCATTCATCTCTATCTCTCCTGAGTAGTCTCACCTGTTCCTCAAGGGAGTTGTAAGTGTTGTGTAAGATGTTCACCTGCTCATTTAGCCTCTGAATCTCTCTTTCATTCTCAGGGCTTCTCTCCTCCTTAACCACCTCTTGGAGAACTTCTTTCACCTCCACTTTGGGCCTTTGAGAACGAAGAATATTCAGCTCTGATGTGAACTGGATTATCTCCCTCTCCAGATCAGAGCGCTGCTTGCTGGAGTCCTGTATGTCTTTCCTGATCCGCACTATCTCCACTTCTGTGTTGGGGTCTATCCGGTAGATCTCATTAACAATTTCTTTAACTTCAATTTTTGGTTTCCATTCTTGAACTTCTCGGTAGCGGCTATGTAACTTTGTCAACTCTTTGGATATATTGTTGTTTTCAATCCTCTCTTCCTCCAGGCTTGTTCGAATCTTCATAGATTCAGTGATGAGGTCTGGGTCTTGTTCAATCTTTTTAACTTCCTTAGTGATGATCTTTGGCTGGATGTTAGGAATCAGTCTCTCCAGTGCATTAATTTGACTCCTTGTCTGAAAAATGTTATCATTTAGGAGCTTGATCTTGTTGTCCTCATCGGAAAGTTCTACCTCCAACGTTCGTACTGCTCGCAACATCTCTGGGTCTTTTTCCACTTTGACTACTTCTTTCTTAACCACCCTCTCTTTGATGGTTGGTCTCTTCTGGTGGAGAATTGTGACCTCTGTCCTCATCTGAATGTGTTCCCCATCTCTCACTCGAATTTCATTTTTCAGCTTTGCTATTTCATCTCTCAGTTTAGCGGCCTCTACATCCAGCTGAGGATCTTTCTCAAACTCTGTCACCTCTTTGGTGACCAGTTTAGGTGCAGTGTTTTTTAGTGTATCATCCAGGATGGTGATTTTCTTGTTAAACACTTCAACATCAGTCTGGATGGTGGTACGCCTCAGGGTCTCTTCATGCAGTTTCTTCTGCAGACTAATCAAATCACTTTCTAGTTTTGGGTCGCGGTAGTACTGCAGTACTTCTTTCTCCTCCACACGCTCTACTCCTCTACGACTCTTTAGTGATATCATCCTGTCCTTAAAGGTTCTCAGGTTTGCCTGAGCATGAGCTGTCCTCTCCTGCTCTTCCTGCAGGTCTTTCAAGAGATCATTTAGCTCAAGAGCACTCTTTTGCTGGTTTTCAAGGTGCACTTGTTGCTGTGCCACCACTTGAACTTTCTCTTCATTCTGCAGCAGAAAAACATGCAAACAAGTTATGACGTGATCAGTGTAGTGAAATTGTTTTAAAGATTCTATAATGTTAACCAAATATTCATGTGTTGTTCTCTTACTTGTAAAACAAGATTCTTAGCCAATGCCATCTGTTTTTGACGCTGGATGTTTTCAGATGTTGCTTTAGCATAGCGGTTTACAATATTTTTTTCCTGTAGAAAAGAAAAAAAAGAGTTACAGCAAACCATCAGCCAAAGTTATATTTTGATAAATGCTATGATTTTATTACAACTTAAATACTTAATAGTGTAAATATTACCTCTTTCTGGACAGCGTCAGAAAGTGTCGGCATTTGAGGTTTCTTTGCAACAACGGTGCCCGAACTCACAAGTGTACTGTTGTATTTATTAACATTGGTGTCATAATCCTGCACAAAGGTAAATAATTATATTAGGCATTTTTATTTATTAGTGTGTTTGTAGTATTACTGCTCCTGCACTGGAACTAATTATTGTCTATTTACAGATACTTGAATAGAACAACCATATGTTAGAAATGTGTGGGAAAGATGATTTAAGCGAATAAAACAACATTCTCTCATTTATATAATGTATATGTATATTACATTGTATTATAATACATTTTAGTCTTACATTTAGTAGACTCTGCAGGTCTAGAGACAGATCTGACACTCTGTCAATGTCATTTCCCTTCCTCTTCAGGTCATCGTTCACCCTCTGCCGTGAAATCACCAGAAGTGAATTACTGAGAGTTATTAATAATAAATTCCATCATTTTACTGTAATAGCAGTACTCTGTACATGATAGTTTTGTATAGTCAGGTGACAGTCTCACCTCTAGGGAGCTCTGCTTAGCAGCAATTTGTGATGGATCATTGTTGTAGTTTATTTGGTTTGTTGGCAGATTGTCCAGGAATGAGTTTAGGGATTTGCATGTGCTCTGGAACTCCTGATTCTTGTTTGCAGTTTCTTGTAAGATGTTTTCTCTGAAAGTATGCATTGATATTATGGCACATTTTAAAATTTGCTATTGTAAAAGCTCTGCGTTGACATACTTTTAAAATTCAACTGTCTCAGCTTAGGTTTTGTTTTCTTTCAAGCCTAATGATCTTGTGCCCTCTAGGGCCCCTAATACCTAGGTTGGGAACTATTTGATTAATTAACTAATGCAGTTTTCCTTTTTTAAATCTAATCTGTAAAATGAAGTGACTGAACTGATTTGTCAGTGAATCTCTGAGTCTCACCTCTCCTTCAGCTGGTTGACTGTTTTTATGTAGCGGGTCTGCAGCTGCTTGACCTCTGTTCTCTGGCGCTGGATGTCAGGGCAGTACTCCTGGTATCCCTGCTGCAGAGAGCTGCACAGCTGCTCTGTGGTCTCCAAATCCTGACTCAGCTTCTTCATGTCTTCCTGAGCAGCCGTCACAGACTTACGCTGGTTCTGAATACAAGACACACGCAATTTTAATATCTATCAATTCTAAGTTGAATCTATGAGTGACAGCTACAAATTTAAAAGAGAAAGTCTCATTTCCTCACCTGAATGTCATCAGTACGTGCTTGAATTACATTTGGCACATCAGGGATTGGACCGTCTTCACTCAGCTTCTTCTCAAACCCAGAAACAATGCCATCCACCTTCTTAATCTGATGCTCCAGTTGGATAGATGCATTTGCTCTGAAAGATAAATGTAGTGTCACTCAGCATATTTAGATTATTTAGTTCATTAGCAGAGCGGGGATACCTGTATTTTTGTTGAGGACAAAACCATTCACCATGTCCCTGCATATATGCAACAACCCAAGCAAAACATCTGCTTACTTCTTGGTGTAGAGGTCAGCAAGTGCAGTGATGCTGTCATGCTTGTTGTTGGCAGCACTCAGTTTGAGTGGCAGCCCAGAAGAGGTACCGCTGGGATCTTTAGAAAGCAAAGGCTGTATATTGGCCTGAACTGCCTGCTTCTGTTGCTCCAGAGCCTTCAGTGCCTTAACAGCTTGCTGTAAGGAACAAATGTTGATACTTTTTATGATTGTACTAATATACTAGCACTACATCAAATATCAGAGCAGCAGATCATCTAGGATTCTATCTGATGGTCTAAGTGTTTTTTACTCAGAAGCTCTTTCACAGTTTTTCACAATATCGTCATGTCCCATGAAAAATTCACAATAACACCTCTGTTTTGAGGAGCATTACTTTCCGCCTTCTTGTTCATCGTACCAAGCAACAATATGTTATGATAGACATGAATTAAGGGTTAAACATTTACCCAAATCCTGATCAACAACATCTGGAGAATACACATCAAAACGAACAATCTCAGTTCAAATAAACTGTCTACTAAACCTGTTGATTTGTCTCACCTCCTGTTCCTTCAGCCTGTTGGCCAGATCTCCGGCCGGGTCTGTGCGACTCAGTGGTGCTCTCAGGCGCTTCAACATGCTCTCCTCAGCACTGGCCAGGTCATTGTCCAGCTTGTCCAGCTGCTGAGCTACAGCTGCTGCCTTCGGGTCCAGTGGGGCAGAAGACACCAGGGCTGAACAAATAAACAGAAAGTTGACTTATTGACTAAATGAGTAAGATAAAAATAATCTACTAATACAATTAATCATAAATAATTATTATGATTTATAAAACCAATAATGATATTTAATTAGATTTAGGGTTTATTTCATAGTTAGTGACCTGATTGTTGAGACTTGATACTGTCTGGTTTGTTATTCTTTAGAGAAGCTGCCAGAGCAGCTCTTCTCTTCTTGATGTCTGCCAGTTCACCACCCAAACTGATGAATTAAAAACAGACGGAGAGACAGAGATGGAGGTAAAAATAGGAACAATATTTTCAGCAAATTCTTGTATTGTTTATTGTAGCTGGCTAATGATACAGATTCACAGTACTCACAGGTCCACTTTGTCAATGGCCTCTGGATCTGGTGGTGGGATCTGGAAGCAAACGCCTGGGAAGGTTTTTGTTACACCATTAGAGGAGGTAACGTTCCAGTTCTCAGTGTCTGAGTTTGATTTCAGGGTGAACTTCTCCCCTCTTGACAAAGACTCCTACACAGTGTCGATAAATTCAACAACAAAATTAAGAAACCACAGTGTGTAAGAATAAGAACATTTAGTTCTGGCTTTTTTATTTTCTGTACATGTCTGACAGAGATTTAAGCTTCACCTTGTCTGTCTCCCAGTCACACAGGGACTCCACAGAGATCGGTCTGTTGGCGCTGATGCGACGTAGCTTCAGAGGTGCGATGGAGGTGCTACGCCTCCTCAGGTCGGCCAATAGCTGTTCACTGTTCTGTACTGTCTTCTCCTCCACCTGAGGGAAACAGAAAGATGAAAAAAATATTCACCCCGTAGCTCTGAGCCCTCATTTTAAATATCCTAGACTGATTAAAAGGAGTTCAAACCTGTCTCTAAACATAATTTAATACACTTGTTGAACTTGAAGCATCCAAACATTCAGCTCTCACTGAAATATCCTACATACCTACATGCATTCTGTTTTACTTAAATTTAAACGTTCCTTACACCATTAGTTTAAATGAAGGGGAATATGCGCTGATTTTCTCATGTTTACGCCTTTGTAATAATAGCTATGAGCACCTCAAGCTGCAACAGCATCTCTGAGTTGCTCTTCTTGCTGACGATCTTGGGGTCCAGGCTGTTGTTGAGTTTGGTCAGTGTCTCTGAGAGTTGATCAGTTTCCATTTGGTACTGAAAAAAAAGCACAACAACATAATTAAAATATATTTAACTATTTAAACTATTTAAAATAAAGTTTTAATGAGAGAATGTGGATATCTTCTTAAAACTGAGGTTTTGAAAGTGACACGGTGTGCTGTAATGATGTCACATATTTACCTTTTTGTATTCCTCCACGTTGTCCAGATGTGTCTCTTGACAGATGCAGAGATTGAGGAATTTTTGCCAGTCATTGCGTGCAGCATCTCTCTGAGCCTGGTAATAAAATTTTACATTCTGAGTTTATTTATGCTGATTTTGAAACATTAGACATTTAATATACAACTTTAAAGTGAGATTGAAGAAAATGTTTTTGGTGAGTGACAGAGTTTTGGCTTGTGGGTAATGACATGTACCTTTATTGTGTCACTGGCAGGGTGCTTCATTTCAACAAGTCTGTCACCTTCATCCTGGAGTTTGTTCACCTCGCTCTCGTGGGACAGTAGACTGTTGTTCTTGAAGTTCTGATTGAAATCAAATTAAAGTGGTGTTATTTTTGTTTTGTCGTCCGAGTGCAGTTGCCAGGGATGATTCCTCTCAGTGCTAAATTCTAACCTCATACTGTCTGCGGACATCAGGTGGATCCACCATGCGGTCACTCCAGTCCTGCTTCTTGATCTTTTGTTGTTCTTCTCCCAAAAAGACCAGTTCCTTGTTGCAGCCTTGCATATATTCATACAGGCTGTTCAGGTAATGCCGGCGCCATTTGGAGTTGTCCTAGAAAAAAAAGGCAAAAAATAAACCTGAGAAGTTCTGAACGTCTAAAATCAGTGTTAAATTGTAATTTCAGAGCATGAACAGAAGAAGTTAAAACTTGTGTGGATCTTTGATTTATATCCAGAGTTTCACAGTATCACGTGTTAATTGGAAAAAATTGTACTGATGTGTAACACCAAACCAAAGGACGTTGGCAAACTGTGCAACTGACTGGCTTATTCATATCAAAGCTCCCCGCAAGTTAAAAAACATATGAATCTTGATGCAACAAAGATCTTTCATCATTAAACTGTAAAATGAACAATTTTCATGACATAAAACAACTCACCAGAATGTTGCTGTACTGTTTCTTTAGTTCTTTATATTTCTCCTAAAAGGCAAAGAGCAACTTGTCTTTTAGGCTGCCAGAAACATTTTTCATTGAGAACAAAATGATTGATAAATAAACAGAACACCAGGATCAGTTGCTGTGGTCAGTGCAAACAGCAGACAGCCAGACTGTAATGTGAACGGACTTTTATGTACAGTACTTTAGCCTAAATAAGCTGTTGTTAATATTTGTGTTTTTTTATACCGTGTACATATTTTCTATATATTCTAGTTGTATTTTAATAAAGAGACAAAAAAGAAAAAAAAAACATACATGGTCATAATAACACTGCCAAAACAACAAATCTAATGGTCGCCTAAGATGTTTGCACAGTACTGTAAACAAGTATGTTCACCTTGTTTCCAGCAGAGCTAACAGTGAGCTGTGAGCTGTAGGCCTCAATTTCCTGGTGCAGGAGGTTGTGAGCGGCAATCTGCTTCTTGAGGTCAGCCATGGTGGGGCCATACTCATCCGTGTTCAGTTGTTTCTGTAAATACGTCGGAAAAAGACTAGTTAGTAGTATGAAGAGACAAATAACCACCCAACAGCAAGTCTGATGTTCAGACAGTGTTATTATACTAACCTGCTTCTGGCTGAAAACAGGCCCCCAGTCAATTCGGGGCATCAGTGACACGTCGTCGAGCTGCTCGTAGATATCTCGGTAGAAGGTGCAGTCTTTCAGCCAGCGCTCATGGAGATGGATCACACTGGAGCCAAAAACAGAAAACTCTCATAAATATTAATGACCCAGGATGTTCAGTGTTAATTAATATTATCAATAAATGTATACATAATATAATGTAAATATGGTTTTGTTAAATGATCATGTAATCATTCAAAATCTGCATCTTTTCAGAGTTTATTGCAGGTTAAACATCTACTTCAGTCAAAATGCTCTTTTTTTGTGTGGTGGGTGGCTCATTTACACTGAAGCAACAGTCACATAACTGTCCCTGCCCTGTTTGTTCTGAGTCACACATACACAACTTTGCTTGTTTATTTGTTTTACAGTGACCTTTTTGGACATCCAGAAATGTTAGCATTAGCTTCAGGCTGGACACGTAACTGGAGACATATTTATATTGAAAGAATTGTGAAAGGAAAGTATCTGTTTTAATTTGAGACAGTATTTATTATTTTTTTATGTGACATCTTATTAAACCTTCCAAAGGACAAATGGAGACTCTACCTCTCTGCCCTGGGCAGCTGTGCTGTTATTCCTTTTTTTAATATTTATTCTATAACAACTCACTCGCTCTCTATCTCTGAAGCTTGTGGATGTTTAAACTTCTTGGCCTTATCCACGTCCAGGAAGAGGTCCTTCAGCAGACCTTCAGCCTCACCCAGCTTATCTGAGATCTCATTCTGATGCTTGAAGGGCAGCTCCTTCCTGTCATTTTCAGCATCCTGGTGGACATACATAACAAATCAGGTGAAGTTTCTGATGAGGGCTGCCACTAAAAGTAATAACAGCATTGGTGTACTAGGATTTGTTTGTCTTTGTGTGTTCTCACCACAGCCAGCAGTTCTTCTGCACGAAGGATATCTTTCTCCACCGTGTCAGCATTCTTCTGCATCTGAGCAATCAGCAAGGCCAAGTTGCTGCTGGGCTGTTCGGTCCTGAGGGAGAAATCGATTAAACGAAAAGCATTTATGTCAAAGAAAAGCAGTTTAATCTGGCCCCCTCTTACTCCACACTCCCTGACACAATCCCAAATCGTCTGTATGTGAGCGCATACACGCACAAATAGATGGTTTTTGAAAATGTAAACTGAGAAACACTTGCAATAAAAGTTGCAGTTGAAGTTGCAATAAAACCATCAGATTCATATATTTCTTGCTGAAAATGATTTTTCTTATCTATCTATCATTCTATCTATTCTATGTTATCTATCACACAGTTTTCTATGGGTGTACTGACAAAGGTGGTAAGTAACTAAGTCCATTTATTCAAGTACTATACCTATAGTACAATTTTGAGGTTCATGTACTTTACTGAAGTATTTAAATTTTACATTACTTTTACTCCACTTCATTTATTTCAATATCATTAGTTACTTTTTGCAGGTTTAGATTGTTATAAAGATCATTATATAATAATAAAATGCTGATGTAACATTCATGGATTAACTTCCCGCCATGTAAGGTGGTTTAAATCAGACCCACCTTTATCGACTGATGTTTTTGTTCCACAGTAACAAACATTATAGTCGTAATTTTTATCTTTGAGTTTTCACCAGCATTAAACTCTCTGAAGTTGTTTAAAATACACTGTTTTCTTAGCGGAGTACTTTTACTTTTGTACTTTAAGTACTATTTAAAGCATGTACTTTAGTACTTTTACTTGAGTTTGCGTACTTTACACACCTCTGGGTACTGGGATTATGTAGGATCCAACAGGATATCTAGTTTCACCGTCTGAGCCCCACCCAAAACGTTCCTCAAATGCTAAAAATTCCACAATGGCTGACTGTGATGGTCACTCCCTCTGTCACTGTTTTTGTTGCTCCCCGTTGGTGCTTTACTACTTGTAAAGCAATATCTGAGACTACTCCCATAAAGCTGATAAAAGGTCAATTTGTGGTTATGGAGTCAAAAATCAAAAGATGTAAAGTAATTTGAATAAAGATCACACAGGATGATGTTACAATTCATTGAGAAGATCTTTTTGTGAAACAGGCTTTGTGGTAACTAAATCTAGTGCGTTGGAATAAATGTCAAGTTAGAGCTCAGTTACCGTGATTGTAAATTAAATCAGTTTTCAAACATGTGAGGAGGTGTGTGTTTAAACAAGGGAGAACAACAAGGGAGCTTTGCAGAAATCTGATTCTGGTAAATTGGTAGGTACACATGAAGCAGTGCTGTTTCCTCTGTCGTCTCATTCAGTTTTATTCAACAGATGAAAAAAAAGTTTTCTGTCATGGACCTCTGACAAAGTACTGATGTGTAACACCAAACCAAAGGACGTTGGCGAACTGTGCAGCTCACTGGTCAATTTATATCAAAGCTCCCTGCAAGTTCAAAGTGTGTCAAGAGTACAAGAAAGCGGCACATAAGTTAAACTTACTATGACTTAAAAGCATGTTTCACGCTGCTCTTTAATGAGAGCGACAGGAATGCAAAGGTGTCGTCGTGTCTTCTGCACTGACTCACTGAGCTGCAAGCTGATCTGGTTCTGCAGCTACTCTGACAATGGCCTACCTATTCCTGTTCACTCAGCAGGAGAGACAGGTACAGGCTGTACACACACACACACACACACACACACACACACACACACACACATACGTGATGTGAACAACCAATATTTCTTGTCTCTTCCCAGTTTCAGCCAAGAATGAAAGGAAACTATAAATTCAGTTTCTAGCTTGTGCTCGGTGAGTGATGATGGGTGAGATGAGGAGACAGCAGCTCACTCTGCTGGCAGAAAAAAAATGAGGAACAGTGATGATAGAACTCGGATAAGTTAGCAGAGCACAGATTAGTAAAACAATATGATAATATGATCCACATGCTTTCTCCTGCTGTTCTTTTTGATCTTTTAGTCTTTTCCATTTTCTATGTTTTGTCCTCTCTATGACAAAACCCGATATGTTGCATTGTTATAAAAACTTTATATCATAACGTTATCAATAAACCAAACTGATAAGAGCTAATTTTTTCTTACACCTTTTCAAATGTTATGGAGAAATTTAAAGTGGTTTCTGCTGGTTGAGGTATTAACTGTGACATAAAGATGAATTTATTTAAAGTAAATTAGTGTCGATAATGAATGAAGCGAGTGACAGAGGTCTGTCAGGCTCCTTTGTGTGAACTGTCATGTGAATATAGATGTTTCTTCATTAGTAAAGAAGCTGAATGACAAGTCACACCCAGGGTTGTGGAATGTAACTGAGTACATTTACTCAAATGCTGTACTGTACAATTTTGAGGTACTTGTACTTTACTGGAGTATCTCCATATTATGGTGCTTTTACATTACTACATTAATTTAACCCCCTTTAGTTAATGGTTAATTTCTTAAAACAAAATAAAATGTAGCAATAACTAATGCTATATTTTTAGGGGTTAATCAGCTGCCAGTACATAAACTCATCTCCACCTCTGTCACTTACTGCTGTTGTTACAGAGCAATTTACAAATTAGCAAATGTACAAATAACTACAAAATTTTTTCCCCATGTTTTGACCTTTGAAATTTTGTAGAAAAAGCCTTGCACATTTATGATATCAACTGCATTAAATTTAATTTGCAGTATTTTTCTTTAGCTAAAAAACGAGTTAAATCCTTAAACACTCTCTCTTTTTGGTGTGTGTCATTTATGTTGATTAGTCAATTTTCATGTTCTAGAATATAAATAATATAATAATAGTATAATAAAATGATATAATATAAATAATAAAATGTAAGAATGCTGTGTACTTGGTTTCTTTAATAAATGACCATGATGGAAAAGCTAAACAGCTAGCATATAGCTAGCATATAGCTAGCACCAGTTGATCTGACTTGAAAGCAGGATAACTTGACAACCCACATTATTTTGAAGGGCTTGTCTGCATTTTTATTTAGCTGAAAATTCACAGAGCCTGCACCCCAAACACTCACTAATGAAATCAAAATTTTCTTCCCAGCTCAGAGTTTATTTTATGAAATTCACTTATGTCTACATTTAGGTGTAAAAGAGGTTGGACACAGCTGAAAGCTCAAAGTTAATATAAGATAGTTTCTTGTTAACTGTCAACTGTGAGACGAAAGATGCTGATCGTGAGCGGGACAGTTGCAGCATCAGACTCTGTGACATTACTAAAGCATCGTGTCACCAGTGAAGTGAGCTGAGATGAATCCAACAGACTGAACACCAGCAGAACAATATGGCGCCCTGGGTGATTCTTAGAGATCAACCCGCCCTCATACCAGCATCCACATCAAAACCACACACAAAACCAGCATTTTCTGCACTTAGTCTATGCACGCTATGACTAAATATAAGTCATAGTTTAAAAGTGTCTTCACATTTCCTGTTCTGTTCACTGACCTTGTAAGTCACGATAGGTCTGGATGTTTAAAGTTAGACACTGCAGGTGTAAACCAGCTTAATCTGACACATTAGTCATTTACCAACTAAGCATGATCCAGTTTTTTATCATTGTAAATGACAGATATTACCAGACGGATACCTTTAGATTTTGTATGTCACAAAAAATGAAAAGCTTTGTGAAGATTATGGATTTGGTAACACTTCATTACAGATTCTGTACATTTTAAAATAATCAAAGGAAAAAGAGAACATAAAAGCATGTTTTCATTGATGAAATTGTGTGTGATGGAAATTTCTTAAAAGTCTAATGAACCGAGCAACACGCGCGGTGTCACAACATAAAGTAAAGAAACCAACGCCCACATAAGTCACAGAAACCAGCTGAGCGGTGTGGACTACACGGCCCACATCACATCTCAGAAGACCGACAGCAGGACCAGGGTGAAAGCTGGTTACCATCTACTTGTGAAACCATGTCAGTGTTGTGTATGTACTAAATGTATCTGCCTTTAAAGTCATTATGACATTGAAAGCTTCTTAATACGCACACCATGAATGTCAGGTTGTCATCATACCTCTTCAGTAAGATCAGATTTCCTCACACTAAATAAACTTTATCCTGCACATGTGTTGGTGCAACATATTTAAAAATATCAAGTTTTAGTTTTGGGGAAAACTAACTTTTGTGTGTGAATGCCTAAAAAGCAGGTGGAAAAGAGCTGATATCATTTTTAAAGTGCCACCGTCTCAGTGTGTTTACACAGTAAACTTGGGAACAGGCTGGCAGGCTGACATCTCAATAAACTTTAACTATATTCCAAACACTTGAAGATAGTGATGATATTCCCAGAGCAAACCTGCGTTCAATGTTCTTTTCCATCATAATAACAGGAGGGGAACCACAACACACAAGAAAAAGAACACACAGGAAACATGACACAGTTCCCGGCTTGGGAAGAACAGGAGGAGAGGGAACATGACCAAAATGACTCCTTTTTTAAAGTGTCAGCACACATGCTCACATGCATGCAAGTCCTCAGGGATAAACTTACTTGCTGGCTTTGCTCGAGCCCTTGACCGTACTGTCCTTGCTCTTCTTAAACATCCTGGAGGTCGTGGGGGGGTCAATCAGAGATCCCACAGAAACGTCTCTGTCTCTCTTCCTTATTCCTTCTTCGTCTCTGTGTTCCTCACCCTGTGGCTCCCACTCTTCTTTCCTCTGCCTTTGGTTCTTCTCAAACACATTCAAACTTACACACACGCACGTCAGCACAGTGTTTAGCACAGACAGCTCCTCCCAGGCGTGTTAACAGGTGTGACACCGCCCAGACATCCACCTTGCAGAGGAATACCGGACCGACCTGTTCCCCTGTGCTCTCCCTTCCTCCCACCTGTGGTCCTGCCCTTTCTTTTCATTGGGTCGCTGACACACTCTCAAAGTACTCACCAAAGGCCCATTCATTACCAGGGATGTTCAGTTCAGGGGGCTGGAGGGACACTGAAATCCTGCAGTGACTAATCAAACACAGTTATTTTTATTTGTACATAAGTGTGGACAGCATGTGATGGGGGTTCCCTGTGGACCAGCTGTGACTTTGCTACATGTTCTCTGCTGTTACCAACAAACCAATTTATACAATGATATAATTTGAGTCACAGACTATAGGTAATGTGACTTTTTACTTCACCAAAGACATGATTTTGTGTATACATCAACTCCAACTCAGCTTTATTTATAAAGCACTTTAACACCAGCCACTGAAGCTGAAACAAAGTGCTGTACAACAGAGATAATTAAATAAAATGAACAACAACATAACTAGCTAGATAACATTATAAAAGCAGAAAAAAATCCAATACAAGCAATAAAACTAAATAAAAACAATCTAAGATCAAGATTTAAACTTGGTTGTAGGCCAGGGACTAGAAGTGGGGTTTAATTTGTACAATAAAATTTATAAAAAACAATCGACAACAATAAACAACAACAGTTCCTGGGGTTCTTGTTTCTGTTGGTGTCAATCTCCACATTGACAGAAACAAAACCAAGAGACATACATTGCTATTATCTCTATCTTTAGGCCAGTTCTTCATTTAGATGAAGATTCACCAACATCACAATAACTAATTTCTTTTTCTTCCAAACCCTTATAATAAGCAATTAAACTTTCCTTTTTTACGAGTTTGTTCAGAGTACATTGGTGACCTGTCTGGGCTGTACTCTGCCTCTCACCCATCATCCATGGCATCAGCTTCTGCACATGGCAATAAGGAGCAGCTTGTATTCCCGTGTTAACCTTCTAAAGAGTTGATGTCTATTCAAAAAAGGGAAATATTCATCCTTAGCTTTTTCTAACTTGGTTGTTTAGAAATGTGAATGATAGCAATCGGACATGAGGGGGAGATTAACACCATGAACACCATTTTCTTTTCATTTTACAATTGCCTTTGTTGATTTCTTCTTCTGTCTTTAAGACTGAAGAGTTAACACCATCAGCTGGAACTGAGGAGGTTACTCAAACTGAGCACAGACACACTTGATGCTGTTATCACAGTCACATAGTGTGTACAGTCAACAGTCCACCTGTGGCCCAGACTGGAAGTCTGATAAATAATGGCTTCATATAGAGCAACATGTTCTAACGTTAATGATTATAGAGACTTCCATACTCTGCAAAGTCATGTCTGTAGCATCTACAGTCATTCAGGATCAGGGCGTCTCTGCAGAACATCAACAATAGGAAATCATGGGGAGGAATGCAGCCGGCCCACTTTCTTTGCAGCAATGTAGGGAAGAGCACAGAGAGGAAACATTTTTGATGCGTCCTGTCACAGTCTCTCTCTCTGGGTGTGTCCACCTGTCTGGAAAAGCAGATACTTTTTATGTTGCTTAGAGATGTACTGCACTGTCATAATTTCATCAAGTGCAATGAAAATGGCGTTTTATGATACTGACCTTAAACTTCAAACTCAACTTTTTGTCAGAAAACTTCTGTAACAATGTGTAAGAAAGTATTTTCTGTTTCATGACTGATGAAGACACACGGAAGAAGACGCTGTGAATGGATTCTGTTTCATTAATGTCCTTTCAAAAACGTTCTTTTTATTTAAAAACAGTCCATTTAGTTGTGGTGCTTTTGATCATGTTCATCACCAGCAGACATCATTTGCTAAGGTTGTCATAAAAATGTAGATATTAAATTTTCCATTTTTTCACATAAAGCTACAGCACACGTCGGTTGTGCAGAAATGCAACACAAAACCCAGCTGCAGGACGGTTTATCTGACACAGCAGTGGTGGTGCAACGTCCCACTGTGCAGCTTTGATGCACAAACATGGTTGACACAGAAAAGGATTCAGAAGGAACCTCACACATCCCTCAACACAAAAGTCAGAAAATCTGAAGTCTGCAAAGCAACATCTGGACAATCCATTTTGGAAACAAAATCAGCAAAGCATTAAAAATATAATTTGAAGGAAAGAACGCTTTGGTTCAAATGTTTTGCAAGTGTTTGATGCAGTGATCACAGTACTGACTCAGTAGGATGCCTAGTGTCATGTTTAGAAAGGATCTTAAAGGTCAGTAGTTGATTTCTATATTAAATGTATAAATGTGTATATGTCCACATGGACAATGAGTTACATTGAATTCTGTCCACTCATCATAAAATCGGTCAGTCCTCAACCTAGATTAGTTTCTTTATGCCTAGTTCAGAAACAATTAGAAATCCATCACCGACATGTTGACTTGTTTACAGTTTAAATTTGTAAATCAGAGTTTTTTCACAAAGCTTTTATTTTTACTTATTCTTCTTTTCCCTGTACTGTACAACTGCCTAACAAGAATATCAATAAATACACATGCCATTTCTTTTCTTTAGATTTTTTTCTAGTATTTCAGCATTTGACAGCTTGACACTGGAGAGACACAGAAGATGGGGAGAGAGACAGAGAGAGGGTGTGCCATACAACAACGGTCGCCAGCTAGACTCAAACTGAAGACATTGCGGTCATGTGCACATATCATTAGGATACCAGTGTGCACCGTGCCGTTTCTTTCCACTCTTTGAAACTATTCATTTGTGATTTTCATGTCGTATCATCAAAATAAGGTGACATGGTTTTAATAAACTGGTTAATAGAATTGTGAAAACACAGAGGAGTATAGATGATTTCATCTCGTCTTTTCTGCAGATAAACATTTATCTTTGCCTGAGCAGTGCACAAACATCTGCAGCCCATCCAGGCAGAGCACATTTCTGTGTGTTTCAGTAACAAAGGTATGTGTGTGGAGTCATCAGATAAGAAATCATGTAAATACCACGAGTAGGGAGAAGGGGTGGCTGCTTTATTTCACTAAATGTTTGTGAATTTAATGTTTAACTGCAGAAA
>JAUYWH010000001.1:15422959-15436543 GCA_034779795.1 Ctenopoma multispine
TCCCCTCATCGTACACTAAGGCAAAATCAAACATTAAAAGTAAGTGAAATTATTCTAATTAACAGACCCAAATCTGAGCCTTGTGACTCTTTACGCCGTAGCCTGCAGTTTGATTTAGCTGCCAAAACCAAAGATGCCCTTGATGTAGCCAGTCAGACCCCCCTTGCCCTTCTGCTCCACCTTGTCATCGAGCGGCGGGAAGGCCACATGGTTGAGAGCAAGGTCAAAAAACAGGGGTTTGCAGGGAATTGGCTGGAAATCAGGAGGGAACTGGACAAGATTAGGCTGCTTTCCAACAAGGGTGGGGTCAAGATGGAAGGCCTCCAGGCGATCGCAAAGGGGCTGCATGGAGGAAAGGCACAACAGTGAGTGTATGAACTGAACATTTAAATAAATAAAGATATGACCAAAAATGTATGAAGATATTTTAAAAGGTTAAAATGATTAATGATGATTAATTTGAGATGATTAAAGAGTAAAGACTTGGAACAAGGTGCAACAGTTAGGTTGCCTTAGTCCAAAGAAACACATCTGCATATTAACACCTGTAAAGCTCAATAACTAAAATATTAAACTGAGTTTAGTAATTTTGTAGAAAAAACAAAAAGGAAAAAGGATAAGCTGTGGTTTGGAGGTTGTTACATGCTGCTAAATCCTGATGATCAACAGTTTGGTCTCTTTTCATCTTGCTGAACAGAACAGAAAGTGGAAAAGCATATTTCCTTTAAATGAGCTCTGAGCCGAGCCTTACCGAGTTGTCTTTCACCTGCTGCTGAACAGGAACTTCGGCAGTCTCATCAGTATCTGAAACATAAACATTTTCCCTCAGGAGAGAAAACAATGACACTTAATTGTGTTACGACCCCGGCCTTTCACTCCCTCCTGCTTTGTGTGCTTAACTCTTTTCAAGTACGTTATGTAAATTAGTGTGTGTGGACGTCTGATTGGTGTCAGATACGCTCACACTTGCTCCAGTGCCTCCAGACCACTCTGGCTGACTGGACCAGTCCCATGCTCCATTCAAGCTACAACAATCTCATCCTCAAGCTGTAAACAGGTACTAAAACCCGTTTTTTGTACTGTGCTGTAACAAGAGTTTTGTTGATATATGACATGTGCATAAGATTCTTCTGACAAAATTCATATCGTGAACAAAAACCACCTTAAATTCATAATTTTTGTTGAGCCTGTCTCCCATTCTGTTGTTGTGTCTATCTGGTTGTGTGTAACTCCCCCCCCCTCACATCGCGTATTTCTTAACACTTTGGATGTAAGCTAGCCATCAATGAATGCGAAGGACGCCAGCTTGTAGTTTATGCCTCAGTCCCTGCACACACACACTCACCAGGTAAACTGCTGTCTAGCGTCACTAGATGTAAGGTAGCTACTCCCTTATGCGTTTTCATCAGGATACATAAGTGCAAAGCAGGTAAGTCAGAAAAGGTTTTGGTTATTTCTTTGTATGATGAGACCAGACAGGCAAGTCTATTCACCCTGAGTTAGCAGTGATATTTATGTCTTTCTTTTAGTGCCTGTTGGCCCTTTTGTTCTCTTTTACAGCCTGCCTCTCTTTTGATTTCAGTTCTTATTTGCACAAACCGATCTTTATAATAGATTCATTTAGCCTTGTCCGCCTTGTAATTTATGTTGCTTCCCATTCCCCTAGAGGCTGGAGTACAAACACAGGGTTCTTATTTAGTAAAATATATGAGCTCAAAGGCTGTTCTCACCTAAAATGGCAGCAGCTTGAAGAGAGTATTTTTCAGCATTGACCTCAGCAATGAGTTCCTGAATGTCAGGGAGATCCTGCAGAAATTCACAACAAATATTAACAATCATGCTAAAGTGACAGTTCACATGGTAGATAGCGTTGCAGTTTCCTTGTGTGTATTACCGACCTTAAGGCTGTTGTTGAGGCTCTTTGCTTTAGACTGGACTTCCTTGGCATATTTCAGCACCCTCTCATAAAGAACCAGTGCCTCACTCCACTTCTTCACCAGCACATAAGACTGAGCTATGAAGAAGCACCTTTGAGGGGTCAAGAGAGGAAAAACACAACATTAGCAACGCAGGTGTAAGTATTTACATATTTAAAGGTTATGCATCAAACAATCATAAATGGGTTTTATTACGAGAACAAAAACTTTAAAAGAGTTCAAACACTAAAAAAGTAAATCCAGTTAAAGCAGCTAAGAAACCAGACTAAAAGAGTACACAGACTGATACATGTTAATGGGTCTAATGCCATCAGTCTTCACTACAGACTTAATGCTTGTTGCTTTATTTGAATCTTGGTAGGTATATAAAGATGCAGCTAAAGGATTTAAAACAAAAATGTTCTGTTCTGACCTGTAGGCCTTATAAACCAGAGTCTTGAGGGACACCTCTTTCTGGAAGGTGTGGTCATCGTCCAGGCCCTGCAGGGTGGAGAGCTCAGCCAGACTCTGGAGAGGATATGGACATGGAGAGAACCATAAGATGGGGTGAGGTGGGGGGATAAAGTTAATCAAAGTGTCACCACATCCATTCATTACGCATCCAACAGAAATTAAACATCAACATGACAATATTCATTGTCCAGACATTTACCTGCAGTATGATGTCATAGAGGCGGATGAGGTCTTGTGGACGAGGTCCCCTCTTGTTCTCGTCGGATTCAGGCTCCTTCAGCTTCGCCTGCAGAGTATGGGCCATGCTCTCATTCCTCTTCACCAGCGTACACAGTTTGATGTAGGTCAGGTAACTGTGGGGTCACGAGCAGCGCATTTATTTTTCACTTAAAGAGATAAACTTAAGTAAGAAACCAAGGATGGAAAAAGGCAGTATGGTGAATAGTTTTCATATCAATTTAGCTTTTTAAACTTCAATCTCCAGAGGTTCAGCTATGCTGCCGACCAGCTGGTTGACAAATTACTCTGGCAGTACAGAATCATAGGGAAGGATGTGATGCCTCAGCACAGTGACAAAGCTACACATGAAAATGCTTTTGGTGTGTGGCCCATTAGTTGTAGCTGAGTGATTATGTGTCAGTTATTGTCACTGGTATGTTGGTAAAGATAATCATGGAATCTGAAGAAGCCAACTTAGGCTCTTAAAATAAAAATGTAAACAATTTCAAGACATGATCACATGCTTCAACTGTTAAGTCACATTCACGTCTTGACTGAAGCCTCCATTTCCTGTACCTGTGCAGAAACTGCAGGTTGGACACCTTTCCACTGTCAGCGTCAGAGCTCCTCTCTCGCTGCTTCTACAAGAACAAACAATAACGTTTTAAAAAACAGCAAACACAACCAAAAAAAATAAACATTTTCTGCATTCCTGTTTGAATGGGACACATCCTAACTACTGGCAAGAAGACTCATAACTGTGATCTCACATCCCTCTACTTCATCTTTTTCCTGTGGTGTATCTTACCGCCTCACTCTTGAGTTCCTCTCTCACAGCCTGGATGGTGTCTCTGCATTCGGCCAGCAGGGTTTCATACAGATGCTCTTTGGTCTCCTCGTTAGCTGTCTGCAAAACAGGAACATTAAGACTCATTTTACTGGTAATGTAAAGATTGTATAAATAATACTGGGCCAGTAGTTGGCCTGCCAAGTCCAGCTAGGTTTTATAGGTTGGCGTGACAATTAAAATAAATCATAAAACTATATTAAAGGGGTTTACAGTGAGAGGAACCTGGGAGGAGAAACTGCCTGATCTCAGACACTCATTATACAAATTCACAACCACTTACACCTGAAAGCTACACTTACATTTCTAGAACATCAATCATGCAAACAGATATTTCATGCATTTAGAAGTTGTAGTAGAGCAATCTTAAAAACAGGAATGTGACTGTGGCAAACTGGGAAAGAGACACAGGTATGCTGCTTGGCAGGCTACTGGTACATACATGCACCAACTCATCATCAGTGAGACACAGAGGTTTAACGCTGAGATCTTATGAATGACAGGATTGTTCTTCGCTATGCCTTCCTTTCATCGACACACTCACACAATAGGCCTATCTCACACCACGATGTTCTCAGACAACAGCAGGACGTATTCTGCTAGTGTTAAAAGAACGTATCTCGATTAGCCTTAATGGGATAAAAATCAGCAACTAGTTAGAGAAACGTTCATACAGTATTGTTTTGCTGTAAACTCTTTCTCCGAATGAGTTGACCATCACATCTTCACCTTTAAAGGACTTTCGAGGTGGAATGTTACAATTCCTTAAGGTCCTAACTGATAACAGATGGGTCAGAAGGTTACTCTCATCTACCCAGAAGGCTGATGTTATTTAGTGCCACTCACTCACACCAACACCCTGGCAACGCCTTGTACGACCAGCTTGACTTGTTGAACATCTTCTGTTGTTCTGAATGGATAGACCAGTTAGAAGAGGGAGGCGTTGGTAGAACTCTACAATAAGCAACGGTGGCACAATACGACACTTTCTGTCCACAGAGACCCAGAGCTGAGTATCAGGTGCAATATGCTGGAAGCAAAAGGTGTTTCTGTGACGTATACTTATTTTCTATTAAGTAATTTAGGTGGCGCCCAAGACTGCTCCTTCTACAATAGTAAACTTGCAATGGTTGAAGTTTTATTTTACTGCATAGTCATAAGATCTTATGACTCTTGATCATTACTGGCAGCTTCAGAGACTTTCCATTCCTCCCATTACACCCTCCATCAGCTTAACATTGGCAATAATGGCCTGTAAGGCTCAACTTTAGTACAAGAAGGCCCATTTGAAACAAAATCTGTTGAAAGATGATGATACTAATTTCACCACAGAGACGTGCTGCATGTGGGCCTGAATTTTTTGTGTGGGATAAAATGCACAGAATGCAGTCGTGCAAAGAGAACGACTGCATGCCAAACACCTGAGAGGCTGTGGGTGTGACAGGCGTGTCTGCAGGCTGTGTTGAACCTTCACACACAAGAAGCGAAGTATGAGCTGTGGTGACCCTGAGGGGACATGTGAAGTGCAGAGTGTCACCTATCGCACATTTAAAGAATTGCTCAAACTGTTACAGTGGTCATGTCTCCATCTCACACAGCACGGAGTGCTGAGTCGGGTTTCCGTTCACAATTAATGAACGCTATAACTAGCCCAGGGGCTTGTTGCTGTAAAGTTTGATTAATACTTCTGTGTCAAATCTATCCCTTAGGTATGGCATTGATTTTGACCCTACACTGTACTTGATATTTACCTCTGCAGAAATGTAACTACATGTCACAGTGGTGCAGAATGCAACAACTGTGACTGGACCACTTCAACCTTGCAGAGTTGCAGTGGTCGTAGCCACCAGTGTCTTCTCTCTTTTCTGTGTTACAGTAATTTTAGTATAAATAACTGCTGTTTAACATCTATTAGCTCCAACTCCAGAATGATTTGGTCAGCACAAGTTTCTGTTGCCATTGTTTGAAATTACTTGGTGTCAAGCTGCAGATTTCATTATGAAAGTGTAGAGTGATGGAGTCGATTAATAATGTGCCATTGTAGCACTACTTTTTTCCTCACGCAGCAAGAACTGAGGACTTGTAGTGACTTAAGAGGAAATAAGAGAGAAACACTAAGAGAGAAAGAAGGATTGAAATGTAACTATTTGTGCAGGATTTCTGCTCCTTCCAAACATTTTCAGATGTCAGCAGATTTGTAAAACTAGAATTTGGGCGGGCACACACGTATTTATAAACATCAACATGTAATTACATCGACAAGTGTTTATAACAACGATCTCATACTCAGGGTAAAGCAGTCAGCTTTTGAACCCTACAAAGTGGAAACTACTTGCCTGAGCAATGGCGGCCTCATTGTCTGCCAGACCCAACAGGAAGATGCGGGCCTTGTCGATCTTGACAGGCACTGTTCGGCCTCTCCACTCAACTTCACTCATGGTGGCTGCCTGCTTGGTTCTTGCCTGAGTGATCAAGGACTGAGGGGAAAAAAAAAGGATTTTCTCACCAACGAAAGCCTTGGTTTGATTACATCAATAAATATTCAATAACCTTTATATGTGCACACGTGTGCCCTGCTTTTTGCGGAGACTAAATCTAAGGAGTGTGTGCATGTCCACCTTCAACAACATCATATTACACATAAGCAATATATAAAACAAATGAAACAATCATATAAATGTGTGATGTCCAGATGTTGTTCACCTCTAGTTTCTCAGCCATCATGCCTCCTCCTCCACCAGTTAGTCTCATCTGCATCAAGTCCTTAATAGCGTTCGGGTCATCTGCAATGAGACAGGAAAGAATCCAGGTAAACATTGTGTGAGAGGGGGGGGACATGTCAATTATGACAAATATGTGGCATTTCCCCATTTGTTTGTGTGATTGTGTGTTACTCACCAATGTTGTAAGCACAGTACCGGATGTTGGGGGATATCTCATCCACACGCTGGCGGTACAAAACTGCCAGCTCCTCTGTAAATGCACTGGCTAGTTTCTCATAGATGGTTCTGAGAAGACAGAAGAAAACAGGGGTGTTTTGTATTTCTTTAAGGGTCATAAAAACATCACATAACAAACACACAGAATTACAGTTGTAGGGAAATTAACATCTTACTTGCATTTGTTGAAAGCCTCCATGGCACGTTTCCACTCCTGCAGTTCAAACTCCACCATGCCAGTCAGGTATGCAGTGTAGGCCTGAAATTAAATGTATCAACCATTCTTAGTGGCTGCTGTAACAATTGAGATGTCTTTATATAACAAAATGTATGTAACAACAATGTTAGTTATTTAGATTTATACACAGTATAAAGCATCCAACTATGAAACTAAAACTACTGCATTGAGGTTGTAAGCCTCAGCGACGTTATAGTTTACACGTCTGTCAAGACACCTATTCTAGTAAGTTTATGAAAGAGTCCAAGCGGATGTTTGTGCTAGTTGTAATAAAATTACTTCTAAGCATAAAGTTTAAAAAATAAGATAAACATTACTAATGAAAATCGGACATACGTGAGGTCACAGTGGCCTTGACCTTTGACCAGCAAAATCTAATCGGTTCTTGTGTACCTGTGCCTCTAGTTTGGTTTTGGCATCAACACGGGGGCTCTCACAGAGCTTCTCCAGCTTCTCACTGTGCTTGGCAGCCTTGCGTAACCTTGCCAGCAAGTGGAAGCGCTTACGTGGCTCTGTATTGGCCTCCTGCTTCAGCTGCATGGCGTAGCTCCACGCACGCTCTGCCTCCATCAACACCAGCAACAGATATCTGAAGGAGGAGGTTGAGTTGTTTGGTAGCATATATTCATTACTTTTAGTGGAAATATTTATCAATTACCATAGGTGTTGTTGTCGTTTCTAGGATACTTATGTTAAAAACACACTGAATTAACTGAATTAAGGAGATTAAGGTTTTGGTAAATAAATGATAGAATATCTTGTGCATTGTTGAGTTGATTGCAATATTCTGATAGTGATTTATACAAAATGACTGCTGCAGACCTATGGAAAAACATCAAAATAACAATCTGTGACACCTTAGTATTAATGGTTTGGGGGTTAGCAGCTGTCAGTATACTGCATGAGTGTCCCCCTCCGTCTACCAATTGCCCTACCTGTTGTCAGAAAGCATTTCGACAGTCACTTTCTTTCCAATGAACTTGTGTCGGTTTCCCATCTTAAAACCAAGAGTCTTGCGTAAGCGACGCATCCTGCGGGAACAGTAGCCCCTGGAAATGGTAACACAAAGATGTTTATATTACAGTACAATAACTATGCTTACAAATACTATATAAATGTGTCATAACAGACAGGCCAACTATTATGCAGGATCCCTGATGATTATTTATTATTTTTTTACAGGAGAAATCCAATATTTGACTCAGTTGTCACCTTACTGGGTGCTTCTCCAATTCAATAGCACCACCATAAATGAACTAATGTACAGATGTTATTAAACTGTCAGATAGGTTTTAATTACATTACATGTTTTTTTTTAGGTCATAGCTGGTTATGTCATACAGAACTAAATTAAAAACACTATACCGATGTGTTTCTATCTGCCATCTGCAGTGGCTTGTGAACCATATGGTAGCAGAGATTTCTAAGCATTTAGCTTACTCTCACACTATAAATAAAGAATTGAATACCTGTTTACAGTAAAGCATTAAATACTGTACTGTAAACAGGAATTAAATAGTATAAAACTAAAGGCTCTGATAAAAGCTGTTTGTCAGTTCAGTATCAACAACGAGCAGTTCAAATGAATAAAACAATCATCAGTTCATCACAGATATCTCTACAGATATGATGAAGGCTGTTTACAGCTACAGAGGTCATATATGACTGGGCTCAGCTCACCTGTATCTCTGGTAGTCTCCGTGCCTGAGGCCATGTTGCTGCTGAGACTCCTTAATGATTTGCAAGACTGTTTTTCACAGTTAAAGGACAACATAATTCACACTTTCACATGCATTGGGCTCCAGAGGAAGGCTTGTCACTCAATTCAAAGGATGATTAGGCCCGTTATGTGAGCACTGGGTGTATGGACCAAGACATATTAATGTTGTTAAAACGTTATGTTTCAGTTAACGATAATGTAGCTGCTAATGACAGCAGTTAAAAAAACACAACTCTATAGTAACACACATTAAGTTTCATTCGTACTTAGATTAATATATTCAGACTTATGTGACAAAATAAGTACATTTTCTTTCATATCTGCCAGCGAGTCTTCTTCAGTGACACGTAGCCTTACAACGCTAGCTAACGTTACCCTCTAACCGAGCTAGCTAGCAGGCTAACGTTAGCTACTAAGCCTGAAACAGATGCGAAGGAAATACAAAACTATCGCTACGCATTTGCTTCTGTGAAGGATACTTTCTAGTCCAAGACCTCCATCCGGTGAATTTTCTTTATTTTCGTCCACGGTGGAAACTTTGGCTTCGTTTTGCTTCTCTGCGGCCATCTCTATATGCTAACAGCTAAGCGGCACACACATGCTCAGTCAGAAGTAGAGCCAGGGACCAGTGACCGCACCGGAAGAGCATCAGCTACGCCTGAAAACTCGCGAGATTTAGCAGAAGAGTCTCATGATCCATTCAGCTGTGCCCGTACAGGCAGCAAAGGAAAATCTCAGGGTTCAAAAGAGCGACACTCCTCATAAGAAGCATATCATCCATTAAACTTACATAGAACTTAATAAGAACCAGTTCATGAACAGTAAAGTCTACATGTTGTTTCTTCCCCAATTTTAATTACAGTTTTACCCCTTGAAGAAAAAAAAAAAGGTCCAGAACAACCATCCACACCACAAATACAACTGAACACATAAACCATTAAGGAAAAGACTCATTTATATGAAATTGTTTAATAACATAAAAAAGTGCAGTAAAGCAGTCCTCACCGGGTAATCCCAGACCTGTACATATGCAATAGTTTTGTGTCCAGATGAGATGCAAAACTGAGGCAGCCCAGTATTCACGTTCATTCAGATGTTGGAGGCAGCAGAAATGTATCTGGAGAGAAAGTTCTTGATCTCAGAGATGTGCATGGTCTCTTTGACGGTGGTGTCTCTGCTGCGGACTTGAAGGAGGCCGCTCTCCAGAGTGTTTTCACTGATCACCACAGTGAAAAGTACTCCCATCTCATCATACCTACAATGCATTGATGCAAAGACATACACCCGTCCACATTAAAAGAAACACATTTAATTAGCTCCTAAATTAAGTATTAAACATTTGTAGTGAATAACACTTTACTTTGCATTCAGCTGCTCCATTGATGTTGAAATAGTTTCGAGATACCCAGGCCAAGCAGAGATCTTAGCCTCCATAAACTCCTGCAGCAGCCCTTCACAAACCTGCAAAAAAAAAAAATTCATCAATTCCCTTTGATTCAAAGATCATTTCCCGAACACCTGAAATCACTTCTCATTTGGGTATTCAAACGGAATCATTTTAGATACAAAGACATGTTTTAATTACTGATATCTACTGTTTCTCATACTTGTCTCAGCTCCATAGTGGCTCCCCTGCCAATGTCTAAAGCCACTTTGACTGGAGCCAACACTGGATGCAACTTCAGAACCTGAAAATAACAAAAAAGCAGAACTTCACTGAGTGAGAGTATAAAAAAATCAAGCCACAGTGTTCCTACTAACATTTTATTCTTTTGAAATGTGGCTCTGCTGTTGAGCAGCATCACCTTTCTCTGCTGCAGCCTCTGCTTGCCGTCTTCTCTCTTCAGCTGCTGCAGGGAGTTGGAGAGAAAGGCCATCAAACCACGGTCCATGTTTCCAGTTATAGAGACAACGTGAGGAACTGACTTGCGTCCATCCCGACACTTAAAACATGTTTGAGAGAACAAAAAGTGTAACAACAACAGTTATTTAATCAAAAACAGTCGAAGCTGTGTCCATTAAAATAACACAACACAATCCAAGCATGATGAATTATATTATACACTAAATAAAAGAATCAGACTGACTTGCAGTTTGGAACGGGCTCCTTTGTGCGTCAGCAGCAGCTCAGTGTCTCCTCGGCTCCACAGCGTCTCCAATGGTTCCTGTCCCCATGGGAAGTTGTAGATGATTTTCACACCACGAGATGCCGCCTCTATACATTCCTCCTCTGTCACATCGCTGATGCTAAAGTCAGACGGAGACAGGGCAAACTGGAGAAGGAGAGATTGGGGAAAAAAAATAAAAAAACAGTTATCAATGTAGTCTCAAAGTTCTTTTCAATGTAGTCATTTTGACAAAGGAGTATATCTTTTTTTTTGTCTCGGTGTTGATATTTGAAACTCAATGGATGAATATCAAAAACATTAACATTTTTAGGTGGAAACTTTTGCTTTTTTATCAGTATGGGACAAATAATGTAAAGCGTGTTTACTTTACTTGCTTTACTTTAGTTGGGAGACGCTTTTATTACTATAAACAAAGAGTCCTGATAAGGTCTAACTCGTCAAGACAAAGAACATGCTTAGGAATTGTTTAGTGCTAGACAATTATGTGAATGTGTTTGTGTGTATATGTGTTAGACTCACTTGAAGTTTAAATTTTTTAACAAGTGAGTTTTTAAATGTTATTTAAAGGTGGTGATAGTCTTAGCCAGTCGAATGGGGCAGGGCAAGTTGTTCCACCAGCCAGGGACAACGAAAGAGAATAGACTCAACTGTGATCAGAGACTCTGTGAAGAAGGGATTTTTAGTCTCATTTTGTTTGCAGACCTGAGAGAATTTGCAGGAGTGTATCTTTCCAGTAGTGTATTATTATAAGATGGAGCAGATCCATTTAGAGTCCTGTAGGCAAGCATCAAGGATTTAAACTCAATGCGAGCAGCTACTGGGAGCCAGTCGTTTTGCAAACGAATCCCCTATCGATTCCAGTCGCCTTGAATGATGTCACCGCGCACGTTGTGCAGCGTCATTTACCCAGCAGGAAACATGGCGCCTAAGCGGCACAAACGCTCAAAAGTTTGGTTATACTTTTTTGAGAAAGGATGACAACAGGGCAACTTGCAATACTTGCAAAGTAGATATTCATCAAAGAGAGGAAACACAAACGCAAAAGCATTTGCTTACAAAACACGCAATACCCTTAAATGAATGTTGTGTTTTTGATTCACTCCGGACTAGTGAATCTCAACCCAGCAGCAGCGGTAACGTTTACATGTCCTCTCCCGTTAATACTAATCGATAGGAGAATCGATAAAGAATAGAATTGTTAAACAGAATCAAAAATGGAATTGGAATAGTAAAAATCTTATCAATTCCCATCCCTAGATACTGCTCAATCTTTTTTCAGTTTTAAATGCAGCAAAACATTTCCTGTGAAATGCAACATCAACTCCTGCCAGGAATTTCACAGACAATTGAATTTGTAGAATTGTAAATGTATCTGATGAATGTAAAAAGCCATCAGATACACATTTCCACTGAACAGTCACTGCTGAGTTAATATTTTGTATAAGCACTGGTTGAGATGTGGCCTGTAAATTCTAGAAATTCTTCTCAAGTCCATGTTAAATATTTTTACAGAGAGCATGTGTAGAAGTATGGATGTATCTGGGTTTTATGATCATCCTGAAAAAACAAGAAAAAAAAAAAATCACACAAAACATGTATGTCAGTGTTGCTGCTTCTCCACTGTAAACTAAGGATATGTATTATACTGTATAATGTGGGTATTTGTACCTAATTTATGAGGTATTTCTTGTCTTGTTTTGAGAAGCTACTGCCCCAAATACTTACTTTCCTCCACCACTTCAGCCTCTGTCGTGTCCAGTGATCCAACCACTGGGAAGAGGTGCGAGGGGAACAGAACCACACCAAAGATGTCTGCGTGCCCTCAGTTGTGCTGGTGGACAAAGAGCCAAAGACAGTATTTTGTAATTATAATGACACTACACTTTTTTGATCAATTTAAGTATATTTAATTGCACATTTGTGCAGACTAATCTTATTCTATTGCAGGACATGTTATATTTTTATGTCATATTATTCTATTTATTTGGGTTCAGGTTTAAACTTTTACTGGTCTACTTGCTTATAGTAGTAGTAATAATGTTGATATTTGTGAATTTGTTTCTGCAGTTTTACTAATGAAGTACAAATTACTAAGGTTCTGAGCAGTAGTGACGTTAAGCTCGAAGCAGAGGGTTCTATTCAGTATTGACCTTTTGAAGCAGACGTATCACAGCTGTAGTTTGGATGCCTCGCTTTACCACGCAAAAAATCCCGTGACCATCACAAATGAAGCTTTATTATGTCATAGATGTAGCGAGAGGTTTCGAGCTGGTTTGAATCGTCAAGTGTTCTTCACATTCTACTTATTTAGATCCTATTTTAAAGTGATCAGATTTCATAATAAAGCATATAGTAATCAAATATCACCAATAGCAGCATATAGACGCTTTCAGATTGATTTAACCCATTGAAATTGCAATGTCAACTATTCGGCCAGCAGATGGCGACATTTCTAACTGTGTCAAATGCTTTGAACCCTGAACCATTTTCAACACAATTGCTTCATATTGATTCAGTGGTTCAGAAAGCTTCGGTTTCTCCATCACCCACACACCACTCATCTGCATCCATGGCTCCATGGTAGAGGCTGTAAAAAACACCTGTTCCTGGGACTTCACGACCTCACCTGGACCACCAGCATCACCACCATCTACAAGAAGGCCTAGCAGCGTCTCCACTTCCTAAGACATCAGCAGTGGGTCCACCTCCTGCATCAGGCTTGACCTTTAAAACCCCTCACATGGAACTGCTTAGACTCCTCCCATGCTGCAGACATTATTGCAGCATCTAGCCCTAATCCACCAGACTGCGCAATAGCTTTTTCCCCACAAGCCATCAGACTTTTGAACATTCTACCCGTCCGCCCACAGGCCTCACACACACACACACACACCTGAACTATAAACTCTGCTCTCAAAGGCCCCACACACACCTAGACAATAAACTCTTTCCACTACTCCACTTTACTCATCACTCTTGTGATCCACAGGCTGCTATGTGGACAATCTCATGCCCAAATAGGACTGTCTCACTGTTACAGACTGTACAGCACAGTCACTTTAAACTGCTGCTAATCGACATTCATTTAATGCACAAAAGAAC
>JAUYWH010000001.1:15450308-15469184 GCA_034779795.1 Ctenopoma multispine
CAGGGTCCGCGGCTGCCTCCCACGGGCCGTCCGCCCGACGCTCTCCGGGGTCCAACCGAACTCTGTTGGGCCCTCCTCCGGGCCCTCCTCCGGGCCCCCTCCACCCGCCCGGGTTGGGCTGGGTTTTTTCTTTTCTTTTCTCTTTGGGCCGTCTGGGATCCGGCCCTTGGGGAGGGGGTCCTGTCAGTGTCATGTCTTCCCCTAAAAAAAAACCTAAAAGTTAATAAGAATGAAAAGAAAATTTCAAAAGAGGTTACTAAGCAGATGTTATGTTTGTGTGTGCATGGCTGTGTGCATGCTCACCTAATAATTAATAGTAATTTAATAATAATTTACATACAATATGACTGAGATTAAAGACATATTTAGCAGCAGTGCTTTAACCTATACAAGAGTTGAACTCTTCATTCCCCTAACCCTCAATTTCCTGTCACATGTGTACATATATTTTGCTTACTCTTTTATAATAACTGCTTAGCGGGCAGTGTAGCTGAACATCATGGATGAACTGGATATCTCTGTCAATGTAGAGGAACCATTGGGATCTCACGTTAAGTGGAAAAGGGAGTCAGAAAGTTCCGAAAATATTTATCAGAATGAAGACACATATTGTGCTGTGGCGCCAAACAGAGCTGGACCTGCACTCTCAGGTAATCTACATATGCAAACAGGCACAGATGTACTGTACATACAGTATAACAAGACAGTGACTGGTTCACGCAAATATGTGAACCTTTTTTAGAAAAACTAAACACAGAAGTCATTTAAGTCTTTGTTTAGTTTAGGTTATCTTAGTTGAAGTAGAAGAGGGTCACAGCAACGGGCTTAAATTCCTGGACATGATTACAAAAATATATAATAGTTATATATATATATATATATATATATATATATATAATATATACATACTTGTATATTTGATGCTGAAATTTAATATTTGGTTGAGCAAGATGATTTTGCATTTTGACCACTAAGAGAAAATCACTGAGACCTGTTTTTGCTATACTTCAATATTAGTTGCTTACCATTTTCACCATGTGTAATATTATCAGGTACCATGATGTTTATTTTTTTATTACTATAATGGTGGTACACGGATATCGAATATAAATGTCCATATTATGTAATAATAGAGTATTACTGGTCTATTTGGGGTCTTCTTCCCTATTATAAAGAATTAATACTTTCATTTTCATTTCTACAATACAATACTTCCTCATTTAGTGTTTATGTATTGTGTTATTTTTTTCTACGGTTAGGCATTTTATGTGAAAGGGGAACAAACAGCAACTTAAACTAATGAGCCAGTAACCATTTGAAATTTGACTTACATGTTTCTGTTTTACTTTTTTTGTCAGACATAATCAGTTGACTATAGAGGATATTTGACTGATGATTAGTAAGAGTTGATTTACTGTGCTACTGTATTTATAGCCTATTTTGCTTATATTTGTTGTGAATTAAGAAAAAACACATTACAAATATCCATCCACTATCCTAACTGTTTTTCTTGTTAAAGGGTTGCAGAGTCTTTGCCAAAGAATCACAGTGAAGAAGAGTTCCTGTAGAAGTACTACACTGATTCTGGGTCTGCTGTGTCTTCTCCTCCTTGTTGGACTTATAACTCTGGTTTGCTTATGTAAGCAATTTGTTCACATCCTGATAAACAAAAGTGGGTAATGCTAGTTAATACTGTTTGTTTGTCCCTTCTGTGTCACACCCAGACTCCAAAGGCAGCTCAAAATGGGAGATGGAGAAGGTTCAGTTACAGACCAGTTACAACAACCTGAGCAAAGATAAAGACCAGTTACAGACCAGTTACAACAACCTGAGCAAAGATAAAGACCAGTTACAGACCAGTTACAACAACTTGACCAACGACAAAGACCAGTTACAGACTAGTTACAGGAACCTGACTGAAGAACGAGATCAGATCCAAAAAAGATTTGAGGACTTAACCATTGAGAACAATGATCTTAAGAGAAAAGAAGGTAAATATTTTTTTATTGTTGCTAACCTAATCATCCAACCCATGTTTTTGCTAACCTGTTCTGATAATCTGCAGGTTCAGCTATCACTGGGGCTTTCACTGGAGCTTTTCACAGCTAGGTTTGAGTTTTTGGTCCTATATTAAAATTCAGCACCTAAGCATGTAGCAAGTATTGAGCTATTGGGGAGACAGGGTTTGTCTTATTAGTCAGTGCAGAGTTCTCAGAGGAACGAGGTTCAGGATGTTGCAGATGTAAAAAAAGTGTCAGCCTCCACCCCAGTAACTTCTGTACAGTCTCTAAACTTTCTGTACAAAATGGAAACTCACAACATCAGCATAAACAAAATGCAGCAATGAAAATCTAAATACAATACTATTACAATTTACAATACTATTGATCATTCATTTCATTATTTGTAATAATAATCAATTTGTATAAACTGTTTACTTTCTATGTATAAATATTATTAAAGCCCATATTTTTGTGGTAACAATAAATCAAATGGGTTTTAAAGAATCTTAATAAAGAGACAGCTAGATATGTTTTAATGTGTTTATTGCAACAAAAGGCTAATGAGGTGATTGGTGGGGGCTGAATCTATATGAAAACCACAATACAAATCAGCCTCTAACAGTTTACATTGATGTGTGTTATATTAGTTACTAGCAGCTGATGTCTTAAAGCTTAACTAATTTATGTCAGAATTCTTGATCACTTTTGGATAAATTCCACAATTATGGTGCGGAAATGACTAAACATGAAATCCAAGAAACTAAGTTTAAAGTATTAAAATCAGAGCTACACTATATTGCCAAAAGTATTGGAACACTTGCCTTTACACACACATGAACTTGAAAGGCTTTAACTCTTCTGGGAAGGCTGTCCACAAGGTTTGGAAGTGTGTTTGTGGGAATATTTGAACATTCTTCCAGGAGAGCATTTGTGAGGTCAGGCACTGATGTTGGACACCTGGCTCACAGTCTCTGCTCTAATTCATCCCAAAGGTGTTCTATCAGGTTGAGGTCAGGGCTTTGTGCAAGTCAATCAAGTTCCTCCACACCAAAGCAAATCCTTATGGATGTTGCTTTGTGCACTGGATTCATTAATTTGGAGAGTTGTGTCCCAAACCTTTTGGCAATATAATATATATGTTTCCAATGTGCCGCTATTGGCCCTGTCAACCTGCCTATGCCCATGAGCCTGGTTCTGCTGGAGGTTTCTTCCGGTAAAGAGAGTTTTTCCTATCCACTGTCACCAAGGGCTGTTTAAGGGAAATGTATTGGGTTTGTCTCCATAATTTGTTTGTAATGTGAAGTGCCTAAGGATGATTTTTGTTGTGATTTGGTGGTATGTATGTGTTGGTATGTTAGTGAGATATTAAGAATTTTATTTTCTTCAGCTCTGTATTCCCAAGGATGGGTGGGTTTCAGTGGCAGTTTCTATTACATTTCTACAAGGAAGAAATCCTGGCAACAAAGTAGAAATGACTGCCTGCAGAAAGGTGCAGACCTGGTGATTATTAACAACCACAAAGAGCAGGTGTGTGTCTATGTTAAAAAAGAATGAAAAGCTTGATGAAAAACGCATGTCTTACTACGTGTAACATGGCATGAAACTGTTATCGTCTGTTTCTTTGTCAACAAGGAATTCACAAGAACGTTCAAAAAACTCATCTGGATCGGACTGACTGATATAGCGGCAGAGGGAAAATGGAAATGGGTGGATGGCACTCCGCTGACCACAAGGTTCACACATACATTTTCTTGGCCATGGTGCACTGAGTGGTGTCATTACTGTTGCGGTCTTTGAATTGAATTTTATTTTGTCGTTTGTTTTCAGTTACTGGGCCAGTAATGAGCCAAATGGTGTTCAAGCCAGAGACGAAGACTGTGCAGAAGTAAAACAGTATGATTTGGAAAAAAGTTGGAATGATGAATCATGTAACCTTGAAAGATTCTGGTTGTGTGAAAAGACACTGCCCTGATGCACTACTGGGCAAACGTTTTAGAATACCCCAATTTTTCCAGTGTTGTTCTATTTAAGGCCAGTTAATGACCTGAAATGGAACAAAGATAATTAGTTAAATAAAAGAAAAATAATGTAAATGTAAGAGGTACAGCTTTCCTGCATCAATAATTCCTACATGTGTCTCATACAGTATAGTGGTAATTACTAGCAGTGTGAAAACAGACAAGATTTCTACAAACTCTGAAGTATTATTACTCTCGTATTTGTCTTTTTCTTGGTTTTAATTTTGGTTTTTTAGCACATACACTGAAACATTAAATTGTGTATATTTTAATAAAAACTTGAAAAATTGAGATGTTCTAATACTTTTGACTGGTAGCTTAATCCAATATCCAAACTCATAAGACAAGAATATTAAAAATTGTAAACTATCTCATTGACATAAAAAATATAAAATAATAAAGTGATCCATATAGAACCAAATGTCTGCAGTAATATGAGAAAAAAGGCTAGGTTTGAGCATCTATATTTTATCATGTAAGAAACATTTCTTTGGTTTATGATACTGTATTTCTCAAGATAAGCATTCTTGTCCTTAGGATCCATAGATAACATGTAAGGCTAAGTATGATAGGTGGACCTGATTAGAAGGCCAGACACAGACGTTCTCATTCTGAAGGAGTTTTATAAAGTAAAGAGGTGATGGAGACGTTTGGTAGATGGGTCAGATCTTGTAGGGGTTTATGCGGCCACGGGTTTGATCTGAGAAGAGGAGACAGGGTGAGATTAATGGCAAGTGCTGTAGGACAGTTCTTGTAGTGTTTTGGCTTACATGTCTTGCAATGATCCGGCTGGGAAGGATGGGTGTTGAGCGAGTAACCGGAGAAGACAGAGCCGACAGGGGACAGGCCAAGATCAAATACAAGGCAACTAATCAAAACTCTCAGTCTTTCCAGGGGGCTAGCACTACGGCAGGTACAGTCAGGAATCTAGAACAGGCGATCAAAATACAGAGAGCTGGAGAGCTGAAAAGAGAATCAAACAATCTGGAAGAGGCTGTGTGTCTGAGGAGCTGCTTTTATAGTGGGAGAGGGGCACAGGTGAAACCAATCAGACACTAATGAAGAGATGAAGCTAGATGTGCTAAGTAGAGAGGACAGGCGAAGTTGACAAAATAAAAGTCCAGAGGAGGAAGTGGGACAGGTATCCTGACATAACCTGAATGATGTGTTAATATAACGACTGTTTGTTCAGTATAAGAAATGCCAAATACACAAATGCATGTCACTCAGTCAAGACATTAAAGACTTTAATCATTTATTTTAGCAATATGCATTTTAATGGTTGTGTGAAATACACAGCATTAAACAAACATAAATAAATGTTAACATTCATATACAACTAAAAGCTAATACAGGAGGAAGCTGGACATGTGAAGAGACTTAAAGTTCTAATAACAGCCAGCAGCCAGTAGACTGAATGTACACTGAATGAGCAGTAACTGAATAATATTCATTTATTTCAGTGCAGTCTTCATCTCCCTGTGCATTGTTTGTCTCCAACCAAAAACCAAACCACACAATACATAAATAAATAATACATTGTTGAGAACCCATCGTAAATCAGTTAGCATTTCATACACAGAAATACTCAGGTTCTAATCAAATCAAATTTCAGTAAAAATGAACTAAATATCTTGGCAGCTGTGTTGAGATCATATAAATAAATCAACACATTTTTTAAAGCAGATTTAAATACGCCTATTGATTTTGTAGTGTTTGGTTTATAGTTATAGTTGATTTAGTTGTTAGGCAAGAGCCCATTGCATTATTTCACTGCATCTGTCAACAGTGACACTGCTTCTGAAACAGTTTGTGCAGCATCACCAAGAGCTTGAGTTGTGCTGGTTTATCTGAACAAAGCTCTCACATGGCTGTTCCAAAAAAACACAAATACACAGACAAGCAAAGTGAATTTCACAGACAGGAAACTGTTTTAGTGCTTTTTTAGAGGCCCCCAATGTTTCAAAATTATTTTATCTAGAATTAATACATTTAACATTATGTACAAAAATCTAACCTAACATCTAAAAAAAATCTAACCTGCAGCAGCTCTGCAGGAACACTTCACTGTTTTACTTTCTGCAAGACATAAAATTAGAAGTATAGATTACACTTATATTTCAAAAATATAAAAGATAAAATAACACAAAGTGTGTAGAAATGACTTAATGTTTGTCTTTCTATATAATGTAAATACTTTACAATAAATACTATAAACACTTTTTACACAGAGTCTAATATTCTCAAAATCCAGACCAGATTTTAAAACAGAAAAAACAAAATTAACTAATTAATTAATACACTTTATACACTTTTAAAAGTAGAAAGGATTGTAGAAATAAAAGCAAAAACATAAAAACTTTATAATGGAGAGAAAGAACTCCTAACAAATCACAGAGAAGGTCTACCCTCTGTGGTGCGGACCTCACAATTAATAGTCCATCCATCCATTATCTACCGCTTATCCGAGTTCGGGTCGCGCTGGAGCCTATCCCAGCTGTCTTCGGGGTACAGGGCCGACATACAGACAAACAGACAAACAACCACACTCACATACGGACAATTTCTGATCGATCAGTTAACCTAACATGCATGTCTTTGGACGGTGGGAGGAAACCCACACATGCAAACTCCACACAAAAAGGCACCCGGCCGACCACGGGAAGTAAACCTGGGTCCTTCTACCTGTGAGGTGACTGTGCTAACCACTATACCACCGTGCCGCCTCAATTAATAGTCCCCTAGGGTAAATTTGTTTTGGGCTCTACAACACAATAACAATTATAAAATAGCATAGCAAGAAACAGGCAGTATAGTACAGCTGAGATAGCAACATAACACAGAAATACATCAACATAACACGTACAGGTGGTAGCAACACAGCATCATAGCAAACTGCAGTTAACAAGAAAAGCTGAGCCACTGTTGCCCTTAAACAAGAACCCCCCCCGCTAATACAACACACACCAGCACAAACCCCAACAGCAAACACACAGTAAATTATTGCCCCTGACAGTCCCAAATAAGACACTACAACCTTATAAAAGCAGAATCCATGGCAGTGGCCAGCGAGCACGTACACACACATCCGCATGCACATTACACATACATATACCCCCATATATACTTACAAACATATATATTCACAACTCAGATCATCAGGTGCCTAATAGACCAGCAGTAGAATTTTAAAGTCAATTCTTTATTATACTAGGAAACAACGTTCCATGTTCATCTTTACGCATTTGAGCAAGGTTAAGCTGCAGCCTTAAGATAGTCTGTTTTGGTAGTTCAGCACCTTTGCCTCACAACCACATATTTAAAATACAATTAATGTTTTTACAGGCAAGAACACGGTCTAACCCAAGTACAAAACACCAGGACACAAACAATGCAACGTAGTATATGCAGTTCGGTAAAGTGAGGAATGTACAGATTTGTAGACTAAACAACAACTGCACAAATGCCTAGCACAACACAGAAGAGCCAGCATATGAGGACAGGACTCAGCTGTCCATCTGCATCTAAAAGACAAGGACCACATATCCACATATTTACATTAACCAGCAGTCAGCATCACATTATACTGTGTGTACAGTACATTTGGCTTGTTCGCATCTGTAAATTACCTGTAGTATAAATAGTGAATGTCTGTGTCAGCCCAGGCCATCTCCATTTTAACTTATTTTCGGAGATGAACATCCATCCGTCACCATAAAGTCCCATTGTTATTACATATTATATTTTCAATTACTCACTAAACCTCATCATGTGTTGCTCTGCTTTTAATTTAATATCCACCTAGTTAAACATATGGTTTGGATTTTTAGCTCCCTATCACCGTAAGAAAAATTCAGCATCACTTGTATTGTACAATTTTCCCTTTTTCTATCACTGAATAAAAGTTGCACCAAAAATAATATGCGCAATGTTAGTGCAGCAGAAACCCAATGTGGTCATATATTTTCCAACTCAACTTCCTCAAGTTAATTGAAAAAGGAGCGAGAAAGCTCTGAAAATATTCATGAAAATCAAGGTAGCTTGAAGGCATTACACTTAAAGGAACAATGTGTAGGACTGACATGAAGCGTTTCAAAGGGGTAGTGCAGTCCAAATTCAAATTAGTGGATGGATGCTAATGAAGCTCACACAAGTTGCCAGGTGTATGTACATGTGTATGGCTGAATGTACCTGAGCCAAGTGAATGATACCTACATACATACTGTACACTTTGAAATGAAACACTTCCTTGTGACTGGCACAAAACACAACAACCTGTGTTGGGAGGAACTTTGCATGACATTGAACATTTATTTGAAAGAGAAATGTACTCATGTAACACAGTTAAGAACAGTAACACAATGTTGAAACTGGCGGTATTTGGTTAATTGGTTTGGCTGAGACAGAAACATTTTGAAACATCCTGTTGATCTCCACCTTTATCTTGTGATGTTAGTGTCAGTCTTTAATTTGTTGAGGTAAATAATGTTTGACATGGTGATATCTGCAAAGACAAAGAAAATATGTGATATCTCATACAGTTATAATGTAAATATATGGAATCTTGTAAAAATAAAATCCAATGATTTTAGAAATGGGTCATTAAGTCATTATTTTATTCTAATTTTCTTGTGTAACATTACAAAAAAACAGCTGGTCACATTTATACAGTAGACCAGATATCGATAGAAAGTCTGCAGTACATGAGACAGTTCCTCCTGTGCTTTTGACACAGAAACCTCATAATAACAAGCTTTTGAACTACTGTAAACAACATAGCACCTACTGTTCTGTGGTTACTGTTGTCCCATCATCCATGCCCAGTCTCTTTCTTTAACAGGTTTTTTCATTATTTAAGCTGTTACATTTCTTTTCTTTATCACATTTTTTGCCTTTAAAGAGAGTAAGAAGACACATTTAAATCAGTTCTCATTTTCACAACAGTTTGCATCTTAATTTCTAAACATGACATTTTCATTGTAAACTTAAAATGACGTTTTTGCTGCAAAACGAAAACTCAGAATAATTTGTAAGTGTACACTGACTCAGTAAATATTTATTAATTATTTTACTTACAACAATACGCCCTGCACCATTCCTCTCTTCCGTTGCTGAGCTTAGTGTTATTCTTTGTTAGTTCATCATTAACTGCCATCAAATTGTTAATCACTGTGGTCTCTATATTATAATAAGAGAAAGAAAACAACAAGTGAACATTATTATACTGTATATTGATAATTATATATTATTATATAACAATATATAATATGTGAAGTCTGCATCTCTTTTTGAAACTCACTTTGGACTCCGAGGCAAATTATTCCAACCAGGAGGAAAAGACAAATCACACCCAGAACCACTGAATCAGTTCTGATACGACTGATCTTTCTTGAGTTTTCAAATATCAGAGGCACTTAAAAAACAAAAACAAAACAGGTATAATAATTGTTGGGATATTGCAATTAATAAAAGGTACATACATGAAATACTTCATGTGGCTGTATATCTTAGTTGCAGTTCATAACACAGGACAAACGTCACGTTCAAACACCTGTTCTGAAGATACAGTAACAAACTGCTAACAAAAAGCTAAACACAGGAATTTAACTGAAACACAAAAGTACAGAAAATGTGCATCTTTCCCGGTACACACACTTGTTGTTGACACCTGTGTCCATACCTGGGTGGTGAGACGCTGGTTCATTTGGTGGTGTACCTTCCACCCACGGGTTGTCATACACTCTCAGACTTTCTGCACTGACATAGATGTCGACTATATTCTCCTTGTCGTCCTGATCACAGTGAACCTCCCCAGTCATGTCGGAGTCAGGGTACAAATGTGCAGACATTATTTCTGTTTCTGTTATATTCCTTTCACTACTGTATTACCAGCATTAATAGTTAAAAAAAGATCTTGATATAGTAGTGTCTAGTTTCTAAAAGAGTTTGAATGCTCGACCCAATGGCGGCATAAAAAAAGGGAAGAGCAGAAAATGGGAAGTTTTTTTTAACTGTTTGTTCCTTTTAAATCTACCTGATCGTCAGTGGAGGTGAGACTGAAACAAAGCACAAAACTGTATAATTGTCACAATGGCCTTTTCCATGTCAATACTGTATAAATTTAAAGTAACATGCAGGTCAGCAGTTTACATGAAATAAGCATTTCCAAATGTTTACCCTTTCTTCCCACAAAATGTTTTACAAGGTTTCTCTTCAGTCAGTTAAGTGAATTTACCAGCATGTATTGTAGTACAAACATTAAAGCCCCTGCACAGTCCATGATTTGTTGCCTTATTTGACTTTCCGACATCTCCTTCCGACATTTATTGGTTTTGTCAGGGTAGGACATTATTGTTAGTACACTGTCTGGTCATGTCATGTATTTCCCAGGAGAACTCCAGTGGACCAAAATGATAAATATCACATCACTATATTTGTGTAAAAGAAAACAAAATTGTTAGCTCTCTTTAGTCTTTTACATCTGTGTCTCCATCTCCAATTAATATCTCACTCAGACAAACACACATTTTCCTCTTCTTTTATCTTAAACAACAAATCAATACAAATCATTAAAACAAGTTTATCCATACGTGAAAAAATACAGAAATCTGTGTTCAGCTCCTCAATAGATCCATCAGTAAGACAACATACTGCTTAGCCACAAATTGAAGCCATTACACTGTTCAGTCAACCCATGGCAGACATTCTCTCTCTCTAGATCCGGGTTATTGGTCTCAATAATCAAGGAGATGTTCAAGTGGCTGTGTCCATTTTTGCTACATTATATTTCAAAGATATTGGGTATCAGAACTACTTATTTTGATGGGTGATGGTCGTATGATAGCACCTAAAAAAGTTTGCTCTGCCGTCGTCCCCCTTTTTGAGGTCCATATTAAAAAGTCTATACAAACAGTGTTTGAGGACACTGACATGATTTCTGTGCTTGGCTGAACTAAAACAACATCTCATATCATGATTTAATGACTTAAAAATTATGTTTAGCCCACAGAAGTGTAGGAGTCATGTGAAATTATATTCTTTAAACGCCACAATAAAATGTAGTATACAACCATATTAGATTGTTGTACTAACTCCAATTATCAACTTTATTTATACAGTATAGCACCAAATCACAAATAAATGTGCCTCAAGGCACTTTACAGTGTAAGGTTTAAGACCTTACACAATATAAGTACTGTATATACACAATAATGTAGAAAACCCAACAATCAGTGATTTTACTTAACTGGTTTTTAACACTCTTCTATTGTAGACTTACTACAAGGTGAAGAAATAAGTAAAAATTCAGCTCTGTAATGAAAAAAGTGGAAGTTCTGGTATTAGTACAAAACATAATAAATATAACTACTATGTACATAAATACACATGAAATCCCAGTTTAATGCAGAAAATTAAATTCAACAATTTAAGACTTACAAACTCAAGTCAATACATAAAGAATGTGAAGCATATTCTCCAGACATTTCCAGGCTACAGCTACAGACGCTCAGTTACCTTAATTGGTCCTAATTAGCAGGAACATGGTAGCAAACAACAAAGGAGCAAACATCATCATGAACTGGTGAATACACACAAACAGACACAGTATCACACTTCTCGTAACTCTGCTGGAACTCCCTCCATACATTACAACTGATGCATTTAGGACAGAGTGGCAACATATTTTTCAACACAGTCTTTAGCTCTCTTCAGTCTTTCACTTCTGCACTATAATACCATTAGATCATTCTTGAAAGTAATAATGTTATCATATGGTACATCATTCATGCAATGAATAAGGTTAAGTTAATGTTAGGCCCTTTTATTGTGGTTATTAATATACATAGAATCTGCATTTTGACATGTTCTTATATGCACGTAATTAATTAATATGTTTTTGTTAGTTTAACACTGTAAAACACCGTATTTATACTGATTCAAGTATAAGTTTACATTTGTAATTAATGCAAAATATAAACTTTTTGTATCCAAAACTAAAAGCCTGAAGATGTACCATACTTGCTCTGCTATTAACTCAGTGTCCAACTAGATCAAGTTGGACACTGAATTTATAGGTCAGTATCTCTGTAGCTCTACTGTAAAGGTTTATTAGAAAAATAAAAAATTAATTAAAATAACATGAACTTTACTGGTACAACAGAAACTAGATGCGGTTATATATTTTTTAGAAGCCATTGCTCAGTTTGTTCAGGCTGTGTGTGAGTGTAGAGTGTGCTTTGTAGACATGTATCTGGCTTTACAAAACGGGAAGCCTTTACTATACATGCAGGTGCAACAGAAACGGCTCTGGTCTGCTGAATGTGGTTAACTAAAATTATTCATCCCACCAGCCCTCAGTTTCCTGTTAAGTCAAGAAAGCATGGCTTAGAATGACACCTTACAATTTCAGAAGCCTTTCAGTCAACTCAGGACCAAATTTGAACTACGAGTACAGGGAAACGTTATGGACCAGCAGGAGGACATCTATGCCAACGTGGAGGGACCATCAGGTCGTCATAACAAGTGGAAAAGGGAGAGAGAAAGCTCAGAAAATAATTATGAAAATGAAAACAAGTTCCACGCTTTGGAGCCAAACAGAACCAGACCTGCAGCTTTAGGTAATGAACACTTCCAAACAGATACTCAGGTTTACTTTAATATTCTATACGCATAGACACACACATACAGGAAAAAACAAGATGTTATGTAAAACAAAGACAAAGTCAGGAGAAACAAAACAGAGAGTGAAAGAGGTGTAAAGACAAAGAGTGTTGTTGTAGAATCTGTGAAAATGTATGAAACCAGTCACTGCAGAATGTCCACACTCAAATGTGTGCATGTGTGGTACTTGAGTGTGAGTAGATTTTGTTCTTACCTACGAACAAATAAAAACATTAGTGAATTATTGTCAGAATCTTCGTGAAAAGTGGATAAGTGGGTTTTAGAAAAGAAGAATACATTTCTCAATGAGACCCAGTGTTAACTTGGTACTAAACCTGTACTGTCATCACAATGAAAAACAAAGTAGAGTATACATACTGATATTACAAATCTACAGTACTTTGTAGACTTGACAGTCTATTTGATAGTATGTAATAATGAATAAAACATTGCCAAGTGAAATAAACTTATTGAATTGAATTGAATTGAATTTGTAGTGTAAGGACATGCTTGTGGCTGTTAATTGTAGTAGTCAGGGCAGACACAACGAGACACTGGTTCACATCTCAGACCAGCAAGAGGAAATAAACATAAACACCTCATAAACACCTCTGTGGCATCCTTGAGCAAGGCTATTTTTCTCAACAGCTTTGTCACAGCATTTTGTGAGATATAATTTTCAAATACTGCACTTAAAACCTTTAGCTGTTTGTATATAACATAGTAATAAAACTGAGGGAAATAAACATTGGCACAACAGCACTGTATATTGCAATAAATGTACATGTAATGTTTCAACATAAATGTGTACTGTGGAAACTAAATATCCTACAAATGGCATAACAGTACAAAATCATAGTTCTATAATGATGAACTGCATACTTCTGAGTTGACATCGTCACACGAGCACTCATGGCATCAAGGAAAGTAATTTGGTCTAGTGGTCTACAATCATACGATCTACGTACCTCCATGCAAAAAACAAATTGCAATTGGATTCAAGAATGGAGGATTTGGTGGTAGGAACCTTCTCAACATCTTTGGGATGATGGAAAAAGTTTTTAATTTCAAAATAAATTGTAAAATCTGCTAAATGTGAAGGTATGTGAATACGTATCACATTTTATGCACATGTTTCTCATAACAGTTGAGAGCTTGAAATGTTTTAACAATTACATGAACTAATGCTGTTGTGTTGCAAGGAACAAACTAAATGTTGCAGTCAGTGTGGTTTTGAGAACTTTAAATGTCATTTGAGAAACTGTACTACAACTGAGCTGCACAGGAGCCACAAGTTAGGTTATTGTTCTGAACAACTTCCAGGTTCATTTTGATCACAGGAGAACAACTGACTGACAAATGAAGTCATCTATACAGCCATATCTGTGAATGAATTGGGGTAATTTAGTCTATTTTCAAATTAAGCAACAAACGCATAAATACACTGACTTCTACCTTCAGGTGCTGGAAATGCAAAGAAGAGCTGCAGAGCTGCTGCAGTGTGTCTGGCTCTGCTGTGTCTTCTCCTTCTGGTTGGACTCATAACTCTGGTTTTCCTGTGTGAGTAATTTGTTAGCATGCTGATAAAGAACTCCACAGGTGATGCTGAGTAATATTCTTTTTTGTTTGTTATGTACTAAACACAGTTATCAAAGCTGAATCAGAGTGGAAAATGGAGATGGTCCTCTCACACAACAACCTGACTAGGGAGAGAAACGAGTTACAGATAAGGTACAATAATCTGTCTGAAGAACAAGACCAGTTACAGATAAGGTACAGTAATCTGTCTGAAGAACAAGACCAGTTACAGATAAGGTACAGTAATCTGTCTGAAGAACAAGACCAGCTCCAAAAAAGATTTGAAGACATTGTCAATGAGGCAAATTATCTTAAAAAAAAAGGTAATTAAAGGTAATTATTTCCTAATTTTTGAAAAACGTTAATCACTCAATGCCAAGTTTTTGGACATTCTTTTTACAGGTTCAGCAAAGACCCGGCCCTCGGCCTTAATTTAACACTGTACAAGACCAAATAATTGTCACTGAGATATAAATTTTTCCCAATCTGAAACAGCTCTGCAGGCTGACAGGTGGATATATTTCAGCAGTAGTTTATATTATATTTCTTCAAGTGCGAAATCCTGGCAAGAAAGTAGAGATGACTGTCTGCAGAGAGGAGTGGACCTGGTGATTATCAACAACCATGAAGAGCAGGTCTGTGTCTGTGCTGTGAGAAAGTGTAAGAGGGAATGAAACTGTTAATGTCGTTTTAACATTATGTTGATGATTGTTTCTCTGTCAACAAGGAATTCACAAGATTGTTTAAAAAACCCATCTGGATCGGACTGACTGACACAGAAGCTGAGGGAAACTGGAAATGGGTGGATGGAACTCCGCTGACCACAAGGTCACTCACTACCTATAGCTTCTTTTAGATTTATTCCACACATGGAAAGACCTTAGTGTTGTGTTCAAGATGGTCTTTTAAGAGGTTCATTACAAATAAATAAAATATGAAAGGAAAAAAGCACAAACTCTACTCCCTTCCCCACCAAACTATGCTATCTTCATGGTCATAGTCAGTGGCTTCTGCATAGTCTGCCTTTTCATGGTCGTCTCCATCCTATCTGCTCTGCCAGACATATCTAAAGACATTAGGGAAGTCGTAATAGTAAAACTAACAATTTCTATAACACTTAGGTTTACCATGTTGTTAAGTCAACATTTTGATTTTGTGTCTTGCTATAAATTTTATATGGTTATGATTGGTAATTTATTTTGTTCCTGTTTTCAGCTACTGGGACAGTAATGAGCCAAATGGTGTTCCAGGCAGAGATGAAGACTGTGCAGAAATAAAAAAATATGATTCGGACAAAAGCTGGAATGATGAATCGTGTAACCTTAAAAGACACTGGATCTGTGAAAAGACACAGTTTCAATAACTCAGCATCCAAACTCACCGGACAAATATAAAACAATGGGACATAAGTTGCATTTCTCAGTTTCAGCTAAACCAACACACCACAACCACAAATAAGCAAAGTATAGTATTCAGGATGGAAGCTATTTATCAAACTCTAGACAGACAATTATTCAGCTTGGTTTAATGCCTTCAATGCAGAAGATGATAAAGATTAACATATATTTTTGATGTTGGGTTATTTTGGATGTCGGGCAACTGTTCATTATCAAATGAACAGCTGCTGCTCATTTAGTCTGTATTAAACAACACCAAGATGTACACATGCACCTTCTTCTTCTGGATTAGTTTTTAGTTGTACCAGAATTTTCAATGTTTAATGTTTGTTAATGTTTAATAAATGTTGTTCTGCAGTAAATGTATACAATTTAGATTAATACATTTCATTGGAAAAATAGGTTCCAGTCTAGAGTTTCGAAATGTACCTTAAATACGGAACCTTTCATGAGAAGTACGTTTATGTGTTTTGCAGGAATGTCCTGGTTCTTGCATCACCATGACTTTTTTATTAAAAATATATATCAACTTTTTTATTCATTCTGTGCAGCAGCAGTTTAAGTGTGAAATTTTACAAGACATAGAGGCTCTGAACAAAATGAAAGACACTTTTATGCAGCTGCAACAAATAGGTCAAACAGAAAATAAACGGTCACCACACAATAATTTATTGCACCAGCCCCGAGTTTCCTATTAAGTAGAGAACAGTCTGCTGCCATCTGTTACTGAGATGTTCAACAGTTGTTGAAGTAGACTGTGAAGACACTGGGGGTCTTTGACACCACAATGCAAAGTGAATCAACAATAAACACAATGGCTCAGAAATGAAGATCTGTGTCCGTGTAGAGACACAATCAGCTCATTGTGGCAAGCAGAACTAGTTTGAAAAGTCACAGTATACTAATGAAGGCTTCAACGTGTTGTGGTCATAGATTGTTCTAATACACCAACATTATATTTACAATACAGTCAAGTGTAATTACTCAACAGATTTTTTTCAGCTTGCTGGATCTAGGAATCAGTGTATCCTGACTTTATTATCCCAGACAAGACAAACAGAAAACATCATGCTACAAAATGCTATTATCTTATTCAAACAGTTTCACATGTGACCAACTTGGAGACCAACTGTATTGTACAAAACTTTAAGCTGGTGGGATTAATTATTATTGCATGGTGACCACTTTTTCTCTGCTTGACTGTTTATCCCTGTTTATTGCAGCTGCATGAAAGTGCATTTAATTTTGTTCAGAGCTAATATGTCTCCACTTTATGTCGTAAAATCTCACATTAAACCCAGCTGTCCACTCAGATTGGCTCATGTAACAGTAGCTACTCAGCAGAGATGTTACCTTTACGAACGATCCGGTACATTTGAATGAGTTTCTGTTAGGTACAAAGGGATACGAATCTTTAACATTGTGTGCCAGTTTTGTTCTCCACACCCCTTTACATGAACAGTGAGAACTAGCCAGTTACGTGAGGAAGATGCTGGTGAAAATGATTTGTACATTGCTGTTTGTGAACGCACCACTGACCCACTTTTCATTGTCTCACAGCAGTTCTAGTTAAAATAAACGTGACCTCACATCTGAGGGAAGGTATTTGTGTGAATGCAATTGATGCAGGACTCAACCTCCTGTCTGCTGTGCTCTGTGCAGGTGTGTGTGTTTTAATTCTTTATTGCTGCTAAACGTAGTGCACTCAAGCAAAGAATTATTATTTTGATGCAATGTTTAACTGTTAATGGTAAAGGGCTGCAAATCTTGCTTCAGTGCATTGTTTTTGTTGTTTATTTTGCATATAAACCTGTAACTTCCTCCCAATAATAAAAAAATGCAAATAAATGTGTCATCCTTAATGATTTTCAAATACTTGGACCCATAATGAGCAGGAGCTTTTATCAAAATGTCTTTGCCATCTATAGCACCAAGACAGTTTGAGAAGGTCCAGCTCTGCCAGAAACCCTCAGCCATGGAACTATATGCCAGTATGCCTCCATAATAGCACTAATAGCAACCACAGTAGACATGCTTACTCAAAAGCTTTTACCAAGACAAGATAAGATAAGATAAGATAAGATAAGACTTTATTGATCCCCCAAACTGACATCTGACAAAAGATTAAAACAACATAACAAATATTGAGTTAATCACAAATCTGCACATCATAAATGACTACATCAATAGTGTTATAGTAATTCTAACAATTAGAAAGGTGCAACAAATTTTGAAGTTAAAAGTTTGTGAGTTCATTGGAGGTCATAACAGAACTGTATTGACAGGTGCCTTTATGCTGAGAAATTAAGCAGATCAGTTTGATGTTATCCAGGTCACTTGAGTTCATTGGAAATGATGGAGACTGAGAAGTCAGATGATAACAGGGCCTTGTTGTTGCATACATACTACAAACATCATTTTATAAAATAAAACATTAACACAAGTTGTTAGTTCATTATAAGATTATATTACATGGATTATAATCAGTATAATCAGCGACTGTAATGTAAATATTATGAAATATGTTGGTCATTTAACAGATATTACCCTACCAGCGCCCTGGTAAAAAGTTTGGGTTGAATCCACATGTGAACACGTGAGGAAAATTCACAGTGAGGTAGTGGGCGTCCCCCTCTCAACTGAGTCGCTCTGCACAAAACCAGAAAGTATGGTAAATGTTTACTATGTTTTCTTGAGTTGTATCATTTAAAATGTGCCTGGTTCTGCTTTGATGTACCATATACAAAATACTGTGATTGGTCAAAACTCCTCAGGTGAACCAACACGGTCTTCCTCCAGGATTTCTGTAAATGTATAATTATAGAGAATAAAGAATATTGTGATCAACTTAAAACCTAAAACAAAAATAGTGAAAGGTTCGCACATCCTCTCCCTGATGACTACCTGGTAAAGGAAACATGACTAAAGGTTTGATGTCGCTCATTCTTTTTCAGACTCATGCGATACAAACAAAAGTCATTACAGTACAAAATAAGGTGAGGTGTACAAAATAGATATCAAAAGTTTACAAATAATGATCTTACAAGCTGATGTAACATAATAATATTGAATTCATACAAAAAAATCTGAACATTTAAGTATACAAGTTGAGTTATAATAAATAAAGTGAACTGACACAGGGAAAAAGTATTGAACACATGAAGATAACAAGGTGCAAAATGGCATAGAAAGCCAGGAGATCACCTGAAATCTGTCAGT
>JAUYWH010000001.1:15479178-15492618 GCA_034779795.1 Ctenopoma multispine
GTTTCAGAACATTAATAAGCCACTAAAGTTTAGCTTGTAGATTCCAGATAGACGTAGAATTCCTGTGAGTTTGTCAGGTAAAAAAAAAGCCCATATACACCTCCATTTCAGTTTGTATTTCGCAACAGCGTCATTAATTATTCATGATCATTAATTGTTCCGACTCAGAGTCAGGAAAGGTCAGAATGTAACAGTAAATTATCCTGTGAGGTTTTCCACATGCTGTCCTCATGTGTTGCATCAGGGATGTCTGAATATTTACATTTTTACACCGCTGCAATACTGCACAAACAGAATGACAACCGAGAGAAGAAGTTAAAGTAGGTACAGAACGTTTCCATACACAAAACTCACGCAGGTTTGACACGGATGATTTTTACCCCCAGGTCGTTTGCGCGCCCCACCTGGGATGATTCTGCGCCCCACAGTTTGAGAATCACTGGTGTAAATAAACTAATAAAGTATAGGTATAACTTTAGGTTATTTCCTGGTTTGAGTAGATGACTATTACAGGAGTGTTAATCTGGTCACAGGACCGCAGAAGAAGATCAGCAAGAGCACATGTCCAAAGCTAGCTCCTCTGTTAGACCAGCAGCTATTCACAACAGGCTGACAGTGGTCTTGTGACTATTGTTAAATGCGTGGGTGCCATCTAGTGCCCGGAAAACATTTGTTCCCTATTTCATTGGCACCAGTGTTCAAAGCATGGTAGCTCAATGGGTACATCGCCCCGCTGGAGAACAGGAACTGGAGAGTCTCGGGCGAGCATGCTGCCTCGCCAAAGAACAGGAACTTGAGAGGAACTGGAGAGGCGCCGTCGAGCGCGTCGCCCTTAAAAGGAGCAGGAACTGGAGGAACAGGAACTTCCTTGGAAGAGGAACCTGCGCAGTTGGGGGCATAAGAACCTCCACGCCCCGGCTGCACTGTGGGCTTCGCAGTCTAATCTCTCACAGGACCCTTAGACTGGAAGTCAAACGAGAGATGATGAGGTCTTCCAGGCTTTGAAGGATCCACCTGCTGTCAGGGACTGATGTTGTTGTGACCGTCAGGTCATCCATGAAAGCTCTTACTGGGGGCTGTCTGACTCCAGACTTGGTTAAGGAGCTTCTGCATTCAGACTCTGCTCTCTTGGTCGCCATGTTCATGGCATAGGCAAAAAATGATAACCGAAATGGTGCAACCTGTTATTATTCCCTTTTCAAGCTGATGCCAGTGAGAGTGTGAGAGACCCAATAGTGGCTCTCAGCCTGAAATTGTTGTAATAGTATAACCAGGACAAAAGCATAATGATAATATAACCTTGCATAAATTGCAACACGTCAGGTCTTTTGTCAGTTGTACAAAAAAATATTTTCAGGGTTATGACAGATTTTATTTTCTTTAAGAAAAGATTTTGCTGACAAATTCAGGTATACCATATACATACATACTGCACAATATAAGTAATTTGCCTTTTATTATATTTTTACTCTTAATTCTAACACAGTTGTAAAGTCAAAATTTAAATAAATGTTTTTGTACATAATCATCTTCCTTATGTGCCTTACACAATGTGTCCAGCGTCTCATAATTTGAAACACTTTCTTCACTTCCTACTTCTGTGTTTACTTGAAATATGTCTCAAACCAGGAGAATGCAAGTTAATGCAAGTTAAAAACAAATAAGAAAATAGCATTTTGATTTACCAATACATTAAGTTAAAGAAAGTTTTAAGTAAATTTAGTAAGTAAGTTTAAACCACCTTCTATGGTAGCAATATTCACTGCATTTAGCCAAGATTCAATAGATTTCAGGAAGAAAAGTGACTTTCATGTTCATTAACATAATATATGTTATTGCGATTATGGTCATACAGTAAGAGCAACAAGTCATCCAACCTTAAGGTTGTTTATACCAACCTTGTACAAACCATATGAGCATTTGTTGTAAGCATGCACCCACATAGAGACAGGGGTCTTTTGAAATCTCACCTTGTTTAACATCAGTCAAAGTGCCGATTGCTGTATTGTACAATGGCACAAAGACAAAGGCATCTGGGTTAGGTTTAGGTGCTAAATAAACATGGTTAGTGAGAGTAAAAATATTGAATGTTTGCCTTAATCATCACAGTGTCCACTTGGACTTTTGGTGGTGGGGTCGGGAGGGGGGGGGGGTTTACGATCACAAGTCTTGTCCAGAGCTTTACATAACAAAGTCCAGACCTTACAGATTTTTATATATGTACTGTATATAAAAACAACTAACTCTCTTTAAACGAGCACTAAGTAATGGTAACAAGGAAAAAATCCCTTTAACTGAAGAAATCTCCAGCAGAGCAGACTCACGGTGGACAATCATCTGCCTCCACCTGTTGGGGCAAGTGGCAAGCAAAGAGAGAACAAGCAGCAATGATAAGTTATATTTTCAGCTGTTCTGTCATTACCGCCCATTTTGTTGATGCGGAGCAGCATGTGTATCAGTTTACATAAGATTGAGGAAGTGAGTGAGGCTGTGTAAGCAACATACAAAAACGAAAGCAGATCTCATACTAGAAGAAGTATAAGAATTACCAACCATTAAAACTTTGACAGCTTTAAAATATGGTTGTCTACAAAGAGGAATCAGGGATCACAATGGAAATTGCAAACCTCCCAGATGTTTCAGGCAGGTGTTCTGCCTTGAAGAGCTACACTTACGAAGATGGTGAAGTGACTGCTGCAATGCCTGGTGAGACAAACATCTACAGTCTTTTTCATCTTAGAACTACCATCAAGAAGAATGAAATCATTATCAATCCTTATCTATCTTGATTTATAAAATATGTGATTAATTCTATGCTGTCCTGTAGCATAAAACATTTGTTAATGTATTTTATTTTACTATAGTTATTAGTTTTTACATGTTTACATGTTTTAATGCTAAATATTACAAATTAATATGTAAATCTGCACTTTGTTGACATCTGCAGCTCTGATGTGTATGTGTATGTATGTTATTTCTGTCAACAGGTGAGAAATTGCATAGATGGATTGCTGTGAGCTTTTGTGTGTTGTGTGTCTTACAAGCTGCACTCAACATTTCTCTGCGCCATGCTCTCTGTGAGTTGTTATTATAAATTATTATATTCTTTATATTTGTACTGGTTACCACCTTGCAAATTGCATATTTTTAATATCATGGCTCCCTGGATTGTAGTGGTAGTAGCAGATATGTATCTACTGAAAAACCACGAATGTCATGTTTTTTTATAAATTGAGGATCTAAATGCAAGACAAGGAACAGAGAGTCTAGATAAGAAAAAATTTTTAGACATAGTGATGATTTGGTAATTCCAGACAAAAGGTTATTCAGTGGCAACTGGACTTGTTTTAGTTTCTTAAAGACATTTCACCCTCCACTCCAGAAGACTTTGCCACTGAACCTTTTTTAAGGTATTATCTGGCTCAATATTGTTGATCAAAAGTGGAGAATGGATGATGTTCAGATTTTGGCCTCTGTGCAGATAAGCTTAGTTGTATTTATTTATTTTTTATGAAGTGGTGGCTTTAAGACTTCCTCTTAGATGGTGCAAGATGTCATAGTGTAGACATCGTTGTTGTTGATGTTGCTAATAAGGCCAGACTGTAGAAATATGTTATTTAAAGCTTTGAGAAAATCATTGATAATAAGGAAAATTTACTAAAAGCATATAAATACATAGAATATAGTTTAATTTGCTTACTATCAGCTTGCTATGCATTTATAGAGTGAAAATATTACACAAATTAATTGTGTTTGAAGCCAAGGCAGGGAGCATGACATTAAATAGATTATTGCAATATGGAAACTGTTTTAAAGGGAATCAACTGTTTAAGTGTGAACATAATATGACTAATGATGGTAAAGTCTCCTCAAGGTATTGAAAGCAATTGCAAAAATCGGAGTGAAGAAGGAGAGGAGTTGAAGAGGATCAATTATGGTAAATTAAATGAATTTCATGAAAACTATTCCAGTAATCACAGTCAAAAGTAGATTAAGTCTAATACTGAGTAAATGTGAGTAAAGTCTCGCAAGTGTTATATAGACAATATGATGTTAGTTATGTTAGAAAAAAAAAATGAAATGACAATAACCTCTCCGCTAGGTAACCTTACTGAAGAGGAACCTGAGTAAGTTTCTATATCAGGATGGAACAACCATTTTTTATAAGGGCTTAGATCAAAGTGTTATATACTGTAAACTTACAAATGTGTAGTTTTATAGTTGTATGAGATAATGATTTGTCTTTACAAACTATAATGCATAAACTGACAGTATGCAATATGGAAATATAGAAATTTTGTTTTAATGTGATATGTTGTTGACATGTTCAGTGTTCATGTTTTTTTTGCAAATGCTGATTACCTAACTACTACACATGGTAGCTTTACAGCTGACTACAAATCATGAAGAGAGAGGTGAACTGAAGAAGCAACTAAATTATTATGGTAAGATTACACAATTAGATAATAAGACTTGTTTATATAAAATTAAAGGTACTCATATAAATATATATAATATATAACTATATATCAGCTATACAGGAGAGGACCCTGACTGAAGAAATAAGTGAGCTGAAGAAGAAACTGGATGACTTCAGTAAGTTTCAGTGAAGCATCAGTATGACTCTTTTACCAATGATCAGGAAGGAGTTTAGAACTATATTGAGTTGCTTGTGAGATGAAAGTTTCATCTGACTTGTCATTTGAGTTACATCGTCGTTACAAAGAAAATAGTAAACTTGAGATTAATCCAGAGTAATAACAGTAGTTCATCAGTGTCTTTTTTTTGCATATTTTATTGATTATTAAGATATTTACAGTTACTCTTTCTTTCTATCAACAGTCCACTATTCCCAGCAAGGATGGGTGTTTTTCAGTGGTAGTTTCTATTTTATTTCTTCAGACAAAAAAACCTGGCAACAAAGTAGAGATGAGTGTCTGCAAAATAAGGCGGACCTGATGATTATCAACAGAAAGGAAGAACAGGTCTGTGTGTGTGTGTCCTTGTGGCTATAATAACGTGACTGTGGGGATCTGTGTTCCAATGAATTAGTGTCTAAGGCAGGTAGAGTTGAAGACATTGGTAAAGCAGCTGTCAGTGAACCACAACGTTAGTGGTTTGATTCATAGTTCTTCTTGTGCTGCCTGAAGGTAAATAGTGCAGAAACACTGTATTTGACAGTAATTTGCTGTAAATATTGTACAGGAAGGTAACAATGGCAAACATTTAAATTGCAGAAATCCAATTTTATTTTGCAGTGTTTTCTTGCTTTTTTACATTTTAGAAATGTTTTGATACTCCATTTTGTTCACTTCAATTACTTAAATATGTGGTTTAGGAAATTCAGATTCATAAAGCCCCCACATTTATGAAAGAACTCACTGCATTCTACTACATCCCTGAACTGCCCTTAGTTGAATAATTAATCAGTGTTTCTCTTTATAAACAAGGATTTCTTAAGACGGTTCCCAAAGGTCATGTGGATTGGACTGACAGACATTGAAACAGAGGGAGTATGGAAATGGGTGGATGGGACTCTGCTGTCCACAAGGTTTGCACATATCCTGCTTAGCTACAACCTCCATGAGGCTGTTGATTCAAAAGTTCACATGTTGCGTTCTTTCTTTAAGTCTTTATTACATTTTTCACACATATTCAGATTAAACAATGGTAGGTAAGCAGGAAATTACAGCAGAAATTACTAAATAATTACACAGTAATTGTTTAGTGTGAAATAAGTTTGAAAGTTCACTACCTGGTAACTATAACACATATAATAAAATCACAACCATTTTGTGTAAAACTGGTTTTAAATCTTAATGTATTTACTTTACTGTTCACTTTTTTTGGCCACAATTATTTAGTGTAAAACTAGTTTTAAATTACCTGAAGATTTGTGTACTAATATTTATATTTTCACCAATTGCAATCTATTCTGCTGAAAACAAAAAGCAAATTGACAAATAATTAACAGTAACTTTTACTCAATAATGTATTTTATTAATATGCTTTACATTTTTAAAAGGTGGTTCTTACTTATAAAAATCTAACAAATCGATTGCCTTGAAAAAACTAAGTATATATAACAAAGAGTTTCAAGTTATGTTTGCTTAGTATCAACTTGTAATGTTTACTAAACTCTGTTGCATATAATTTAATTTTTAAGTTGTAATAACTTGTGAATGTCAGGTACACTTAAATTGTTTGCAGCTTAAGTTAACTAAGTAAATTTCACTTAACTAAAACATTCAATTTACTTAGCAGAATTGAGGAAACCTTAGAAAAACTGAGTATGCACAACAATGAATGATTAGTGAACAAGAATATTTTTTTATTTATACACAAAGTGTCTTTTTTAATATTGTGGTACTTAAGCAAAACTTAGTGTCAGGAGAATTCCTCAATGAGGCTTGAGTCACTGGAATCAAGGTTCCATAGGTATTTATTTTATTGCAGCAAGGAGACAAGTCAGCATGAGTACAGCTGACAACAGCTTCAATACAGAGTTGTCTGACACCATATGATAACTTGGTAACATATTCTTGGTTTACACAATATGGAATGTAGAATAAGCACATCATACATAAATGCAAATGTTAAAGGTATCACATATTGTTCTAACACTTAGCCTCCAATATTCTCAAAAAACTCTAACATTTTGATGTTGTTTGAAATACGCCTATCCTTTTTCAGGATATTTATGGCTATTTTATACTGATGATGGTCTCAGTTAAAAGCATCTGGAGGTTTTCCCTTAGCTGCCACCGTGTAAGGAGTGTGCTGAGTGAAATTAATGTTCACTTAGCTTCATTTAATACCAGTGTAAAACATGCCGACTTTTATAAATTATACATACTTAGTAAACACTAAAGTTAAATTTAACCTGGTCACTTGGAAATAAGAATTTAAATCATTTTAATAGGCCACATTCTGTGTGGTGCTGTTTGATAAATGAGTGTTGCTTTGTGTTCTTTGTTAAAAGTTTGTTTGTGTTTGTGTTTCAGTTTCTGGCACTATGGAGAGCCTAACAATTATAATGGCAGAAATGGAGAAATATGGCACTATGACAGAGAAGACAGCTGGAATGATGGAGTATGTGAAAATCTAAACTTCTGGATATGTGAAAAGAAAATGGCTTTATAATTTAACACTCACACCAAAACAATTACAATATATTTTTAAAATATGAAGTTTAAATTAACTTAAATTAATTTCATCTGATTTATACATGGATGTTAAGCAGTTACAGAACTGCAACCAAGTCTCAGGCTTTTATCATTCATCTCCCTAACTGTTCCATCATCTCTACATTGACGTTATAACAGTCATGACCTTTCAGCTTCCACTCTGCTGCTTTTAAATAGATGTTAAATTCAGAGATAGTATTCAAGTCATAAAAGATGACTGAAAATGTCAATGACAAAATGTATGTCTCAAGGTTTTAATAGATGTAAATGTGTTTTGCAGACATTTTATTTCATAAGTGAGTAGATGAGCAATTGGGTGAGTGATGAACATACTTTTAGAGACTCAAAAAACTTCAATCCCAGAGGAAAATGGATTTGCCTTGTTACTGTTGCTCTCTGTGCAAAAAGGAAAGAACCACAACCAGAAAAGAACCTCACGGTTATGATCATTTCTGTTCTTAATAAAGTCTCTGATCACACAAGCACTTGCACATCCATATATGGTTATATCTTTATCATTACTCTTAAAGGGTGCTTATAACAGAAGCAGCTATCAAAGACACAGACAGTTTCTGCGGTTACACACTCATCACAGCCAAAACATGTACTTCAGTTGACCTTTGTCATATTAATACACCAGACATGGTAAATGAGATGCATGTTCCTAAATAACACATGTTCTGTTATACACTCAACAACATGATTATTGATCAAAGAAAACAAAGGATTAGTATACAGTCCATTAATAAATTCATAATAATGTATGAATTTTCCTTACACACACCAACAGAAAAATTAAAAATGAGTCTATAACCAATAAGACTAAGAAAAATCTAAAATGATAAAAGAGGTCTGTATTTTTCAGGGGTAAAATGCATACAGCCAGGCCAGCACACTGTGTAGTGGGTAGGAGGAATTCTCCAGGAATTAGAGTTTAGACAACATCCTCCTCTCAGCCACAATATGAAGGGGTCCATCTCCATACTCAGAACAGAACCTGCTCTCCTGATTAATTTGACCAACCTGTTAAGTAGGGAGGAAGGAAGACAGAACTGTCCCCTGTGGAGCACACATGCTGCAGACCACAGTGTCAGACACACAGTTCTGCAGGCAGATGTACTGGGGCGCCAGTATGTAGGTGCAGTGTAGTCCAAATTGAGACTGGTAAACAAACTGGAGGGTCTCAAGTGAGGTTTAACCAGATGTTGGAGGGACTCCAGGATCAGTCTCTCAAATGTCACATGGTCTGTAGTCACTGGAGACACTGGGGTGTCTTCTTCTGTACAAAAAGAAAACAAGACCTCTTCCACCAGATGCAGGTTGGGGGAGATGATATGTTGGATTACACCACATAGCTGGGGTGCACAGTCTGTCAGTACCATTGAGTTTAGTCCATTCAGCCCTGCAACCTTTGCTGCGTAAAACCATGTCTCTTCTTTCCTGATCTGCAGAGATCTTCAGGGCTGGCTGGGTTGTGTGGAGGAGGGACTGGGAACCCCATAGATAAACTGGATTCACAGACTAGTGTATTTGAGGCTTAACATCAAATCTACAATTTTACATTTGCTCCCATCAGTCGCCTGGCTGCTGATGTAGTAGCCACTGATTGTTATCATGCTGCTCCACACCTCTCTGGTGTTGTTCTTTTGAAGGCTTTGTTCCAATCTCCTGTAAGCTATGTTTTCACTCCCAGATCCTGACAGACAGCACACTCTAGCTACCTCCCTTTCACCTTACCTGAATGCCTTCTTTTAGTCATTCAGGATGGCTTTGATGTCCTCTGTGACCCAGAGCTTGTTGTAAATAAGCAGTAGATTGTTTTCAGGGATATCTGAGTGTCCACACAGAAACTGATTCAGTCTGTCAGGGTCATAAAGGGTATGAAAAAGTCAAGGTTTACTGTTTGGTACTGTGTTATAATTTATTAATTTCATTTTAGGTATAAAGAAACATACTGTTTTTCTGCTACTACTTTACTTTATGTTATTCCTAGCCCATTCAGTATACTTAATACATTTGTCTGAAACGTAATTCACCACAGCCTACAAGGAAAACCTGGTGAAGGTTCTTATTCCAGGATATGCTGGATGGATAAAATATAATATGTCACAGAAAATGTGACAGAATGACATGATCACAGTAGGACAAGGACAACTATAAATAATAAAATGAATAGCAGCTACAAATTCGAATTAGCTGCTTCTGTCTCTGTATTTACATTATTTTACATATTACAATAAAACGGATTTTTACCGAGCACCTTCTTAAAACAGCAAAGTACTTTTCTGAGAATAAAAACTGTAAATAAAATAATGAGCACATGTGAAAACATAAAACAAGAAAACATATTTGTATATGTTTTAACAACAACAATGACAAACTGCTATGGATGCTTTATTCTTGTTATGTGACGTGTACTGCTCACGTCATTGTTGCCTGTGTCATACACAGTAACCAGCAGAGGGCGGCACGCGCACACCGTGCGGCACTTCCGGAAACAAAGAACGGGCGTAACGTCCAATGAAACAAGGCTTCAGTTTGAAATGAGAGCCGATACTTCTTTCTACCTCTTACTGAAAACCACAGCAACATCAGAATTGAGCTCAAGTGTTAATGGCTCTTGACTTATAAGAAAATTCCTTTGTCGCTACTAAGGTGATTTCGAGCTCCAGCTGTTTCATGGGAACCCAGGAGGGAGAGAGAGGTAAGGTCGCCTTACTAACTTAATGTTACCAAGCTAACGACGTAACGTTACTGCTAGGTAAACTACAGCTAACCTAGGCTCCAACCAATCATTTCTTTTTTGTCACTGTCCAGATATAGCCTTTAAGTGCATTATTTTACAGTTAATAATGTACTAATGTATTTATTAGAGCTTACAGTACCGGTTTTTGATAACGTCCCCGTTAGCAAACAGTCCGAATCAGCTGCGTTAGCTAACTTAGCTACTTTTGAGTTAACACAACCGGTTAAGTTCACTAAATGTAAATATCGTTAACAGTGACAGAAGAATGGCAAGTAAATTTATACAAGTAAGAGTTTCTTTGTTGTTATACCACAACAGTTTTCCTTTAGTCTAGTTTACTACTCACAAAAAACCGGTATCATTCAGTCGCCGACGGTTTAACTTTTATAGTCAACGTTAGTGTGGACGAGGCAGGGAGAAATTAGTCCCCGCTCTCTAACTTCAGTTTGCCGCGGACGGACATTAATGATTTAATTCATCCCAGAGGGGGTACTGATCCTAGTCCGGAACTAACAACTAGTGAATGTGACCAGAAATAACTACATACAGGGGCAAACTCGTTTTTCACACTAGGTAAACTGTCTTGCATGAAGGAAGAATGCCACATAAACCTAAAGATGCTAGACTTTCAACACATTCTAATAGTCGAATACTTAAAATACAGATTTGAATATAAGATGTTGATTTTCTGCTTCGGTAACCGCTTCCACTCTTTTCTGCAGATTGGGTAGATGTGGCAAATGATCTACTCAGCAAGTGTAACTTAAACTTGAGGCTGAAAAAACTGACAGACTGCAATGCAAATGTTTTCATTGCTCTTTATGAAAACATATTAGGGGAAAAAGTTCCAGGTAAGACAAAGATCCAGATCTACCACATACCAAAACATTTGACTGATAAATTAATTAGCTGATCCATAAACAAACAATAGGCACAGACTTTGACACATGATCACTTGTTAGCTATTTGTAGCTGTTCTTTATTGCATGTAGTAAATAGTAAAATAGTTACAATTTGTGTTGCGCACACACAAAAACAAGCAGTTTTACGATATCACCTGACTTAAAAGTGGGCTTAAAGTTATAAACTTAAAATGGGGCATTTTAAATTTATAAATTATAAGGCCACAATCACTGATGGCTAACAAGCTGGCTTTTAGTTTTAATGTAGATCAATCTCCTGATTGTGCTTACTATGTCAGGAATGCTTCCTAAGAACATCAACATGCCATCATGAGACTGTTTCCTGCATTGTTAAAACAGGAAAGCATGAAGGTGAAGGCTCATAGTGTTTTTGGAAGTTTGTTTCAATGTGTGTTTCTTTCTTTTGTCATTGTTGACAGTATATGTGTGCATAACACTATTTCTGTGGTCTTGTGCATACATGCTTTTGTCTATTCATATTTCTGTGTGTTTATTTGTATGTTAAGATTATATTGCAGTACCATGCACACAGGAGGATGACATCCATAATGTTCAGGCTGTGATTGATTCTCTGTCCCTGGATTACCTTCAGATCAGCCTCTCACACATTACAGGTACAGGAAAAACTAAAATTTTTAGTAGCTACATTAAGTGGAAATGTCTTGGTCTAAAAGTTAAAATGTCCATTTCTTAGAAGTAACAATTATTCTCCACTATATACCTGCATGACTTTTGGGCTGCTCATAAGATTAATGTTTCCCAATGGTGATGCAGAAATAGCATCCTTTTTTTCCCTCCACGATAAAACTAATGAGGATTGAGTATAACAATGAGAATGGCTGTGTGTTTGCAGGAGAAAATGTTGTCAGAGGAGATAAAGAGTCAACCAAGAACCTGCTGGAAATCTTTGATGGTCTCCTGGATTATCTCAATGAGGAGATAAGCGAGGAGTCACGAAATGGTGGTAGGCAGATTTCCCTGTACAACTTGATAGTTATCCTTTGAAATTTGAAATGTTATTTTAAATACAAAACCTATGGTTCCTTAAATTAGTATGTTAAAAGTTTTATATTTTAAGGTTTCATGATATCAGATCAGTGTTCAAAGATCCATTTTCATTGCAGTGTTTCTAAAAAGCCTAGTGAAATTGTTTTTAACAGTGAATTGTCACAGCTGTTTAATGCTGAAATGGTGCCAAGCAGTTTTTTAAAGTTTGCTAAAGTTCATGAGCTTGTTCCTCTTTAAAGTTCCATGGAAGTCATTACATGTTGAAATCACAAGTCGCGCTCCCTATTGTCTATATGTCATAGTTATGTTTTCACAGTTTTTCTTACTTAACTGTCTGTCTGAACTTATGAGTAATTATTTGTGCCTTTTTCAGAAGAACTGAATGACAATAAGGATGCGTACACTGAAACGAAGCAGTCAACAAGTTGTGATTCCACAGAGGAGAAAGAGAGTAAAATGGAGGGAGCATCTATGTCTTCCCCTGGAGGGTAAGTGCTTCTCCTACATGTAGATGTACTGCAGTACTACATACCCCCTGCAAACACCAGGAAACACATTATTAGGTTATATAATGTTCACAAGAGAAATCAAAAAATTGTTTTGTTATCTTGTTTCTTAGCTTGGGGATTCCGACTTAACTCTTCAGAGATTATCAGGCAATACTTTGAACCGCCTTCTTCACTTTTCTCTTGACAAAATTAGAATTTCTGTACATGACAATGGTATGCATTTTGTCTGTTTAATTTGAAAACTCATGCCAGTTACAGTTCTTCTGTTTATACCAACATCCCACTCTTGCTTCTCCCAGAAATGTAAAATTCACAATTTCCTGTGCATCAGATAGTTTGTCTTTGGAAAAACATGCCAGATGTTTTAGAGACCAAAAGACTCTATATGAACTATATACTGTGTGTGTGCATGTGTGTTTATTAAGATTTATTTCATACTCAACTCTTCAATGTTTTGTGTCTTTTAAAACTAACAGTTGCTTTTTCTGTAGCTGGTATGTGCATTGATTCACACTCTTAGAAGTAAATTATAAAACTATACTGTCTGTCAATATTTTGATTTTGGAGGTAATTTAATTATTTAAAATCACAAGGAACACAACTACTGATACTGTGCGTAGCGAATGATGCAGCTGTTATCCCCAAGTAACCAGCAAGTTGGTGCTTCTGCTGTGATCAGAAATGTACTGTGTCTGTGCACAGGTCAGATGGCATGGCCTTTAACAGCTACACTGAAATCACCATCTTAGCCAAGGCATAGATAAAAGACTCACAAAATATTAATATGCAAGATGAGTGTTTTCTTATATCTTTGACACTGCTGTTCAGTTTATTAAAACTTTACTTTTCCCTGTGAGGGCACTTACAACATCACATACACCAGCATCAAGTTAAGTTAGTTTTCTTTTGTATTTTGACAGTGTTAAGTTAGTTTTGATATTTAGTAGCAATTGTCTGTTTTGTTTTTGATTTAGTAGTAATTTGTAATTGTCTTTAGACTTTGATTTTTTCACCTGTTTTCTTGTATTGCTGGAGTCTGTGTTTTGCTGCTAGAAAAAGAATTTCCC
>JAUYWH010000001.1:15492718-15510451 GCA_034779795.1 Ctenopoma multispine
TATCTATCTATCTATCTATCTATCTATCTATCTATCTATCTATCTATCTATCTATCTATCTATCTATCTATCTAACAAGTGACAATAAATCTAGAAATATGCACAAAGTAATAAATACAATATAATACAAAGGCTTAAAAACATTTGCTTAAGTTAAATACAGTTGTTATGTAAATTAACATCAGGATTATATAATTTCTAGCAATATACGATATAGCAGGTATATGGTGTGAACCTTGGTAGATCACATTATGTTTTTATGATTCAGATCCACTGTCCAATCCAGTAAACATTCCCTCCATTCCTGGAACGCTGAGGAGATGGGATCAACTAGTGAGCTCATTGGGCTGGGAGTCTCGGCACGCACATTCACAGACAAAGAAGAAGGTGAGACTAACAGAGCCAGGGATTCATGTTCCCTGAGGAGAACACTTTTTAAAATGTTCGTGTTTTTTCCTTTGAAACTTGTTTTAAGCCTCGAGGGAACATGAGTTGTTTTATGGACTGAAAGTAGTAAGTGCAGTTGCCTGAGCCTGTCTAAAAACGTAGTGTGAAACAATTTAGCCTCAGGTATAAAACAATTTAGCCTCAGGTATAAAATTACATGCACCAGAATAATTACATCTGTGTGTGTTCTTTCACCTCATATTTCCTCTACCAAGATTGATATTTTGATTCATTTCAAATCACTAATATTTTATTAGGCTTACAACTTGTAATTGTGATGACTTTTTTAAAAAGCTCATAAGTAATTTATCCTTCCACTAGAACTGGTTGTCCCGCTCCAAACCTCAGATACAGTCATCACCTCTGGTACTATGGATGCCCAGAACACTCAACTGACTGAACCCCTTCACCCAGCCATCGCTCTGAAGCCGCCAAACCAAAGCAACACACCCCAAGAACCTGACAGACACACACATTCACCTAGTCAGTCTCCCCCAGGTGCTGACCTCAGTCACAGGCGCATAGACGAGGAAGTCACTCCTGCCACTACAGAGGTAGCCTTATAATACTGTATGATGACTCCCTGTTATTTGCATGCAATTTCAGAAGACATGCAAACCTTCCTAACCTAACCAACCTTCCCAAATCTTCCTAGAGTTGTAGTGAGGTACAGATCCTTCCTATTTTTTTCTTCTTTATTTTATTGATTCCAAGACAGTATCCATTCTTTCTGTTTTTCAAAAAGAAATAAGTATATTAAAATAAAACTGGCCTCTGATGAATCACATTAACTCTTCTTTCTCTACTTAATATAATTTTCTAATTGTGCGTCTCATAAAAGGCTTCTAAACCAGTACCTGAGACTGTTGCTACCAATGGACTACAGTCTCCTGGTGAGTTAAAACACATTTACTTTCATTCTCAGTCATACCTTAAGTTCACTTGGTTTAGTGGTTTGATTTATTAGAGTTCTTGATACATTTTGCTCAATTTTCAGCTGTGAGTGAAAAGTCTTTGTCCACCCAGCAAAGAGCCAGGACAGATGTAGAGGATGAGACACTAGAGGTAGGAGAGCAAGTCCTCACTTCTACCTGGGCATCACATGTCAATAAATGAGTCACAGCTTAGACACATAATGAAGAATTTCTTTAAAAAGCTAAAGAAACTGTACCAGCACCATGTACCATGAAGAGACATGCAGTCTGTGCCATGTGCTTAAGACGAGCAACCAGGTTAAGAATCTGTTAGCTCCAACTCAAATATGATCACTTAGTTTTAGCAAGAGTTTCAGTCATCATTATTTGTAGCATACACTCAACACAGTGTCATAGAAACGAGGCCACCAAGTAGCAGTTTGGCCATTGAGTTGCAGAGCCACACATCAATGTATAAGCATAACCTATGGTGTAGGCTCTGCATAGATCAAAGCCTGTCCAAGTCTGACTATTACTGAAGCTAACATGAAGTGACCCACCCAACTCTCAATAATGCTATCTACTGCAAATTTGTTTCAGTTTAATTCAGTTTGCTGTGCCAGTCTTTCTCACAGTTTAATCTGCTCATGTGTATATGGCGCAAGTAAAGGAAAAAAGCCAGGAAGCAGTGTCTTCTGTCACTTTACATTTAAAACCTCTGAGCCATCCTTCTAATTAGGCCCAAAGTGGAAGAGCAATGCATGTATACGTTTATACACTAATCAGGTTTCTTAAGTGTATGTAAATTTGTTCCCTGATTAAGAAATCTGGTTTATCTGAGAAACCTTGTTACTTAAACATATATAAACACAGTTACTGTGTTGCTAATGTTCCATTTTATGGTACTTTATCAACTTAATTTTTTTTTTTTAATCTCAGCCAGTTAACAGAGGTCCCAGAAAGGTTTTATTCCACACCCAGCCAGATGTGCTCTTCCTCACCTTGCAGGATGAAACAGCACTTACTACTCCTTCTCCATCAGACACTGAAGAAGAAGACGAAGAGGAAGTTGAGGAGGATCTGAGAAATACCCGAAGAATACAAGAAAGGAAGATGGGACATGGAAATAGGACAAGTTTCAGGTAAGAGTGGTGAAGTTACAGAGAACAGAAAGAAACTTTAGATTGATCAGACCAGAAAATCACAGAATTTAATATTTTGATGAGAGAACAATGTTGTAACAGTGTAATCGTCTATCTCTCTGTGTGCTGTCTTTATCATTGCTGTTTGGGTGAGCAGTAACAGGTTGGAGGAAGGTTTTGAGGAGCCACTGTCTTACCGCAGACAGAGGAACAGGAAAGCAGAAGAGGAGCTGCATCACATATCAGAAAATCTGTCCCATCGACTAGAGGAACTGGATCAGGTGAGTGTACCATTTTATCTAGTCACTACACCTTCTGACACATTTTAGAACCAGCAGAAGATGTACTGAATCTACTTCTGCTATTTTTGTATATTATCCTTTTAATGAGGGAAACTGCATCTTATGTGTAATTCCTATAGATGCTTAAACGAGTTCTGTGTGAAAGTGGAGAGTCCAGTGAGGGCAGAGAAGAGGACAAGCAGTCCTACCACAGCGACAGCATCATGGAGTGTCACAGGATTCCCAAACAACATACGGGTACAAACACGTTCTTACTAAAATGCAGTGAATATAATCTTTTTATGATGAAAACAAATTGCAACCTCAAAGGACCAAAGTTTTGTGTGTCTTAGCCTACTAAATGCAAAGTCCAGAACACATTTTAATATTCATTTTAATTAGCTACAAACTAAATATAAAGAAGAACATAAAGGTCCTCTTATCATTGTAATTATAATCATCATGCAGTTGAATTAAATTGTATGTATGTGTTGAAATTGTAACATTTGTTAGTTTCAGGAACACCTGATACTGAATCCTTCCACCAGACACGCTCCTTATCTCCCTCCCCTCCACGGGCCCGTCGCTCCCTGCAGGGACAGTTAGAAGATGCTATGGTAGAGGCTTTGAACCTGGATGGTGAGAAACAGGCCAACCTTACAGCTACTGGTCATTTAAAACAGGGAGAGCTATACCACAGGTCGTCTCACAGAAAACACTGCAAGGTACTAACATGGTCATTATTTTCTTTAGTGTTTTTTCTTTCAAGTGGATACAAAATACACATTTTAAAGTTTACTTAATGAAAATCTTTACTAAATTTAAAATTCTAGGCATAATGAAGCAAATCAATATCATACCATGGGCTACTTACATTGGCTGTTTTGTCTGGTATTTCAGCTGGATTGAACAAGGATTCTAAATTTAAAACACCACACAAGAGAAGTTTATGACATGACATTTTATATTTGGATACCTTTCGTTGTTCCATAAATACAAAAAAAACTAAATAATACTAAATTAATAATATACATATTAAATTGAAATGCTGCTGTTGCTGAATTTATCTGTCATGTCATAAAAATATGAAATATTCATGTAAGATTTCTATATTTTAGTACCTGGAGAAGGCAGCCTATAAGGAGGAGCTGAAAAGATATGAAGACAGAAAACGAGCAGACGTAGACAAGGCACGCCTCAAAGCTCAGGAAGCTGTAAGTCAATGACAAATCAGGAATTTGTTTGCTCCAGCTCCATTACGTCTAATTTAGGACATTTAGGCAGAAACTGCAGAGGTAAAGCATTCCAACACCTTCTTTTTTTTTTTTTTTTAAGTATACTGCACTAATAAAATCGTTGTTGATAAATATGTTTAGTCAACAGAATGCACAGTTTAATGTATTGATTAAATATACAGTTATAACAGTAAAGACTACAGGACACATTCAAGAAATATGCATTCACACAAAAGTAGGTTTTAATTACTTTTACAATTACTCAACAACAACAACAAATGTAACTGCAAAAATGTAAATTGTAGCATAACTGAAGGACATTTTTTATGTTTAAATACAGGTGTAACCCTCAAACATCTCATGAAATGGCAGTGGGAAAACATCACGTGCTCCTTTACATATGAATGTAAATTGCTGATTGCTACTGACTGTTGTCCCAGTTTACTAAACATTGCATGTATATCTTTGTGTGTGTAGGAGCGAGAATACAGGGAGGCCATACTAAGTGATGTTTCACAAGTTTCCAGATCGTCCCCGGCTAAAACAAAGGACCAACACAGGCCACAGCGTAACACACAAACACCTGGACAGAGACGACGGGAGGCTCCCAGGAAAGCTCATTCTAGTAAGTTAAGAATTGACTATATGATGAGCTTTCAGCACAGGTCTATTTAGTCATGGTTGGACATGGTGCTGTATAGACTCAAACTGTGTTTAGTGTAAACATGTTACTTTATTATTTCTGTTAATATGCTTAATATTAATCTAAATTATGGCACCTTACAATATAATAAGAAATACTAAAACTAAAGTAATCTAAACTCCTTTTTTACTGTTTTACTCTGAATAGTGTTTCCCTATTAGTAAAATTACTTTGGACTGGAGCTACGACCCTACAGTAGACTTGTGTGCACGGTTCCTCATTTTTGAGGGACTCTGAGACTTGGGATTCAAAAACGCTTTACTTAATAAGCTGTGATGACTGAGCTTTGGCATTTACAGATGCTTTGTCCATTGTATGAGATTTCCTCATGCGTTGTGTGTATGGTTTATAAATGTTAATTGTAGTAGCGTCTGGCTGGCTGCCCCACTTACGCTGATAATTGCAGAAGTAACAGCCCTGGTAGACTATTAAATAAGGACCACGAGAGTGTTTGCTACAGCGACACTTTCTGTTGCACATCGGGCAGTTCCTCATTAGCTGTAGGATGGCCTCCTCATCAACGACGTGCTGCTGAGTTGGTCTGTGATGTCAGAAAAGATAACTGGCAAATGATAAGTCTACAATGGAGTACGACTAGATGTGGAAACATAATACAACATATAACTGTCTGCTGTAATCAAAGCTATGCAGTTTATATGGCACATTGGGGAGCATGATCAAAGCTACGTAGCTGACTTACTTCTCCATGGCTGCAGGGAGTGCCTCTGGTAGGTTGACTTGAATGCCTGTGAATCAGTCATTGGTATGATCAGTAATAAAAAATGTTGTCGCAATGCTTTTAGTCTTACAACATTCAGAGAAAAGGATCTCGCCAGAGATCTTGGATGTAGTTCCTGAGATCTGCAGGAGACACTCTCTGAGTTTGAGGGTCACAGTCTAGAGTTCTCCAGTTACAATGGGGACCACTGTTGCCTTCGCTGCCCACATCTTCTCTAGATCTTCTCTCAGCCCTTGGTATTATTTCAGCTTCTCATGTTCCTTCTTCCTCTGTTTGTCCACCGCTATGTTAGCCATTTCCACATAGCCAGTCTGTATCTGGATCTTAGCTTGGTCATTATCAACCACCTTTGGAGGTAGATCCCATTTTGACCTTGGGACTTCCAGCCAGGACTTTCATGTACGCCCTGCCTGCTAGCACCTTGCACCCTGCTGTTATGTGCTGGATTGTGGTTGTGCCGGTGTGGTGGACTCCAGCCTTTATTGATATGGTACTTAAAGCTTGTTCCTACGCTGTAATGATTAGTGCCTCGGTGCTGTCTTTCAGTCATGTGTATCACACATGCACATGTAAACCACATAACGTTGACCAGTGAAGTTAATTCACTGACTCACCTGTGCTTCTGAACTGGCCTGATGATCTGTTCATTACTGTCCTGCTGTCTTGCAGCTGTAAAATACACAACACAGACGTACTGTGAACACCTGTTTACTGTGCCTTTAACTATTTCATCACTACAGAGGCAGAAGGTATGTTAGTGTGGCAGGGAGCAAAAATACCTCTTCATTCCCTCATATATCCTCCGTGCTGCCACCTTTGGGCCCAAACAGTAACACTCTACAAGCACCCTCTACTTCAGCTAACCTTTAGCTAACCAGTCTTATGTGCTCTCAGTCGGTACAGTACGAGCTCATATAGGTGATAATGAAGCCTACAGTTAAAACTGCCTCAGAACAGAGACTCCAACCTGAGGTGGTGCTGGTTCTGCTCGGGCTGCAGACACGACGAAGCACACAGCGAAACTTGTCTTCAGAGTAGAAACTCTTTCCCCTCTGTACATATTTCTGTAGCGCTGTTCCTGAGGACTGTCTGCTGCACACACGTGTGTGAGACTCCTCGTAGTTTGCTGTTATCGTACTTCTGATGACAGATGGGAAGCATCACAACAGTGCAGATGTGTTTTTCTTCAACAGGGAAACAGCGCCCCCTGTTGGTTCAGCCTTTTGCCATTGTGGGTTTGCACTACCAGTAACCACACACTTCATGTTAATAAGTAGTAACAAGTAGAAGTTAAGATGATACAGATACAGGACGATAATTTTTTTTCTTCCAGCTGTTTATGGACCAGCACAAGATTCACGGAGAAAACTTTCTGACTGAAATTGTGACTGTAAAGCAGTCTATTAAAGCTTGTTGGATACCGATAATAGCAATTAATATTATGCACTCCAGTATGACCCACTATGACCTCAATAATAAACATACAACAGCAACACGTATTTATGATTGCATGACATTGCTGGTTTTCACATAAGGGTCACAAGATTTATATATATATGGTGATTTCAGTGTTGTCTGATTGTACAGATTATATTCTAGATAATATTGTGTCCACTCTTCTCTTCAGTGAAGGTAAAAGAGAATGACCTTCTCCCTGTTCTCCTGGAGGAGTTACCCCACCTTCACATCTCACCTCACGCTCTGGGCCGCATGTGGGAGCAGCAGATGCAGCAGGTGGACAGACTCCATGACCTCTCCTCTCATAGCCATCAGCGTCGCAGCAAACTCTCTAGACAGGTACAGTATCTCTTACAAGCTACAGCAAAAATGCAGTGAGATTTAGCTAACCTCCACAGTTTAAAACACGGGATGGTTTGATAAATGGATGAATATGTAAATAAATGCTTGTCTTTCAGGTGGAGGAAGCCCAGAGGAAACATGATCTGCTGGTGGATATCATTTACAAAGAACAAGAACACAACAGGCGTCTGGTCAGCATCAACACACAAATACAAACTGAAAACATCCCTTTACATCCAGTAAAATGATCTAAGTTACAAGTAAAATTGTTGATCTTCCAGAGGGACTTCAAAGAGCGCATCCAGCAGCAGAAGTTGACACAGAACAGACTGAGAGAACAGAGGCAGCAGATTGCCCGCGCAAAGAAGTACCACAGCGACTACCATGTACAGCACCGTGCTCGCCTGATGAGGGCACGCACCAAGGAAGAGAGGGTGGGTAGTGAAGGCCATTTATGTTATACTCCAGTTCAAGGAGTCAGGCACCTTATTAGTTTTTAGTAAAAAGCTGTTTTGTATCTAAATATTAGAAAATATAACTTTTGTGTTTTCTGCCATTTTTCCAGAAGTCAGTGGGACATTTTGAGATTTGTTTTGACAGACCAATAGTACAAAACCCAAAGTGATTCCAGTTTCAGTCATGTAAACTGTTGAAAAGCAGCACATCATCATGTGATAACCAAAGTGCGCTTGTGTGTGTAGATGTTTCGGCAGCTGTTCGAGGAGGGGTTGGAGCTGCAGAAAGTCCGGTTGAGGGAGCAGAGGGCCCATGCCAGGGAACAGCGACTAGAACACCAGAGGCGACACCAAGACCAGATAAAGTCAATGGAGAACTACTACAAAGACCAAGTACAGTATACACACACACAGACACACACACACAGAATGACTTGTTTATTAACAAGGAAGCTACCTCATACTAGCATGAACTTCATTCTTTATTTTGGGGAAAAAATTAACCTCACTGCAGATGTGTGTGCAGTAGAGACCTGTGAGGAGGAGCAAGCAGCAGCCTGTTGCAGTTGCTCTCTTTCTTGTGATGTTTTTTCCTTTATTAATAAATTTATATATTTTTTTAAATATTTAAATTATTATTATTATTATAAGAAAAAAGGACAAAAAAATTTATATTTCAATTCTTTACATTGAAATTACTTTTTCTTTTTTAGTTTTTTTTTTTTTTTAGTGTAACTAGTACCGGTGCACTTTTGCTTGTTGTTTTGATTAACAACATGTCGTGGCATCCTGGTCATGTAACTTTGAAAGAGCGTCTCTGTAGTTGGCTATTTAACTGCTTGTTGTGGGACTGCAACCATGTTATATTTTATAGTGTTTTCACACATCATACTTATCGCCGTTTACATTTCCTCTTTTTACTAACAATGCCAATATGGCCACAGCCAGTCTGCAGACCAGACACCTGATGCATTTTTTATTAATGTAATGTCATTTTGTATTTGTGTTGGCGTGGATCTTTTCTGGTTGTGATTTCTTTTCTCTTCTTTTGAACTGAGAGCAGCTGTAACAAGGCAAAACAATTTCGCTCTGAGATTAATGAATTAGTTTGAATCTTAAAAACAAATTGTGCATAAACAGCTACTGTACTCATTAAGTCCTTTTTTGCTTTTTCAGTTTTCACTACTGGCTGAAAAACTTGCACAAGAGCGGCAGGAGATTCAAGTTCGGAAAAAAGCTCAAGAGAAGGTAAACCCTTTAATTACAGTTGTGAATGCACTGCTTTCACAGTGCACGGTGTATGCTACAACACAGCTAATTGTATGACTTTTAATAGATCATATGTTTTAGTGAACAACATTCATCAGTGCTTTTTGATTTCAGGCCTTGCTGAAGATGAAGCGAGAGCTACGTTCCAGGATGGAGCGAGAGATTGGTGACCTGCAGAAGATCATCATCCAGAACAACGAGGATGACCACATACAGGATTTGGAGGTCCAGAGGCTACGTAATCGGATCCAGATGGCTTCCTTCCAGTACAACACTAGCTATCTGCATTGATCTGAGGAACTGAGGCTGTTTTAAGATCGACTAAATCTCAATCAGACTGAATTTTCGGTAGAGGAACATGCTGCAAAAGTCTGTTTCTGCCATTCACAACTAAGGGTACGACATTCTGGTGGCTGAACAGTCTCCTCAGGCGTCTTCCTCCCAGATTTGCACAGGAAGAGGAAACTTACAGAAATCAAGATTATTGATTAATGAATAATTAACCGAACACACTCACACCAATGTAGCTTTTAGCTAATTTAGCTAACTCTTTCTCTCACCTCAGCTGCTGTACATGAACTTAACAATACCTTGGACCAAGTCCTCTTCTTCCATGGTTTTAGTACTTGATAACTAAGAATGTTTTACAGTGGCTCCCACACTGCAGTCTTTATGTGCTGTTACTGTAGCAGTAATTAGTAAAAACGTTCTTCCTTTTACCAAATGTGGACCACTGATGCAAAGTTAACATGTATGAATGTCATACATTGTTAAGATTTTTAACTTCCTTTTTATCCTTCAAGTGTGGTGTCTTCCTTTTAATGTTCTAACCATGCAAGTGGATTATTTATTTTTTTTAACTTAATGTGTTTTGATTTTTAATTAACCTGGTGTGTGCTTCCTGATCACTGGGGACAATGATAATCAGTCTTTGATTTCTCCTTTTCCAAAGATCCACTGTGTTTTTAACTTTCACCCCAAACGCAACACAGGGTAGTTTAAAATATCAAGGGTTGCAATGCTAAAATACTGTCTACTGATGATTGTGAGATGTATCTAATTGACATATAAATGCCCTGTCACCATCTATTAAATCTGTGAGCTCACCCATCTTATTATCCTGTAAGTCATTTCCATGAGGTTACAGTTTTAGCATTTTGAGATTTGAGCTTGTTTCAATACCACAGAGTATCAAAAACATCACTACAGTTACTGAACAGATCAGATGCATAATAAATAAAAGTGAAATTTCAAATGTAAGAGGAATGGAGGTAAATAACTTTAATTGGGAAGGAAAGAGTATCAGCAAAAATGCTCTGCTCTATAAGTTATACCTCTGTAAAGTGAATGCTAGTTTCTGAACGGCTGATTAAATTGTTAAAGTGGACAAGAACTAAATTAAACTGGTTATCTGACACCTTAAAATTTGGGGACCCATTTATATATGTTATGACGCGATGTCTGGCTTTACCACGCAAAAAATCACCTGACAATCCCAAAGAAGCGTCATTACGTCACAGACTTATCAAGAAGTGTTGCGCTCGCCAGTTTTAAAGTGATCAGATTTCATAATACAGCATATACTGATTAAAAATAACACCAATAGCAGCATATAACTCGTTTATTCTGAGTTATTTGACACCTTAATCTCAGAATTATTTCACTCATTAAATAGCAATATCAAGAATGTGGCCAGCAGATGGCGACATTTCAGTCAAATACTTCAAAACCCTGAACCATTTTCAACACAATTGCTTCATATTGATTCAGTTGTTCACAAAGCTTCGGTTTCTCAATCACTAGTGATTAGATCTTAATATGCAAAAAAGGTCAGTTGGGTTCTGTTTGACATTTTGACAACAAGCATACAGGCAACATGTTAATGCCAAATGGAACTGAAGTTTGGCTTAATACTAGTAATCTTCACAGAAATACTAGTAATAATTGATACTTTATTAATACCCTTGTGGAAATTCATGTGGTCAGGCAGCTGCATTTTAGGCCTCAAGGCCTGGGGTTCAGCGTCTCCTCGAGGGTCACACCAAAAATCAGTGGAAACAGGAGTCAAACCACCAACCCTTAGGTTTGTAGACAGCTGCCCTACCAACAGTTTTTTTGTGTGTGGTTTTTTTATGTAACAATCTGCCTATGAACTACCAAAATATGTGTTGAAGGAGGAAACCTGAATTTTTCCAAACCCCCTTCTTCAGGGAACCGTTTTTGTTGTTACAAACCTGTTTTACTGTAGTATTTTTGTTGCAACAGACCCACGGACCACCAAAAGTGAAAACAGTTTCCTCCATCAGTCTCTGACGATTAGGGCAAGGTGAGGCAGCCACTCTCTGGTTTCCATCAGTAAATGAGTGATGCTGAGACACTGGTGATGGAGTAATGACCGTCCAATGATTTGTCCATTCTATCACAGGTTGAAAAAAGTATACCTTCCCTTTTTGATCATAATCCTGGTACAACTATTGTCTCCTTGGAACGTCAAGTCGGATATGACACTAGTTCAACTGGTATTACTGTTTGGTGACATCGCCGCATTTTTCTGGCCGTGTGGATCTTTACCGTTGATCTGATAATCACTATCCTCTTTGTCATCTGGCAGGTTTGTCCATTTACAGTGGCTCTGACAGAAACAGCACGTCTGGTAAACAATGAGCTTTAGTCCCATGACACGTTTTTTAACTGTACATTGTCTGTTGCATTCCCGGCATGACTTGAACAGCTGGATGATACATTCTTCATCGACAATAAACTCTGATGAGCTGAGGGAGTCAGAAAAGCTGAATGTCATGACAAACAATTATTTGTATGTCTTGTAAACAGTTGAAATATACAGTCTCCTCCAAACATATTGTGACACTCAGGCTAACTCATTTATTTGTTTTTGCTCTACACTAAAAACATTTGTGTTAAGGTTCAAAAGTTGGATATGATCAAAAAGTCTGTCATCATACAGCACGATAATGATCTTATACGCTCTGGGTGGCCAAGTCAATCCTCAGACTGCAAACAAGGTATTTGCAACCAAATAATAACCTGTTCCAATACTTTCACTCACTTTACAATTGGGTGATCTAACACAAAAGGTGCCAATGTTCATGTAGTTTAACATATCAAGGTATAAATACCATTTCCCTTATTCATCTTTTAATCTTAAATCCAAATGTACAGCAAAAACCAAACACATCGGGTTTGCCATCACAATACTGTAGGAAGTGACTGTATCACATTAGTAATATTAATGTCAGGTTAAAAAGAGGGAGGTGTTCATTAAATCCCTGAAAGCTGGAGGTTATAAGGAGGAGAGGAAGAACTGAGGAAATCCTAAAGAGAAATGCAGTAACGGTAACAAAAGGTTAGCATTAATATCAGCACACCTCCCCAAGTCCACCAGGTAACGTCCGTCTCCCACACTCAGTGAGGTGGTGAATTCTTCATCCTCATCTTCTTGAATATCTGTGTGGATCAGTTTTGGAGACAGTTATTACTTCTCTTTTCATGTAAACAGTTTACATACCATCTTCAGAGTAATCTTCTGAGTATGTGTGACTCACCTGTATTTTCTTTATTTTCTGATTGTTTGGTTGCTGACTCATCTTGACAGGGACTCGTCAGTCTCTTACATGCAGCATCTATATTTCCTGGCTCCTTAAAATAGCAAGTAACAGCAAATTATTAGCCCCCAGTTTAGTGAAAACATACAAAACTGTTTCATTTATATTACACGTCATGTTCTACATTGTCACATATAGAGTGACGACATAACACAGGACACATAAGGACAAAAACAAAAGCTGCAATGTGTTTATCATATGTGCAGACAAGCTGCAAGATGAGTTCTTCATATTTACCCTTTCATCGTCTGATGACTGGACAGAAGGAGCAGCACCAGGTTCCCGCTCTGTTTCATTTGGTGAACTCATAATCGGGTATTCATAATGCACACTTTCACTTTCACAACAGACAGATGACAAAGAAGCACAAGAGTATAAATGCAATTTATATAGGTGAGAAAAGTTAGTTTGGACCACAATGAATGTATAAACTGCTCATTAGCATTTAGAACTACAGATCATTTATCAGTGGTTAATAAAACATTTATAAATGATTAACCTTTGAAAGTCTTATCAACATTTATAACTAAAGGCTTGGAGCAGTCTCCCAGATAAATCTATGTCCCAGTCATGGTAGAATAAGATTTTCCATAACCTGGCAACCCAGGGGTTGTTATGAATAGCTTATGGCTCACTGATCTGTATTGTATCAATAAACTCACACTAATAAAGTTCTGACGGACTCACTCACCACGTTTCCGTTGAAGAACTCCTTTTGAGGCTCTGACGCTCCGGCCGACTCTCTGACTTGGCACGGAGATAACTACAGATGCAAAACACGTCAGTTAGCCTGCTGGTTCATACATGCAGAACAGTAATGCACCGAGCGAGACTGGTAACAGCAGTACAGCCGAGCCTCAGCTAACATAAACCCACCTGCCAAGTAAAAAAAAAACATCTTTAGGTTTGTTTTGATACCGTTTTGTTTCTCAACTTGTTGCCACTTTGTGATTGTTGTCTTTATTTAGTGCATATGTATCATTTAAGTTTTTGAGTTGTAGCAGAAAAACAAAAACAAGCTTATGATTAAATATTTTGTTTTATATACAAAAATGTAAATTACTGAACTAATTAACTAGATTTATGTATAATATGTTTTATAATTTTTATTCTCATTGTTTCTTTTGTATTGCTCATTCATTCACACTGACATTCCGTTCTCAAATCTTTACTGTACATTATTTTATTCAATTATGATTTTTGACTCTCTTCACACTTCACACTAAGTTTTTATACTTAACCTTTATTTTGAGTTTTTAAACCTTATGTTTGTCTCATTGAGTGAGTGACACCTTTAATAAAACAAGGGTATGACGTCAAGACTTTTTGACATGTTAATACTCTCGCAAGAGGGTAGTACATTTCGAATATGATGCTACGCAAAATTAATAATGTACCAAAGTCAATATTTCACTAATCTTTTGCACATCCAAGACTGATTAAAAAAATCAGCCACCAAACATTAGTTTTTTGGGAAATGTGTTTGTTTTTTAATAAATAACATCAAGTAATCAAACTGACATTTAAAGGGTTAAAAACTTCAAAAAGACTGAATGTTTGGTAGTTTTGAGCAGGACTGAAGACGTTTAAGAGATTTAATTGAAAAAAGCAGAAAATATATGAATCAGATTTTTGGAAGTGGACATTTTTTGAAAGAGAACAGAAAAGAGAGTTACTCATGGATACATCCCTGGATGTGACGTTACACTCTTTTTTTCTGCAAAGAGCATTTTTATGCAAATACTCGACTGTTAAAATGAACATGTGTAGCGATGACAGATGAGTTTTAGTTATAGCTCACCTTAGCTGCAGCTCTGTCTTTACCTGCTCAGGAGAAAATCAGCCAACTCGGCATCATCCTCAAAATCCTGCTGAGCTCTCAGCTGTCTTTATTTATCAAAGGCATCACAAATATTAACTATTTCCATATCTTTAATACCTTCCAGTGTGTCACAGTGGGCGGGATCACATGGGACAAAACAGAACTACAAATATCTGTAGTGATGATGTTAGAGGAGCAAATATTTCAGCAGGTATGTTTCACTAATCTGTGATAACACACCATGGTCATTTTTTGATTTAGTGTAGTAAACATATTATATTTATAATCCTATATTATTCCTTTAAGTAGAAGCATCAGTGCTGCACAAGTAAAAGTAATTAACATGAGCGGATTAATCGATTAACCAAACAGTGGATTATCAGAAATTCATAACTGATTGTTTTTGGTTTTTGTTGAAAATGCTAAATATATATTTAGGCTATTCAAATATTGTGATTTCTTTTTTCCTCTTTAAATGAATTATTTGTGGTGATTTGCTGCAGTGAGTCCGGTCTGTGAAACGCTCCTCAGATAACATCAGTCTGTTGTTGTTGTTTCTTGTCTTATTTGTATCATACTCACACATTTATGAGGAAGAAAGCCATTTCAGCGTCTGTTTTGAAGCCATTCTTGTCCCTCAGTTTCTTCCAGGGGCTGTACGCCTGGCCGAGGTTCACTCTGGTCCTCCCTCTCTGTCTGTCATTCTCCCGTTTCACTCTCCTCGCCTCCTCCGACAGGATCTTCTTAGGTTTCTTTACACCCGGTTCAGTGTTTTCTGATGATCTCTCCGCAGTTCCCACACACTCCTCCATGTTTATGCATTTCCTACAGTGTTGGACTGTAGCTGAAATCGTGCATGATGGTACAAACAATGACTGAAGTGGAGCTGTTGTTTTTAGTCATTTGATTTTTTGGCTCCTCTCGACTTCCGTAAATCATCTCCAACCTTTTTTTCCCTAAAGAATGTTTAAACTTTATTGAAACGTGAATCACATACATTACGTAATGATAGCATACAAAAGTACATCACATAAACTTAAGTACTAACTATAAAAGACTCCTCTGTTCTCTCACTAGTCTCCAGCTTCTCCTCTTTGGTACTTTAGCTGTGTACACTCTAATCGGAAGAGGCCGAGTTAGACATTTCTCGCATTGTTATTACTGCTTTTTGGTAATTTAGCCGTCATTAGATAGCTCAACAGTGAGAGGCAGACAGGAAACGTGGGGAGAGAGAGGGTGTGACATGGTCTCCAGCCGGACTCGAACCGGGGACCTCACGGTTGCATGGCATGTGACCAGTGCACGCCGCGCTCAGCACTTCTTATGTAACGCAACTTTCTATTCAACACCAGGAAAATACATTTACTCAGCATTTATCAGACAGCTAACTACAGTACTACTCATTTTGCAGATTAACACACACACTTTACAAACACAACATAGATTTATGTGTACATACTCACTGATGTTCTCAATGTTCCCTAAACTCATATTGTTTAAGTCCTTATTTTACTCCAATTACTAAAAGCATAATTTCTCAAATAACATAATCATCATAATTTTGTAGCAGAAAAAAAAGACATTGATGCATTTAGTTCTATAAAACATAATGCTGTGAGGTCCAAACAGCATAGTTTTATTGCTCAACTTTCTGCAAGGGTACAAGAAGTTTATTACTTTGCTTCTTTATTGTCTGTATGTACAGGTGTCAGTCACAAGCTCACAGAGCAGCTGATGTGAAAAACTATCAACACATACAGTATACTGTAATAATAAATACAGAAACAGAGAATCAAAAGAAATAAAACGTGTGGTAAAAACAACTTTTCTGTTTTGTACTGAATTTAATTCAAAGCAATTTACACACATTAACAAGAATTTGCACATTAAACTGTAAAATTGTACTACAAAAGTGGAGGGGAAGCTTGTTGTGGGTTGGAACCAATTAAACTATCATTACACGGTGAGTTTTTCATTCAAGTAAATTAATGTGATCACTGGACAAAATGTTACCACATCACAAGCAAAATCGTAAAGATGTTCCACTCGACCATTTTGTCTGATTAACTGGGGAAAAGTATGATTTCCCATCGACTGGAGACTGAACCAGCCAGAAAAGTAACAAAGAGCAGTGGACTGTGTGCACTGTACAAACATACATGTGTGCATATCAAGAACATGTGTGTGTCTATATATTTTTTATCTACATAAGAATGAATCAGTCCATTAACTATTTGGTAAATAGAAGGAAGTGTCTGATTATAACTTGGAGACCAAGTATGCATAATGTGTGCAAAAAACAAGTAATGCATTTAAAAAAAAAGAAATCTCTGTGACTGTACAAAGACAAGAATTTCAAAGTACTGTTTTGTTTCTCTCATTTCGGCAGTACAGATAAATATAAAGAAACATTTAACAGGGTTTTCCAAATTAAAGAGTTTTTAAAAAGTAATTATGATGTGAATAAATAGGCTTATTCAGTTGAGCATCCATTCATTCAAAGGGTTTTTCTGGGCGGAGACTCGCTATTGCGTCTCTGGTATTCAGTGACTTTTGATTCTGGTTGAACACTTTCACCATGTAGCACCCAGGAGCTCAGCACGAGCTAACAACCATCGTTTGCAGCTCTGAAGGCATGGGGCCAGCGACAGCAGTCGATTTCCTTATTTTTAAAATTCATATTGCAAACTATTCGTGTGCATATGAAGAAATATTTCTGTCTGACGTGTGACAGTCCTCCAAAGCTGCAAATATGGCATTTCTTTTTTTCCTATGAAGGTATGTGTGTGTTAAGAAGTGAAAGTGCTTGACCCCCCCCCCCAAAAAAATCATTTTAAACTGGCATGATTTAAAAGTCTTATGTCAGATTTAAAGACAGGTCTTTGAAATACAGTTTCCAATGAATCAGTTTTACCCCTCCTCACATACCAGCCTAATAAAAAACATAAAAAAGGACAACTTCACCTGAGAATGCCAAGAGGTCTGTGACAGACACCAGCATGCTTGCATTTAAACTGAACAGAAAGAACAAGCAACAATATACAAAATAGCTGTGTATTTGTACATATATACTCAAAAATTACAGGTGTATAGATACTTTTGACTCTGTATATTCTAATGTAGTTGTATAACAAAGAAAACATGATACAATTTAATCTAACATGAAGGAAACACTCAGGAAACTGAGCCGTCACTGCTCAGTTTGTAAAGTGCACTAAAGTGACGAACGAGAGAGAGAGAGAGAGAGAGAGAGAGAGAGAGAGAGAGAGAGAGAGAGAGAGAGAGAGAGAGAGAGAGAGAGAG
>JAUYWH010000001.1:15510551-15525431 GCA_034779795.1 Ctenopoma multispine
GAGAGAGAGAGAGAGAGAGAGAGAGAGAGAGAGAGAGAGAGAGAGAGAGAGAGAGAGAGAGAGAGAGAGATACCTTTTAAACTGATGTGATTTAAAATAGACGTCTTTCTTGCAGAGCTTGTTATGAAGCCTGGTCCCTTGGACGGTGGTGCACGTTTTACATACAGCTTGATCTGACAGGAAGTGTCAAAACAACATGCATACTTGTTACTGCTGGAGACAAATGTATGAATAAAAGGGGATGATGAAGCAGTTTGCAGCGGCATGTACAGGAGCTGAATGGGAACTAGTCTACAAAATGTCTTCTACCTCTCTTGCATACAAACACACACTTGTATACACATGCAGAAACGTGTGTACAAGAGCTGTGGCCATTGTGTTCAGTGATTTAAGAAAAAGCAATATTTACGTCTTCGTCCTACCAGAGTCTGCCTCCTCACCTTTTAACAATAAAGTCAGACCTGCTATGTATCCAAGTCCGACTGTACGAGTTCCATTTCAAAACGGTATATTCACTGCTTAGATTATGTGGTTTCATGTGTACGAAATAACTGCTGAAATTAAATGTCCCTCTATCACCGTGTCCAAAAGATGATATGCAGCATTTTGAAATGAAACCCTTATCAAAGCATTTTACTGAGGTAGGATGAATCTGTGACGATCCTACATGATGAAGCAGACAAACTCTGCAGCCTTCAGGATTATTAGATTGTGTACTGACTGAGGGCAAGATGGCTGCGAAGGGCAAGATATGGCTACCTGGAATAAATTAAAGAGTCAGTAGCATTACAAGTTTGTTTGAATTGTAAAACAAAATCCGAACACGTTTGTAGGATGCTGAGCTGTATGTTCATTATTTGGGTAGATTTAAAGTGAGCTGACTGGGCAGGGCAGGTCTTTTCACAGTTTATTTTTCTGACTACAAAGAAAGCAAAAAACAAATTGCCCAATCACAATGATAATACAAAAGAGAACAGTTGATTATGCTGCAGCTTTTAATTTGCCCTCTGTATTTCAATTTAACTACACAAATAACCTAAACAAGATGGGATGACTCTCTAGCAGCTGTTCAAACAGATGTTGATAAGAGAAGAATTATGAAGAGAGAACAGGAAGATTTCAGACTGGTCTACGACACAGGCCCTGAGCGAGCCTGTCGACGCGTCGCAGTCACAGTAAGAGTCAGAGTCCTGAAAATAGTTACACATGTTCACGCACAAACACGCTCTCATTCCACTGCAAAGCCACAAGTCTCCTCGATCGCGGTCAGCAGCTTGTCGTACAGCTTGTCATAGCTCTCGTATGGTGGAATGTCAATTCGATTGAAGCTGGAGAGGAAATAAATAGAGAGAACAAATCTATAAAACACATAGTTTTCAATGGTTATGTTAAAATAAGCTTCTGTGTCTGTTTGTGTTGTGTGCATGCATTTGCGTCTATACATGTGACACACACCAGGTATGGGCTTTAGGCAGATTGTTTGTGTTGGCATCAATCTGATGAATGGTGAAGAGCCTAGGCCCTGCAGCGCCTGCAGTCAAAACAAAACCAGGATCCATCAGGTGCAAATTAGCATCAACTTCCATTGTAAAGTTGCTCACCAACAGCTAAGCTAATAAAATCAGAATTACACGGTACCCTGTAATGCCTTGAAGCCTTGCAGTGGGACTCTGGATGAGCCAGTAACGAACTGCAGCAGTCGGGCTCTCCTCTCCTCGTCAAACGACTCCACGGCTTTCCAAAACCACTTAACGATGTTGCTGTCAGGGGTGCAGTGTTTCAGGCGGGTGTTGGATTTCCAGTCTGAGATGTCAATTTTGCCCAGGCCACACACTATAAGCTGAAAGTGGACAGGGAGAGAGAAACGTTAAGTATTAATATAAAAAAACTGTACTCTAAATTACTGTATTTTCTTCTAAACAGTCTCCTGCTGTACCTCTAGTTCCTTCTCGTCAAATGACTTGAGCAGATGTTGAGGGATAACTTCATTGAAGCCTTTCTGCAGGGCCAGAAACTGAGCTTCAATACCGTGCAGGAAGCGCCAGTTCACATACAACCTGCAGAGAAGCAGAGACAGGAGGGACAGGAAGAAACACTGAATCTGTCATCTTGCAAAACACAAATTCATTACTGTGATACTGAATTTGACATATTGACAGTCGGGACTGCCCCTGAACATTTGTGTGAATAGAGAAAAATACTACTTGTACTTGTGTTTACACGTCGTACTTCTCCATACCTGACGTACTCCTTCTTGGTGTCCTCTGTGACAGGGACACTCTTGCCGTTGGGCTTGAGTTCGTGTTGGATGATTTCACCATAGGCATTGTGCTCCACACAGAAAGTGTGGTCCAGAACGCCAGTGATGTCATTGTCCCTAAGAAGAGTGTGAGAAACGTACAGTAAGTAACAACAGAAATCAACTTTCATTTCACTTCCTTCATTTTGTTATACAAATAAAATCAATCAATATCAGCATCTGCAATCATCATCAACAGACGACTATATGCAAAATATACTGCCCGTTGTTTATTGTGATCATTTTTAGCAACTGGTCAGTTGCTGTAGTTGATTTCATTTGAATTAAAAGGTAATTTTATTTTTTATCACTAACCTCACATGGCCAATAATGATTCAGGAATTACAGCTTAACAGTCATAAACAGAGTTTCCATAAACAAACGTATAAAGTTTTATTATTAAGATAAAACCGACACAGCGTATAACACCTCAGCACTGCATGGTGGCGCTAGAAGAGTAAAGCAGCAGGATGTCACTTTTTGAAATGAGACATTCTTGTAAACTGACAGCAGAGGGCGCCACAGTTATTGGTTTGGTTTTTGCAAAAACAGTTGTGAAGAGAGAGAGAGAGAGTTTGCGTGTGTATCTATTTTTAACACCTTTTGTGCAGCTTTCTTTAATTAATTATTTAATATCAAGGTAGCTTTTCTGCTTACTGGCACAATATTCTTATTATACACAAAAATGCACTGTGGCAACAGTGGGTTGGCTGGTGAAAACAAATTCTTACAGAATCCAGACAAGGCTGTTGTGGAGGTCGGGGTCAACAGATTCCATATCATCCAGAGTGATTGGCTTCCCCAGTAGCTGTTTGTAGAAAGGCAGCGTGAAGCCTCCATCAATGTAATGGCCATGGAACACCGCCATGCCCATGATACGACCCACGAAGTGGAAGTACGACAGGTGCTCCTGCAGAATAAACCAGGGATATTAATATTAAGATATGTAATAAATGTTTTTTTTACATGATCAGGATAGTTAGAGGACGTTCAGCATCCTCCGTCCCCACCCTGAACCAGGCTGCTATTAAACAAACAACTCAAGAATGTGTTATTCATACTGGGTTGACAGCAGAGTCAGGGTTAATCTGTAGAGTGTAGATGTCGTCTCTGGAGTACTGAAACAGGCCATAGTAGGGGTTCAGCATCTCGTGGGACAGCAGGTATAACCATTCCCTAAAACACACAAAGATTCACTGTGACACATGTCCTTCATTCAACAATTATATATAAATGCACAAATAAAATAAATAGAACCGCAACACAAAAAAATACACTTAAAAATTACCTTGCTACCCCACCATAGTCCAGCCCCTCCTCTCCTCTGAATTTGATCATCAGTCTTTTCCAGAGATCCTTTGGACGCATCTTCATCACTTGTCGGTACGACTCCTATGATTTTATGTATACAGAAAATTTCATATTACTAAGTAGCCAAGAAGATTAGTTTCAATACAAGGCCTCTACAAGGTAATGCTATCACTTTCGCTGAAAGGAAAAAGAGGACCTTTAAATCTTTGCTAGTGTGTTTGCATTTATGTGTGTGTTCATGTAACTTTCTGAATCTATCCTTTACTCCCTTCATCAACCCCTACCTCGATTGCTGTAAAACAAATAATGAGTGTGTTTCCTTTTTACATTACGTAAGTCATCTCACTGTCCGTCCTCTCACAGGAGTCCAGAGACTTAAAGGTTATGCCACAGTAAACAATCTCCTACTTCAGTAACAGCAGCGCCGCACCTCAGAAAGCACGACAGAGCTGGGCTGCACAGATGTGGCTATAATCTGATTTCAAACACCCATATTTAAAGTAGATTATTTGGTTGCGCTAGTACAAGATGTGAAGGGTTAAATTGAAATGATTAAGTTAGAGTGATGCACACAATGTTTTTATGTCTCTTCAGTCACACAACCAGGCTGCAGGCAAAGGCTGAGACACTTCTCAGGTATGCAAAGAAAAAAAAACCCCAAAACAAACAAACAAACAAGAAACTCCACTGCACTGATGGCTTAGTGTACACCATTTGAAACATTGTGTTTTATGCTAATCTTGTGTCAATATGTGGCACAGAACGTGTAAATTGTAAGACACGCTATAACCACTGCAACACACTGCCAGTGGTATACTGCAGTGCTGGGTCGTGCATGGAAACCTCGAGTAGATCTGCAGAGCTGGTTTTCACACTTAACGTTTCTCTTCCACAGCTGTCACGTCTATGGGGGATGAAGTCATATTTTTCATTGCTCAACTTGAAGTTATGAAGTTATGTCTGGCCCAGAATACTTGCCACTGCTGCCTTAGCTCCTTCCCTCATCTGCTACTTCCCCTCTCCCCATCCCTTTAGCTGCTGAAATCATCCCTAGCTGAAACACTTTGCCTTGGTAGAACAAATGATTAGGAGAAGAAATAGAGAAGTAATTTTCTGTTCTGCTTTTCCCTGGAAATCATAAAGTAGTTCTGAGTACTGGCCCTAGACTATTTTCCTGCAAACACTGCAAATGGGGGGAAAACAGCAAAATGCAAAGAACTGTGTTTGCTATTGTTCAAGAGACATTCAGACGTGTGTGCATGTCATACTTCATTCAACATTAACATTACGAACACTGTATGAATATTACACATCATGCACATGTTATGCATTTGTTTGTGTGTGTGCGTGTCTGTGTTCAGCTGTCCTTGAGATGTTTCCATTTATTGTGTAATGCACATTGTTTTTAGGTTAGAGTGTTATGTTTATGGTTATATGCACTGCTGAGGTGAAATTTCACTGAAATTAAGTCTCAGTTGCATGATAATAAAAATAAAGGAAGGTAGGGTTTGTGTTTATTTTGAAAACTAAGCAGCACTGTTATCATATTGTGTGTATTGTAGTGTATGAACGGGTCGCCCTCGATTCAGGTGTACAGTATTTGTTTTTCACCTCAAATATCTCCTCTCGGCAGACCTCAATACGGCAGTGGCCAGCCTGGGGTTGTTGCTGAGAAAGCTCTTGCCGCAGAATTTTCAGCTTCTGAACCAGATCTCTCTTGTATTTGGGGACTGTCAGACACTCTGCCTCTTCAGGTAACTGCGCCGGCGACAGAGCTTGCTGGGGGCCTCCAGGGGCAGCCTGGTTTTTCAACTGAGTGGGATGACTAGAGGTATAAGGTGGTGGTATAAGAGGGGAGAAGAGCAGTCCACAGAGATCACAAAGGAATGCATAGGCAGGTGAGTGGGACAGACAAAAAAAAGACAGAAGAATCATAGATTAGTATAATTCATTATTTAACAGTTTAGAGTTCAAACTGTTTGGCTAAGTTGTTCTTTTCTAAGGGTAATTTCCACTCTATGTATTACAGTTGTTTACTGTCACACAGTCAAAGGATCATTTTTCTCCTTCACTGTTTTGACTCATGTGAAAGCTGCAGATTTATACAAAGATAGAAGAAAGGGGGATGTGTCCTGTAGGGAATTCCCCAGCTTCTCCATCTCAAATATCCCCTGAACTGCTGAATTAGGGAGTTTTGGAAGAAATTCCCTCTCTCGCCCTCACCCTCCTCACTCCTCTCAAAGCAAAGAGCCCTGGACACAGTGTCCGCTAAGCCCTGAATAAATCTGATCCAGATCTGTGGATACGCTGGGACTTTGACCAGACATTTGGTAAATATCACCACCAGGGAGAACAGAGAGCGGCAGATAAACCCAGAATAAGCAAAGAGAGGGAGACACACACAGTGAAACAGAAAAAGGCAGGGAAAGAAATATACAAAAGAAGATTGGTATGAGAACAGCTGGAGCCACTGGAGAGAGAGGTCAATGTGTTCTCTTTGTCCTCCTCCATCACACATTTCCCTCCATGTCTAACCTCTGCAAATTGTATTTTTGTAATTCTCCCTTACTACAGTTGACAGTCAATGTTGATTCCCGGTAGGTCCCCTGCCCACCACCAACCACAAGTGCAGCTTCCATCGTCCGACCACTGCACCTGCCACCATTCCCCATACTTTTAGGAAAAACAACATTTCTATAAATGTCCAGTCTTGTTTGTGTCAACATGACATTGAAGTTGTTTTTCTCTGGGTTACAACTTATGTTCTGGCTAATGCAGAATTCAGAACTTGTTTGTCTGGCTAAGATGCACCATCGTTATTCAAATGTAGAACAACAAGTGTGGGAAAGGGTGTGAGCAGCAAACAATGCCTGTCGCGTAATGAATTCTAAGAAAATATGAGACCCAATCTTGGCAAAGGTGATCCATGGTCATTTCTAAGTCTGTGGTGCTGGTGGTGAGATGCCTGGGTGGGCCTTGTAAAAATATAATCCATCTCTCCCTTGAACAGGACAGCAGCCCTCATTTTCCTGTGAGAGGCTGCTGGGCCAGCAGAAGACTTCTTTAAAAGAAGCTACTGTCCTCCACTGGGAGTGCAGTGTCAAGGCTGCTGTTGGACAAACAAAAGCGGCAGACCAAGATAGAAAGGAGAGGAGAGGCCTTCTGAGGTAGCAGCACAAATCCAACCACTTATTCCAACACTTGTTGTACCCTTGGGTTCTCTGGCTCAGTGGGTTGAAAAAGGCCTCATCTATTTGGGCTTTCCAAACTAAACGGGTGCAGTGTTTCGCTAGTCCATCCCTGTATAATCAAGTCCACTGCTATTTATTTTATTGGCAGGCGCTGGGTCTGCTAGTGTGTCAAAGAAATAGTAAGACTGCAGCAGAGAAGTCCTGAAAACCACTTTAGGAAAGAGTAGGGGAAGAAAAGATGGTCTAAATGCAATGAGTTGCTTTTGGCTAAAAGGCCCAAGAACCATATAATAACGTGTAATTTCAGCCCACTTGTTTTTTTTTTCAGAAGACACAGTGTAATTAAAAATATGTTTCAACATAGTTCATCATCTTTGGTTTCCAAATGGGACGATGTATGTAAGTATGACAACAAATATAGAAAATAGAAACACAGGAAAACTGAAAATCTGCTCGAGCCAAAAGACGAAGTAGTTCCCATCGCTGGGACAGCTAGCGTGAAATACGACGACAAGGGAGAAATTTAAACTTTCAAATTTAATGTAAGAGCCAGAGGATTTTACTGTTGTTATTCCAAGGCAGAATGAGTGGCGGGCAAAGAAGCTGGAGAAGTCAGAAAATGAAGGCGCGAACATTTTCCAGAACTGAATCACCTGCACCTGAACCTGCAGAATCGTGATAGGCCTCCATCCTCTGTGTGTTTTCAGGGAGGTAGACTGGGTGTGTGTTAGGTGAGAGAGTGCATGCACATGAAAGCAGCACTGTGTGAGCTAGAGAAAGTGTCTTTGGTTTTTCTCTATAGTAGCTGGCGCAGGTAGGGTGCAATGAGTGTTGGGTAAGTATAGTGGTGTTAAAAGCCACCACAACACGCCCACTCTGCCCACCTCCCAGCCCAGAGAATCAAAGGGCCCTTTATGCATAGATCTGCTCAGTGTATCACCTGGTACCCTGCTCTTTACACCTGCTTAGGAAGCAGAGCAGAAAGGTGGCCAAAAAATACTAACCTGCTGCAGAGTCGGCTAAATGTGGATTCAAAGTGTGTATATATGAGCAGGGAATGATTTACTTTGATAATATACATGTTTTGCTAGTGAATGTGTGACCTCCTTCTCAACTGCCAAGCTCTCACATCTGCTCAATACCTTCTCTAAAAATATGTGAAACACAGAAAGCCAGCTGCAGACATACTCGGAAAAATTCTGCTCGTACTTGGATCTTCAAGGACGTTGTGCCATGAAGGTATGGACAACATTATGGCAGTACACAGTATATGAGAGGATAACAAATATCACCCCAACTACAGAGTGCAGTACTAGGTACATACAAATAAAACAGAAGACACTTATTAAAAGTGAAATTCTCCTTTTCATCCAGCTGCTATTCCTATACGTACTGTCCTTTAATGCAGCAGATACAGACATAATGCTGTTGTAATGTCCGTAAAGTGTGTATGTATGTCAAATACTGTATATATTATAAACACACAAGTAGAATTTATGGCTAACAATTAATTAGCGTTTACATTTTTACATTAAATACACCACATACCCATAACATGCCAAATATAACCATCGCTGCTTAAAACACCAATGCAAATATTGATAGAAATGTCAGAGATTTTTAACTTGGTTTGAAAAATACCTGCTATGCCTGGTAAACCTTTATCAAAATAAAACCATTTATAACAAAAAATACTTTCAGCAAACACTGATGAATCCTTCAGATATATACCATGTCTTGGTGTTAGGTTGAAGCTAAGTATGTGAGACAGTGTGGCAAACCACAGTAACGTCGCTGTGACAATTCAAGGCCTTCATCAGTCTGAGGTCTACAGAAACAGGGCTGTCTGAGATGCATTTAAACCAAGATTTGTTCTTGAGACTGAACTGCAAACTGCTCACTCAACATCAGACGTGTTGCACACACCGTCTAATCTGACAAAAGCAGACAAAACATAAAACACTCACTAATATTTAAATGCAAATAAACAACTGTTGTGTTCCAGTTAAAAAAAAAGTTATTTTGCACCATGCATCATAAATGAGAAATAAAACATAAAAACCACAAATGTATTAAACTTTAAAAGAAATTTGATGTGAACAAATACGGTGGCATCATGGCGTGTTCAGACTGCTTCACTTCTTGCAGTTTTCTGCATTGTAATATTGCACATTTAATTTTGAATGGAGCGAATAAATAAAAGTCTAAACTTAACTAATTATAATAACCAAGATTTTCCCAAATTTATTAAAACACAAAAATCGCTAATTAGCACCACAACTAAGAACCCTCTATAGCAGCAATTACAGCATCCACAGCTGAGGGCAGCTTTTCTTCCTGAAAGATCCTCTCAAGCTCTATCTGATCTGATGGAAGTGTCGATAAACTATCGTCTTCAGGTCTCTCCACAGAAGTTCAATGTGGTTTGAATCTGGGTCTAACGCACACAAACTCCAAACAGGATGTGGTTTCTGTCTAGCCACTCTAAAGACCATAAAGACCTGACTGATGGAGTGTTTCTGAGATGTTCGGTTCTCCCATCTCTGCAGAGGACCTTGAAGATCTCAAAGAGCGGCTGTAAGGAACATATTTGTTCCTAAACAAATCTGTGAGACCTCATAACGTCTTGGTCATTACTCAGTTTAGCTGAACAGCAAAGACTAAGGAAGTCATGGTGGTTTCGTACAATTACTGAGGCCACTAAGCTCCTGGGAAAATGCTGAGCTTTAGAAATGATTCTATACCCTTAGCCTAATCTATGCCTTGCTGCAATTTTTTTTACATGAAGCTCCTTTAGCTTTATGGTTTGGCATTTGTCTTGAAATGTGGGACTTTATTTGCAAAGCTGCTTACCTTTCTATTAGGTTTTAGCAAGCAGATAACTAAAGCAAACATCATGCAGCTGCTGTGATTGACTGGTGACCTGTCAAGGGTGTACCCCTACTTTTGCCCCAATGATTTGCTCCAGCACCAACACAAGCTTTAACAGGAGAAGGACAAAGGGTGGGTGGATGATGATTCTGAACATAGAGATTCAGGTTTTTGATTAAAAAAGTCACAAAAATCACTGAACTATGACAAAACACTAGCTGAACTCGTAACTCCACAACACGATCAACAGTCTGACAACTCAGTATCTAACAGTTTCCTCTGACAGAAATATACTTGGTATTACTTTCTGTCACTGTCCTTTCAGGCCAGTGCTGACAGTTTGGCTTTTAGTAGTTTTTTACTTTATGTTGGCACATTACTTTTTTACATCTTGCTCCAGCACAGAGAGAATCAGTGAGGACAGAGGAGATGGTGGAAGGGAGGAGGTGTAGAGGATAAAGAGCAATGAAGGGCAGGATAGATACAAGTGGTGGCAGACTATGGCAGTGGGTGGTCTGTTTGGTTGTACTGGTTTCTCTTTAGAAAACGATTTCTTAACCTCATTTCATTGTCTGTTTGGCTGATCTTTAAACCAGAATAAAAACTCATTTGCTTGAGAGTAGATTAAACTTAATAAATATTAAAACTCAAAATTTGGATCACTCTTCCATTAATCACATATTGCATATCTAATGCTGTGTCATTAACTGTACGTAGAGGGTGATTCCTTCTTGTCTTCATTAATCAGTGTGCGTCATGCAACTCCGCATTAGAAATTAGAGCTTGCTAATTTTGACCTTTTCAAAGCTCTCAAAAGCTTGTCTGGACTTTCTCAAATCTTTCCTAATAAGGACTCAGACAAGCATTTAATGATGCTGACTGGATAAAATAGCTGAGCTTCAAACTCCCAACCAGACGTTGTTCTGACACATATGGATACTATTTGACCAAATGACCAGGTGTTGATTTCCCAAACATGTCTATCATGCCAGCTGCTGTTGTTGCAAGAGGTTCTGACAAATTTGCACTAGAAAAGCAAAGGGGCGGAAAAAAAAAATCACATCTCTAGCTCACTCACTAACTATGAAGCAGCCAAAATACCCTAAAAAAATCTTAAAATTTAGTTAATCGTTTTGTTTTCATCAGTCATTTATATAACTCACATGTTCCTTCCACAGGATTATCTCTGACTCCTTTACTAGCGGTCATTTTCAATAAATACTCAGTTGAAAAGTAACACACTGAAAAAGTATTTTGCCCATGTGTGTTCCGACAGGCTATAAGATGCAGTGCTAGGCTAACAGCTGTTTTGTTAACATGAGTTTAATACTTTTCCAAGTGGATCTGGCTTCACCAGGCCTCTCTGCTCGCTTAGCTGGCTACAAGCTGAGCTTCAGCAGAGACAGACTGTTGACAGAGAGCATAAACACACTGAAGGATGGACTGACAACCCACTGATAGGGACAGCTAGCTAGTGTGTGTATGTGTGTGCTGAACTTGAATGACGTCCACATGAAAATCAACCCTGAGGAAGGTTACAAAAAACATGGACATACATGAACACACACCGACTGCACGTTCCCCCTGGAAAACTATCAGAGTCAGCATTTTCTCTCATGATAGTGGGATGGAGTGAGTGCGAAGCTTTGAGTGACTGGCTGCTGAAACTGCTTTAAACAGACAGCAAGGGTGACCGTGTGAAGATTTATGTCAACTGTTATGTGAAAGCTTTATTTCTTGCTTGCATGTATGTCACAGATTATGTATAAATGTGTGTATTTAGATAAAGTATATCAACATGCTTGTCAGTGTGTGTGTAAGGGGGGGTTACCTGAGGTTAGTGTTTTGGCTGTCCATGGCCACACGGGAACCATTTGGACTTGGGCTGCTGGAGAAAACAGGACAAGAGAGGGAGGGGAGACAAAGAGAGAAAAAGGACATAAAAAAGGTGAATGACAGAAAGGAGTAGTGGATCATTGAAAACAACAGTGGATGGGATTAAAAAGGAACAGTCAGTTGAGACAGAAACAAGAAGAAGTGGTACACAGGAGACGAGTGAAGACAACATATGGCATGAATAGAGATAAAACAAGAAAATGTTGAGAAGAAGAAAGAAGGGGGAGACATAGAAATGACATTACCATGTATCATGGATAAATAAGAAGAGGAAATCAGAAGACAGGGATGAAAATACAGCAGGGTCAGTGAAGGAATGAAAAAGACCATTCAAAGATACACAAGACCAGACAGCAGACGGGGGGAAAGGACAAGTGCAGGAGAACAAAAATATAAAGTGAGATACACTTACATGCTGTAAATTATGTCAACACAGTCATCTAGGATTATCTTACAGCAGACATATTCACTGCTGGAGAATCCATGACTGTTCGGTGTATTACAGGCTCCCTAACAGTTTTTCCCTTTTCCTCTACTACCTTTAAAAACACTAAGCTATGTACTTGTGTTGGCACAAAACATGAACAGAGCACATCCTCTGAATTTCATCTACTCCAAACAATGAGCTGAAATAAATGTTTGACTTGATTGAAAGCCCAGTCTAAAACATGAAACGCAGTCATATTGGTGTTAGCAAAAACACAAATTTGTTGTGTCTCACTTGAGAAAATTTTCCCCATTTTTATTTCCACTTAATTTGCCTCTGTTTACATCTCATGGTCAGCTCCTCAATACAAACAAACCGTTGTTTGAGGATATCTGGTTGGTCATCAGCCGGTTTGATGTCATAACCTGCTGTTTTTCACAGAAAATATTGCTGCTGATCTGTGTCTTTGTCATTGTTATTATTAGCATTCAGAGTAGAGGGGACTGCTAATGACAGCAAGATATCTGAACCTTTCTATTTTGAAAACGTTAAGAGTTGTAAGTGCACTTGTGCCTTTATTTGGACGATAATAAATACTAGACAATAAAAACACACAATTTTATATGCTACTTGTAACACAAATGCATTCTACAGTTAGTGAGCAGTAGTGTCAATACACATTAACGGATACACTCACTTGAGCACTAGATGAAGATTTGCAGACAATCGCGGGTCTGTGAACTGTGTTGTTCGATTGTTGTGGTCGACAAAGTAGACGCGGCCGGTGGCTGTGTTTCTGATCTCCCAGCCTGGTGGCAGTGGGCCAAGCTCCTCACAGTTCACATTGCTTAGGTCCCTGAATAGACAATTAGAGTGCCACAACAAATAAAATGCTATTTAATAACACTATATATACATTTAAGCTGCATAAAAAAAACAAAGATACTAACAAAAAAGCATCGATACATCTGTTCATCAGAAACACCTTTTATGAAGGATAATTTAATAAATGTTATTAATTATTTAGCTCTCAACAACACATTTAGTGACTTTATATATAGTATAGAAATGTGCTCACAGTAGCTTTGCAAAGGTCAGTCAGTCATTACACAGGACAGTCTTCAACAACATTAACATCATCATTATGACAGTACTTGCATTAATTTCTTGAATCTTCTTCTGTGCGGTGACTGACTGATTTCTGTCCTGATCTGGGACAACACTGTAGCTTAAGGAGGTATTTTTGTGTTTGTGTGTGAATACTTTGTCTTTGTGTGAAATAAGGACACATTGCTCTGAGAAACAGTGCATGCCTTGCTGCACTCATCACAGGACTCTGGGTCATTACAGGGGCTCTGTCCAAAATGACCAAACCCAGAGGCTGCTGTTGTGAACTGGATGTCTTACTCGTGGCCAAAAACGTAATGCAATAACACTGCCTGCAATCTCTGGTGAATTAACTGGTGGACTATTGAGGGTTGGTGAAACAGTATGATTGAACCCAGAACCACTGGCTGTGGTGTGTTCAGCTGAACATCTGTACAAAACCTTTCTTCCAACTCTACATTGGATTCATTTGTTTGGCGAACCCCGACATCAGCCTGAAATTTGACTAATAAGACAAAGGTTGAAACACAAAGTCAAGTTGTTACCTGGGTACCCGTGGGTCGTGCCAAGTGCTGACTCCAGTCTGAGTGTGAAGGAAGTAGACCTGGCCCTGCTGAGTGGTTCTTTGCTCTAAAAACAGAAAAAAGAAAGGACATTTATTTGAATCAATATGTTTAAAGGCAAAAACAGCACTGAAACAAGGTTGGAACTCTTGCTGGGACAGATGCTCTGTTGTCTATTCCAGGTGGGTACAACCATGGATCGTGAGTTTGTGTATTCTGGACAAGGGGAAGTCTGTTTGTAATTGATGTGACAGGCAAACTGCTGGGACACTGTTGAACTAAGAGTTTCTTAAGTTGTGTGCCAAGGTAATCAATTAGTTCCTCTCTAGTCTCCAGAAGCCCGATCCCAAGAGGATGTGGAAAATAAAATTGAGGGAAATTCATCAAAGACTTGAATGACTGTTTTTCCTAGCGGAGAGTTTCTTGATGAACCCTACTTGCTGTGTTTTGCCTTAAAAGTTAGTCTGAAAGTCACCTACACCCAATAATCTCCAAAACCACATGAAATGAAAATAAAATGCTGTCAGTAAGTCATTCCATACGCCTTAATATAATATACTGTAAACAAATATGGGAACAAGACGAAATGCGTGGAGAATGGTTCTCATCTGTGATGCATCACTGGTTTGTTGTATCTTTGGTTCCATCCAGTTCATGGATGAATGGAGAGCGAGTGTGTGAATGTTGGCACAAATAGGGTGTGCTGCATGGGTGTGCCGATCGTGCAGTGTGCAGTGTATTCACAAGCTAATCCATCAATATCCTCAAACCCAACTTCCTACTGGCACCCCTCATTTCCTATCCACCTCTGCCTTCTCTTTTTTCTCCATCACACATTCCCTCCCTCTCCCTCTCCCTCTCTCTCTCTTCCTCTCTCTCTCTCTCTCTCTCTCTGTCTCTTCCTCTCTCCCTCTCTCTCTCTCTCTCCTAATGCTTTCCACCACACCCAGCCACCGGTTCAGAGGGTTCAGCTGACGAGGAAAGCTCACTAGCTATTGGGCATCCGTGACTCACTGTGTCCGACCTCAGCCAGCCTCAGTGGACACAACAGGACAATTCAAAAGGGGCACGGGTCCAACAATGCCATTCTAAATCGCTGGGATAGAGCACCACACTTAAAATAATTTATTTTACAGGCTACTGTGGGTTCTGTGGGTGCACTGTGGCTGACTGTGACCCGTCCGGGGGGGGGGGGGGGGGGGGGGGGGGGGGGGG
>JAUYWH010000001.1:15528084-15641406 GCA_034779795.1 Ctenopoma multispine
GGAAGAAAGAAGTCCAGTTGCCATGACTCAATCCTCAGACTACTTTACCTGGATGACTGAGAATCTTCACAGACTGCATGGATAAATGTTCGTAAAGAAAACTGTGATAATACTGACCCATCAGGTAAATCATTGTCAAACAGGCGACTGCAGTCCACCACTGGCCCTCCCGTCCCGATGCGATCTCTGGACTGAAGACTTACTAGACAATTAACAAAGACAATGGAGAACGCAGCTCAATATAATTACCTTACACATACAGCTTACATAATAATGAGTAATATAATATTCTAGTTCAACACATCACTATACTACAATTTGTCTATTTTCTTTTCTCTTCTAACCTCAGTGCAGAAGAAAGCAATAATAAGAAAATAAATATTCAGCTTGGTATGTATCATATTGAATACATCCTTGTGTTTTTGTAGTGTAAAAGCCAAGGAGAAAACAAACATTTTATTCTGTGGTTTGGTGGTTAGGTAATGAACTGAGTCAGACTATACAGTCTGGGTCAAGTTGTGCTTTGTAATGTTTAAATAGCACAGTGCACTCAGACATCCAGAGTGGTGGTTGACACAAACATTGGTTCACTTTTGCCTTTATAATTTAAAATACTGAAAAATGTTTGCTATGTGGATATACATATACCAACCATACAATTAATTGAGAATGATAATTATGGATTATGGAATTTGCCATCTGCAATAAGTTAGATATGTAATGCTAATAATATCAGAAACTCTGTTACTTGAATTAAATTGGAGTCATGAATCAAATACTGTCTGCTACTATGGTCTCGCTTCATGCTGATACAGAGGATGACACGTTGTAAGACTGTAAACACAAATCAATGACTTATATTACTAAGGTTGTGTTTCTTACCTACTATCTGCCCTCTCACAGTATCATTGTCATTGGGGCCCAGCTTATTCAGGTCCAGTCTCTGATCTGCAGGGAAAAACAAACAACATACATCACAACTGATTCAGCAACTGTCCCAATTTACAAAAATAAATACGTTCAGTTACTACATTTAAGATCAACAACATCACTGTGTGGGAGAAAAACACAAAGGGCTGCATGGTTGCGGATGTGTCCTTGCAAAATATCAGTGAGAGCCAAAACTCTGGAGACGTTTTTATTTTATATATATTTCTCTTTTATTCTTTGTTGCAGCAATTGGCAAGTAAGCAGCAAAATTACACTGTAACACAGCAAACTGTTTGATTTGCCAACACAGGGCACTGCTGGATAACCTCACAGTCATTGTGGTAAAACTTGAACCAAGTTCAGCATTTCTGCCAGACAACATTGTGTTACTGTTTGTTTTTTTTTGAAGGCAGTCCTCTGTGTCAGCAACCTTGCTGTCTCAGTGCAGTGCCATTTAAACGATGGAGCCTGTGTGTTTTTACAGTGTGCTTATGTCAGTCTGAACACAGGCCAACAAGGTGCAAGTGTTTCCACCTTGTATGTTTGTGTTTGTATGTAAGATATTTGTGTACATGTGTATCTGTTACGGATATGTCTCAAGACTAAGCAGTCATGGTCTAGTCCTTACATATACAGTATGAGAGTACTAAGATTTTTTCTTAAATAAGAGAAGAGGGGAATAGGGACAGAACATTTTCAGGACTTTAAGGGATGGGTTTGTCCATGTGACCATATACAGTATTGGTAAGAATAGGTCTTGGTCACTTCCTATTCTCCACATTGGCTCCAAAGCTGAAAGGTAACTTAAAATGCAGAAAGTTGGTTGTTAATTGGCTTGTTGAACTGAGGGAACTCTGACCCAGCCCCTTCTTCTCCTGTCTTCATATAAACCGCACTGATTATAAGATCACATTTTACTTTATGAAGACCTGAGACACATAAAAGCATGTACACACGCACACTGTACAATGTTTATATACAGAAATGTAAAGTTTAACACAGAACAGTCCATTTCAGCTCTGCCTGTGTTGCGGTGCACTGTGCTACAGTGTCTGACAGTGTGCACACATCTACACTATTTTGCTTTTTGTTTCCGATTCACTGTGTTCGCAACAGTAATAAGCCTACATCAGCAACAAAACCCACACACAACTATTAATATGTATCTCTGCCACAGTCTGACAGGGGGCTACTGTCCACGGATCCAAATTAGTCAAATTTGTAATAAATAGACTATTTTTGAAAGATCTTTTAACATGCCCTCACTGCATCATAAAATCCCTTAGAATTACGAAATTTGTTAAAATGAACAAATTATAAAAGTGTGTTAATATGTGATTGTACACTCACATGACCAGAGTGTGTGCATGTACATTTTTTGTGTAAAAACTGCAAACAAAATATAGCAATTACTGCAACACAATAAATACAAACCACAAACAAACACCAGGGTTCAAACAGGGCCATGTGTAGTCAATTAGCTCATTTTATAAAGCTGGGTGTCTGTGTGGTTTCAGAAGTGGGGCAGAGGACACAGAGGTTTTTGCCTGTAATGCTTGCAGGAAGTGGAGCTCGGTGTAGAGCCAGACAGACTTGACAATCATACCGGATCCCCTTTTGGTTTGCAAGAGCATGTGTGGGTGTTTGTGCGCAGGAGTGAAACAGCTTTGTGAGTTTGTGTTTGTATTGGATATCACAGCGAGCTATGTATGAACGTGACTTCTAGGAACCAAAGCATTTCCAGTAAAGTCTTTTAGCATATTTATGCTGTTTTTGTGTCTGTGTGTGTACACATCTTGGTCAGACCAGACTGGGTACAGTTCGTGTGTCTATACCACACAAGACAAGAACAAAGGGATAAAGTCAGCACTGGTGTCTTATCATAGATCATGCCTCTCTGTTCACTTCCTGTGGCTACAATAAAGTATAATTTCTGCCATGTTGACTGTACAGTAAGTGGCTGGTCTGGAGCCTAACTGGAGCCTATATTGTCTGTTTCTAGGAGTTGTGGTAATTCGAAGGCCAAGTCATGTGGCTCTCAGTGGGGTAAAAGTACAGCACCAGGCTCCCATGGTCATCAAGGTTCCTTCTGTGGCAACACTGACGCTGTTGCGGTTTTTTGGTGGATTAGGAGGTGAACCAAGAATGCTGTTTAGGAGCAAACAAAAAGGTTGTTTGAAACTATTTTGAAATCTTAAGTTAAGTATTCAGCTTGACAGCTTGGAGTTAGTGTAAGAGACTGACTGCCTGCATTCATGGAAGTGTCCAACTATGGGGAAAAAAAAGCATTCGACAAGTGGCAATTATATTCAGACAGACAACTTCTAAAGTGGTTGTGGGACACTGCACTGTGGAACAGATGAATAGAAACAGGGAAAAAGCCGGATACATAAAAAAAAGGAGGAAAATGTAAGTCATTGTGGTGGTTATAGCACATATATGTCTGTGTTTATGACAGGTTGTGAAGAAGGAAAGGAGGCAAATGAGTGGAAGGAATGTTAATTTGACAGTATAAATTGCATTTAAGTGTATGTGTGTCAGTATCAACTGACTGGTACTGCCAACTAGGTAGACAGGGCTAACAAGCATGTAGCCATGTGGTCTGTATACCAATCAGCCACAACATTCAATCACCCAGTGGTTGTAATGTTGTGGCAGTCAGGGCTCAGCATAGGAAAAATGTAATGCTATCCTTGACCAACAGGTTTAAAAACACAACGCTTTTTGACTTGCTGCGTACGGGGCTGCACAGCTGCAGACCAGTCAGGAGGTCATGCTGACCACTGGCCACCACAATATTAAAACCAGCAGGAGGTTTTAAACTTGTGCTTAATTGATGTCCCAGAATCAGCTAGAAATCAAAGGGCAAAATACAGGAACAGCGGTTTCAAGCTCTGCTAATGGGAAACTAGCAGTGTGTCTGTGAAACTATTAACTTTTTCATCGACCAACTGAGTATCCACAAACAGCATCCTTCTTACTTATTTTGTGCCAAACAGTTACAATAGGTATATCAGCAGGAAAATGCTAGCAAGAATAGAAGCTATTAGTTTCCCTGACAGAAAGCTATATTGAGCTAAAGTGAATTTTGTCTAGTGATTTAGTACCAGGTGCCAGACATCTAAAGCATGCAGCAGCCGGCTGTGAGCTGGAAACAGTGGCACTGTTAAAAGAGCAACATAGCTTGATAGAAGGTGAGCTATCAAACTGCTGCAGTCAGATAAATTTGAGGCATTGGAAAGACACCTTGTTTCATGGACACATATTTATCGATGTGTGCTGAAAGCATGATACATGTGCGCACAATAGCTGATCAGTTAATCATTTTCAAATTAACAGAAAGAGGTTTACTAACTACAATACAGCAATTTATGTTTTTTTTAATGCAACAGATTCTAAACAATCAAGAAGTGTGTCTGCCCTCCCTTGTGGGCTTCACATCAAATCTGCAGAGGACGTAAATGAGAGTGCATCATGAACATTCAAGAAATGTTCAAGTTTAGTTTCAGTGCTGCTCACTGTAGGGAAATTGAATGGAGTTGAATCTCAAAGCCTGCTGTATGTGTTCTGGAGAAAATTACTGTTAGAATGAGACAGGTCCTTGTCAGCTAGGACCTTGACGGCCATTTGTATCTTACTGCTAGCATTTGTATTTATAAATATCTTTTATATACAAATAAACTTTGTGTGTGAGACAGAGAGGGAGTTGTGGATGGGGATAGAATGGTGTTTATAGACACATAGTATGCACTTCAGCACACACAAACATTAATAGGTACTCACAGCCAGTATCTTTGAGTCTGTTGATGGCATTGGACAGGAGGCGTACACAGCCCAGGAAACCTGCGCCCTGCTTTTTGTGGATCTTCTTATGATTCCATACACTGATAGTGATGGAGTCTGACTTTCCAATGTATCTGACAGGAAAAAACATGGAAACAGGTCAATAAAACAGAAAGGAGGAGTGATGATACTGTGAGAATGAGTTTGCAACTTTGTCATTGGCATACAATGTCAAATGTTCCAGTGAGTCACGGTGTATGTTTTTATGCAGCTCAACCCCATAAGAATAAGGTTGACAGAATGATATTAAATTAACTCATTAACTAACACAACCCTGCACTCAGCAAACCTTCCAAGAAAGAATTTAAACTTCTATTTTGCATCTATTTCTCCCAGACAGCATGTGAACAATTTGCATCATTTTTGTGGTGTAGACCTTCAGACTGTATAATGAGGCAGGTTAGCTGATCTTAAAGGAATGTTTGCATGTGCACATTAAGTGCAACTAAGGCCAGTCTAGTCATGGTTTAAGAACAGAGGAAATCCCTCCACCACTAGTCCACTATTGTTTGAGACCCAGACAGCTCTAAGAGCAAACACAAAGTTTACCATTCAAATGTGCAATCACACATTTACTGGTGCGCACAGTCACACACATGCATAATTACAGACTAGCTGTCAGCTCTGATGCTAAGCTCTATATTTTGCTGTTTATCAAGAGCAAGGAGTGGGGTTTCCCTACTAAACACACCAAAATGTATAGGATTAGTATGTAAGCCAAATCACAGGAGGTGGTAAACTGTTGCACTAAAGCTAAAGTTAATGTCTGAAAATGTGAACAGTGTTTTAACCCCAGTTACAATTTAGTTTATACAGCTCTGGAAAAAAAAAAAAGAGACCACTGCAAATCAAGACCTTGTCATGGCCAGCCCAATCTCCAGACCTGACATTGAAAACCTCTGTAATGTGATCAAGAGGAAGATTGACGGTTGCAAGCCATCAAACAAAGCTGAACTGCTTGAATTCTTGTGCCAGGAATATCATAAAGTCAGCAGCAATGTAAAGACTGGTGGAGAGGACGCCAAGACGCATAAGAAGCGATTGCAAATCAGAGTTATGTCACCAAATATTGATTTCTAACTTGTTTTGTGTTTGTTTTTTTTGCATTATTTGAGGCTGGACCTTTCTGGTATTTTGACCATTTTTCATTTTCTGCAAATAAATTTTCTAAATGACAATATTTGTATTTAGAATTTGGTTATTGTGAGTTGAGTTATTGAGTTATTTTGTTAGTAGTCTATAGAATAAAACAAAAATGTTAATTTTACTCAAACATATACCTTTAAATAGCAAAATCAGAGAAACATTTTGCAGTGGTCTCTTAATTTTTACCAGAGCTGTATACTGTGGTATTTTGTGCTTCTGACTTGCCCTGTGTGTTTCTGTGTATTTCTGTGTATTGCTCCCTCTGTGTGTGTATGTGTGTGTGTGTGCGCGTGTGTGTGTGAAATGAGCTACAGGTGAGTGTTTCTAACTAGTTGATGAGTGTAGGTTTCCCTAGTAGCTGACTGGTTACAGCCTCCACCCACACGTTTTGGCTCCTACCAGTCTCACTGGGCTCTTCCCTTCACAGCTTCCAGTCTGCCTGCCAGCACACTGTGAAGCCCTTTGTTATTCAGCATCCTGTGTATACTACCATCTCCATATCCTAATTTCTTGGTTTCCCTTTCTCCTCTTTTGAAATAAAGTTTTTTGAGTTTAGTTAAGATGTTTGACCTGTTTGATTTTTGTTTGTTGTTTTTCTGGACCCGACCTGAGGTTGAATTATCCATTGTTTACTAAGTACTATGTAATAAATATCAAGAGTTGAAAAGCCATTTGATGGTTTCTTGGTGCTTGGAAAACGGGAGTCTCTTTTCATGATGCGTCAGGGTTTTCCCTTGGTCGGGACACAACATCAGTTTACGACAGCACTGACTAGCTTCTTGGTACCTTCAATTATGTCTCTTTTAGTAGATGCTAATGTGTCTCTGCCTGTGTTTTTCCGCATTTTGATCTCATCATTATTTTTTCCTCTTTACTGCAACGTGTATTTTGTAAAGTTTCTGTCATCAGGACATAAAGTGGGATTACACAGACACATTTCACAACGTGGAGGATTTTCAGAGACAAATTAAATGTAAGTAAAACAAAGTAGCTGAATGCCGCTTGTATTTGACTTGACCAATTTTGACTAATCTCATTGTTTTAAGAGACCACTCAATAAAAAGGCAGGACTGTTCTATGTTGCATCGTTCTCATTAGTTGTTGCATTGATTTATGTTTGTTCTACTTAACAGATACAGTGATGGTGATGCCAGGTGGCTCAGCTCCAATTATTTCTAATTAAAATAGTACTAGTGAAGGTTATGCATCCACCATGTGCTGCTAAATAAAAGTTGCATTAATTAGTATTGAATATAGTACATAATTGAGATGGCCTCAAACAATCATCAACTGTCTTACGATGCAGGTGGGCTTGGCCTATATGTCGCCTACATGTGGAGTGACGTATCAACGATTGTTATTATTGATGACATTACACACCACAGTCAGTTCTTAGGCTATGAATGGTAGCAGTTCTTACTAGCTCTTCACTGGTTCCTCCAGCTGAATGAGTGGATTACTACAGTAACGTCATGTCAGCAGTAGACACACCATCACCCAGATAAGTCATATCCACTGGAATCATTTACACAACAGAGGGCATACTGAGAGCGCCAACTCTCACTATACTTTATGTGGAACCCACCTGATCAAAGGGAGTCTGCTTGTTTGAAACTGGCTTTAGAGAACCTACTGCCTGAAAAAGCTACTAAAGTAAATCTAAACACCATGGCAACCTTTAACAATATGTATGGACAGTCCTATCAGGTTCAACTATCAACAATCCACTGACAGTTGAAAAAAATACTGTGATAATATTTTTGCCCATATCACTGAGTGCTGTATGATGCCTTTCGCACCACCTACATACTCACAACAAAAATACAAGAACGCGTATTCAGCTGCTCTTTTCAGTACCAAAGACACAACCTAAATAAACTACTAGCAGGCCCAGCACTGGATTCAGTGACTGTTCTCCTTCATTTCATGGCTATCTCCTTCAGTAATGACATCCAGGTCAAGTTCATCAAGTCCACCTTGCGCAGAAGGACAAATCCCTGCTCACATGTAGGTGGCAAAGGCAACCCAACTATCTTTGAATGGAAAGCCTTTCCCCTTGAGACTATCTGCAGCCTCTGCAATATTAATCCTGCAGAAACACATTTTTCACCACAAACAGCCAGTGGAATATGTTACAATCTGTCCTGAGACATCAGTCTATGTACACAATTGTCTACACAGTTTACTCTCCGAGGAAGCTGCCAAAGAACTAGTTGCACGGCCTCTCTAACTTAGTTAACAAATTAACTGATTGAATTGAAAAGTTAAATCTGATGCTCTAGAACTAATCCAGCTTATGTCAGAGACATCCATACCTTCTGTGATGATTCTGAACAGGCCTATGAGATAGCTTCCCTGCAAAAATACAACGGGGTCAAGTCACAGTGGATGTATCCGTCGTGACAGAAATGCCTCATGTGGCTACCAAAAGACAGCAGTCTCTTTGGGAGACATTTGGGACTGCGTGCTTCTATAACTGGAGCAAAACTGGCCAAAATCCTGCAAACTAAGTCAACCCCAAATATCTGTGATTCACCCTGTAGACACAACAGTTTTCTACCCGACTCTAAAGATATTACAATGTTAAGTCATGCTTAATGTCATGCTCTCCCCTCCACACAGTGCGCTTAGGACAATAGAGCACTAATTTAAAGGGAAAAAAAGGATCTGAAAATGGCATATGAAACAATGACTGAACATCTGAGGACAACAGAACAGGTAGAACAAAATGCTTTTTCCTCACTCACAATAATAATAAACCAAAGTTGGAGTTATCCTCAAACATAACATTGCAGGTATTGAGGCTTTATTGCAACACTGCTATAAAGAGCACATTTATGTGGGAGGGGGTCGGTTGAATCACCAAGAGAAGAATAAGCTGTCGGTACAGATTAACGACTGGACAGTGACACAACTGGATGACACAATATAATAGCTACAGACAGAATTGAGTGTGACTCCCTGTCTTCTCTAGATGGATGCTGGCAAAAGAATCTCTAAAGACCACAGTACAGATGCAGTAATTAAATTATATGCTTTGTCCAGACAAGAAGACTGGAGCAAATTTGAGAACAGGACTGCTGTCTGCACATGCCCAGAGCTGCACAGACCAGTTCTATGTGACCATCTGAGAGTGGTTACTAGAACCATCTGTGTCTCTGTTCTAAGATGTTATCCTTATCTCTTTAGAAACATTTGTTGGCCTGGTTTTCTAAGACAACATATTTTACAAGGTCTTTGCAAGTAATAATGTAATATATGATACATGAAAAAGCCAGCATGTCCAAATTAATTAACTAAATTCCAAGCAAAAGTAAACTGACAGTATGTGCAGGGTATATTTTCATGTACCATTTAAATTATTCAATTTCAAATACTACTGCTAAATCTGCTTTATAGACGAGCCTAAAGTGACTAACTACTCAATGCTGATGCTCACATTTAGAGACAACACAGTTGCCAACTATCTCTATCTATAATACACACTGACACCGACATCAATGTCAGGAATGTCACTTTTTATGTTATAATGTAGAGACAGATATGTGTGCCATTCAGATCTCCAACGCTTTGAGTCAATTTGGCAACAACTGCAAATGAAATTTTAATATTGATAGACACAGAGAAAGTGAGTAAAAACTCATTGTAGCAGTGCTCCTGCTCTATTTTATTATGGTATACAAATCTAATTTTGCTCAATAAATATGTAAGGACTGGTACACATGCTCTAATATGTGTACTGTTTATGCACAGCACATGTAAAGAATTTAATATAGAGTGAAGGCAGAGTAAGTAGAGATTGAATCTGACCCTCCAACCAAAACAACTTCAGGCCAAGTATGAGGAGGCAACCTGCCAAAACTAGAAATACATACTATTGTGAGTTCATGAACTTTCAACAGTCACAAAATATTTTCAAAAATCTGGTTTGGTCTCTGTGTTCTTAAACATCGTCTGCACAGGAAATCAATATAAGTCATAAAGCAATATATTACAGTCAAAAAAGAAAGGCGTGAACTTTGCATTTATGATACGTAATACAATACAATGCGTTGTATCGGTGTCATGTGTCGAGACCCCACCTCCTTAACATGGAGGCTTGAAATGGCCGTGTGGCAAACTGGCAATCACCCAGGCCCACACTCACATCTGCTATCACTGGCATGTTAGTCATTTCCTGAACCAGAGGAAGAGGCCAGGGGTCACTGGTGGGGATCACACTCTAAAGACAGTACAGCTCCACAAAGGGTACGACAACGAAGTAAAAGAACCAATCTGAGGTTGACGTTGACAGGTGTGAAAATGAAGCATGTCCCCAGGAAGGGTAAATGTACACAGGAAAATGATAAGGACACAAGTACACTCACATGTGCACTGACATTTCATAAATTCAGAAATATACCATACATGTTCTTCTCTACAATCATGTTACATCATCACTATTGAGCCTTTTTCTTTTGTTATTTTTCACATGCTGCTTGCTTAATATCCCTTTCTTGGTCTCTGCTACATATTTCCAGCTTAATCAGGCTCTATTTTCCCTCATTCCTTCTTCCATTGTTTCTCTCCATCTCTCAGCATCTAAGTTTGGTTGCCAGTGGGTCCTTTGGGTCCTTTGGGGTGATCACTTCTTGTAGCAGCCTGTCGACACAGACCTCAGTACAGGGAACAGTCACGCCACATTGACTCAGTGAAAACACTCAAGTGCATAGTTTTGTAGGGGCACTTGTGGAGTTTAATGTTCCTCCTGTTGTACTCTTCTGGGGTTCTGAGGCCAGTGGACAATATAATGACCACATGTTGCTTTAACGACAATACAGCTAGAAAATATTAGAAGCTTTTCGGCATCTCTTTTGGTTTCATAGGCTACTGAATTATTTATAGATGCTGAATGAAATATATGTGACAAAGGAACATCCACCGTTACACCAGCACACACCCTAAACGTTTACACTGTCTGATTTATGTGTATGCTTATGATAAAGTGATATGCTCTTATAATGTCCTAACAACAGCATTCATATCTTCTAATCATGAGAAACTACTCGTGAATCTTATAACAACGACAAACTGCATTATGTATTACGCTATACTGCAAAAGTGTGAAAGTTTCTTGTTATAACAAATAATTATTTTGTTTGCCAGGGTGGCAGCAACAAGCTGCTGTAGGAGGGAGACCCTAACTTGAGAGATTACTAATGTGATGTGGCAATCTAAATGGCCTTAAAGCCACACTTGGCCAAGATAAAGTGAGCAAGCCAGACAAACGAGTTAAACAAACCCTAATTCACAGCGGACATTGTTCAGGAGTGCAAAACTATTTAGCAAACTCTGTGTCCAAAATAGGAAAAACCTGTCATTTGAGGAAGAAAAATAACAGCATGAGTTGTGTTTTTCCCCAAAAAATCTGCTGTGAATATGTCTGGTGAGGCCTGTGGTATGGAATGTCTAAAATCTTGCTCTACAAGATGTTTTGTTCACATGTAAAACAGCTCAAATGCTTTGTAGATGGGTGTTTCTGCACACAGGAAAGACACAGCTGAATCTGCATTCCTAAAACAATTGTCATAGCAGTTTCACAGAGATGCAGTACACAAGGGCGCGAAGCCAGTCTGCAACATTTCTGACACCTTTCTGTATTGTTTCAATTTCCATGAATCTTAAACACACACACACACACACACACACACACACACACACACACACACACAGACTTCTTAACAAGTCATAAGTGGCATACAGCTACATGTCACACTGTACCATAGGTCCTTTTGACTTACAGATCATAATGTTGATTCCACTTTGGGTCCAGCGTATTTCTCACAGTATCTGTGGAGTGGCATTGTCCTGAACCGTCCACCACCACTTTGGCAAAGGGATCTGGCAACCCTATTAAACACGAATATAGAAAAAACAGTGATGTCACTAATAATCCTTTCATGGAGGATGTTTGTTAGAGTATATTACATATTTAAAGCAAATGTGATCCAAACTGCCGTCACTGGTTTATCTCTGGGCGTCACCGTTCACAGAGAGTTAAGCTGGCAACTGTTGTGAGGCTATTTACATTTTATTCACAACCATAAAATGACCAATTAAGGTCACATTTCAGTTCTCTATGCGCACTCTGTCGCATTGTAAGATCAATGGGAGAGTCTGTTGAATGGCGTGAAACAAATTAAATTATATTTAATTTAATTTCCCTCTCTATCAGAAAATTGCTGGCCAAAGCTAAGCAATGCCTGACCGAATTCAATCCAGGTGGAAGGTCATGAAAAAAGTTTAATGACCCATTCAGACTGACGGCAGATGCACATCTTCTGTGTTAAATATAGTAATAGTATAGTATACAGCATTTTCACGGTATTTTATTTATGTGGGACTCTGATAAAAAGTCTTATTCTGTGTGATCAAGTAAGCGTGCACTGTATGTTTTTTTTTTATTTTTTATGTCTCAGCATAAACACCTCTGGGCGCCGATACTTCACCCAAGTCAAACCTGTTCAGCCACCCTTATGTTGTCTTAGGACTTCACTCTGTTTTTTTGTGTTGTAGTGCATGTGTGTCTGACAGAAGTGAACCTACTAGTGTCAATATCCATGACTTCCAGGTAAACAGAGGTACTGTCTCAAAACATTGATGCAATTAAGTGTTTTTTCCAATAGGTACTGGTAATTAATATGCCATTTATCTTGTAAAGCTGTCTCATTAGTGGAGCTAAATAATACATCTCTTCTTAAATTAATGAGAATTGCAGAGACTGCCTGATGGTCAAAGGATAGGCCTAAAACTGAACCAGGTTAAATAACAGTAAATGAGACGCCACAAAGAAAACAAACCCATTTCAGAAAATGAGAGAAACTCTCAATGAAGTCTGTTGATATTAATCACATACATTCTGACATTTTTACAACAAAACTCATCGTCAGAGTATAAAGCGTTTGCTTTCTGCACAGCAAAGTTAGTTTTTTCTCTGATGTGGCATGGTGTAAGTATAATAAACAATCAACTGTTCAGTTCTTTAAATAAATCTAAGAAGGGAGATGTGAGGTCACCGGCACAGAAAGAGTCACCGTGCCAAGCAATAAAGAAGCTCAGCTCCCCAAGCTGTCATGCTGACAGTACGCTGCTGATAATTTAACATTTTGTGAAATAAATGATGTGATCTAATGACTAAGGCTGTGTCTTTGTTAATCCAGCAAGGCAGATTTTTTACCAACAGCACCAAAACTTCATGTTTTACCATGGATACATTATAAATTCAGTGACTTCAGTTAACAGACTTTGACAGGTTTTTTTTAAGTGACTCGACATTTTTGGCCAAAACATAAAGTTACACTCAACAGTGAAGCTGCTATATTACCATCTGGGACCTGAAGTGGGATTTATCCCTACTTCGTGTTCAACTTCAGTCTCAGCTTAACATGATTTGGATTCAGATTTGTTTAGTTTTCAGCTTATTTCTTTACTGTATTGCACTTATGTGGAATACACGGGAACAAGCCACTGACTTTTTTTTTGTAAGAGATCATAATTTCTCAGTGCCTTCATTGAGGTGTTTTTTAACTCTGTAATGAGATTATTTAAATTGTATTAAAGTAAAATATTTGAAAATAGACACGCTTTAGTAAAAGTAAAATTACAGTTTTTAAAAGATACTAAAAAAGTACGAGTACAAAAAAAAAACTACTTTGATTCAGTAACGAGAGTAAATGTAATTTGTTACTTCTCTGTTTAGCAGTAGGTCCCTGTGCGTGCCAGGCCTTTTGGTGTGTATGACAGACAGCTCCTAAGGGACTTCATTTACAGCATGGCTTCAAAAGCCAGCAAGCTGCCACTTCTGACAAAGCCCATCCTAATGCACAAGGGAGGGAATGGGACAGGAATAGCAACACACTCACAAAAAAAAGGCTTTACTTACGGAAGAAGTCTTTCTTTGCCAGGTTCTTTGCACATAAAACTGGAAGAGAAAAATATAGAAAAATGGTAATGTCAGACTAAAAGGGAAATTAGACCAAAACATATTTATTTGAAATAAAAATAGGTTAAATACTGTTGGCATAAAAATCAACAATGTCAAAATTTTGCAGAGTCAGTGAGATGTAATTTTTCCAATCACTGTTAAACCTGTGAACTATAAAGCATTTCACATTCTCCTATTAACATTAAAACAATAAGAAGTAGCAATAAAAAAGTATGTGCCACTGCATCTTACTTTATTCTTTTTTTAAGTTTATTTTTTGGTATTTTAGTCAATTTGATAATTGCACAGTGGAGGAGCAGACAGGAAACATAGGTAGAGAAAGAGGGTGTAACATTTAACAACGATCCCCATCTGGACTTAAACTGGGGACGCTGTGGATACGTGGCACATGCAATAAACCAACACACCCTGTCTTTCATATTCTTTATGTACTATTGTAAATTTGTTCAGTCTTTACTCATCATTAGTGTGTCATACAGCTTGTATGTAAGTTTTCTGTTTCTTTAGATAACTGTTTTGTTCTATCTTTAGCCTTTACTTCCTCACACCCCTCAACCTTCTAGAGATAAACTCTAAAAGATTTTACTGTTTAAAACTTAAAATTAAAATTGTAATGTTAGTCATCATTTTCATTAATACATTTTTCTCTGTAACACTGTTGTACTCCAGTTACCTGAAATATGCTAGTATTTATACATTTTTAGCTGTGAATGTGACACTGTTTCTCTGAGTAATCACTATCCACACTGTCCCATCACAAGCCAAGGGACCATTTTTAAGAGTTTCTCCTTGTGAAATATTGATTTGACAAGCACTCTCTCCTGCACTAAGGTCTGCATCACGAGCAACATACAATGGCTTTCAACAGACATAAAGAATCCTGTCTGTTTTTTGACACTTCCTAAATGTCTCCCTCCTGGTGTGTGACAGAACAGGAGTGAATCAGTAGTAGTTAGAATAATGGTTATACAGCAATACAAAGTAGGTCAAGTTTCAACAATGAAGTGGCAACAAAAACTAGCAATGGATATAATAAAAACACCTGTGAACTTGCCAGTGGACTTAAGAGAATAGTGTTTTAAATAAGCATTATGGACTGTCACCAGACAACAACCCCAATCACTTGTCTGCCAAGGAATTAATGGTGGTAGTAACATCTAAGGAAACAGGAGAGAAAAAAAACTCACACACTGACACAGTTTCATCTCTCTGTACATGCTTCCACCCAGTTTTCTATATTCACTGCTTTCCATTAACAGACATGTGCAGACACTTCCAATTCATTATTAATACAGGTACAGGTGACCCCTGTCTCTTCCAAACATAACGGCAAAAGAGCATCTGCTTCATATAATCCGAGACTACTCATTGAGCTGTAACGGCATATTATATCTGCTCCAATAATGCAAGTTAAAATACAAATCACATGCTTTGCTGCTTGTTGTTTCTTCTCTCTATTTTGTGTCTCTTCCCCTCTACTCTACCAACGCATCACAAGCTTAGATGTGCTGTTGCACGCTGCCATATTAGCACTTATTTACAGCAGATGACTACAGTGCCGCATACAGTGTTAGCCTCATTTAGAAAATAAGATGCAGGGTATGACTAAGCTATGTACGTTAAAAGACAAAGTCCTCTGCAGTTAACTAAAAGAGAGTCAAAGAAAAAATAACAATGAAAGCATAAAGAAAACTAACTAACATATTGTATGAGTAATAACATGAATTCCTCTTCTCCATTCTGCAACACACTGACTTCATTTACATTTTAAAATCATGACAGTGAAAGAAAACATAGTACTTGATCCTACGTTGCAGAAAGCATTATTTCAGTTTCAACTTTGTGTCCTATAAAGACTATTAATCATGAAACCACATTGTTATTGCTCCAGCAACAGTGCTGTGCTGGAGACATACACGGATTACTTAACACATCATAGTCAAAGTACGTAAAGCTGTCGTGAATGACAAACATTCACACAAAACTTCTGAAAAAAAGACACAGACAGATCTGGGAAACCACCCCAGCATCACACACATTCAATGTGGAGAGCTTGACACTGACCAAAATGACACAGTCAGACAATTCAGACAGAATCACAACATGGGAACAGACGATCTCAACACAAACCAAATTACACTGACTGGGCTGACTGGATGAACACTAACCATCAGCGTGTCAGGGGAAATTACATTGCCAAAGCCGACAGTATGGGCGCGGGCCATATCAGAGACAGCCAGAAAAGCCTCCTGTGGGACAAAATGGACACCATGTTGTGGGCAGACAGGAGAAAAACAAGAGAAACAGAGGTCCGAAATCTTGGCAGAACATTTGTGCAGAGAATCCAGCTCAAAAATAAAATCAGCCACCAGAGTTTAAATGGGTCATCACCCTTAGCTTAAAGAATTATAGTTAAGCCTATTTTGTACACATACAGTATATGCCAAGGCATTAGCAGCAGAGGTTTACTGACAAACCTGAGGCCAAAATATTGTGAATGAGTACAGGCTTAGAGAACTCTGTGACAAACAGGGTGACAAAGAGTGCGGCTTTAGTCACTTTCATTTATACCCTGAAAGAACCAAAAGTTTCAGGCAATGACAAATTACAGCTACACTAGTATTTTTTTTTTTAAATCCTCAATTACTAGTCTCATTTCATTTACTTAATTCAGTCATTGAGCAAACTGAAGATGTGGGCAGTAACTTAAAAGGTCAGAAACCAGGTACCAAACAATTTCAGTATGTTTGAACAATGCTGAAGAACCAACACTGGTAAGTAGCTACAAGGATACACTGACTGTACTTGGCTCTGTGGCTACCAAACTATGCTAATAAAGATTAAGGGATTAACCTGCACACTGCCCCACTGTCTCAGCCACAATTACCTTAGATTGAAAAGCTGCTCTCATTGTTATCAATGGCTTCTCACCAACTGTGCTGCCACTGATGATGATGAATATGTTCACGACAATTGACAGGACACAACAATATATCAAAGATTATTGTTTTGTTTATAAAATGTTGAACATAGTGAAAACGTTATAACTCAAAATGTAGTCAAATAGCTTGTTTTATTCAGTTGCCAGTCAAGCATCCAAGATATTCAAACATTTGAGAATGGTTACTTTAAACAACAGGTCTGCATTATAGACAGAGTCTAACATTCAAACCTCTAAAATTTGAAGAAAAAAAAAAGCCTTTTTCATAAGGGCTCAGTGACTTTGCAAATCACAAAACGCCTGCAGTAAAGTGCAATAGCTAAAACATTTCAATAATTGCTTTAGGAAAGCACAAAAATAAATTAAAAGCAGAACATATAAAAGAAAACAAGTTACTTTAGTTCTAATTACAAACATTAGATGGTGAACAAAAAGAAATAGGCTACTACCCTGACATATGTTTTCAAGACTCCATAAATGAGATGGAATTACTTTCAAGTTGTCTCAACCGATTACATAGGAAACTGTTTATGTCATTTACATTAACACAACAAAAAGCACATAGTGTATAATGTGGAGTAAATGCTGAGAAATGTGGTTTTAATAAGCCTGTACCAAGCCTAAATTCAATTTAGGCAATTATATAATTTAAGGTTATTTTACCTCATTCTACTCTAACAATGCCAATAACAATTTACAGTAGCCCGACAAAGATTTAAATGAACCCGCATAAAAATTCTAATAATCTTATCTGGGTTTGTGCAGACTGTACCACTGTGAATCCTACTATCACGAGTAATCAAATCTCACCACGGTGCCCCTCGGGATCCAACAGTGTTGAATAGCTGCCACGTGAGCAGGCAGGCCATGGCGACCCAGAGCTGGCAGAGGACCAGACTCATTCAGATCCTAACTCGGTAAGCTAGGTCAACTAGGAATCGGTAAATGACCAGGAAGCCTTGGGGTAAAGCAGCCCTCTGTGCTCTCAGAGGATCATCATGTTCATTCATGACCTTTTAAACGGAAAAAGGTCATCAGAACATCTGAGTGACATTGTTGTCTTATTTTAGTCCAAACCACAGTATGGTAAGCAAAAAGGCTGAAGCCAGAGAGCTGAGTCATATCCTAAAATTACCTCTGTACTTGGTTACCACTTAAAAGTGTGTTGGTGAATACAGTATCTCTAACATGGTCTCATGACTAAGTTCTTGACTGATTAAGGATGAGTTGATCTTACAACCAGGTTAAAGACACTTGCGTAAAAAGCAACAACCTTCTCAGGTGGTGATAGAAAACATTTCTATTCAGTCCAATTTCAATCATGTTTTTACATGTTTATGTTTTCATTCTTAGTTTCAAAAAGGACCCATTTCCCTGTCACAACAGAAAAAGAATGATTACAAACTAAATGATTACAGAGTAATCTACATTAATAAAAAATACAAAACAGAAAAGAAGCGACAGAATCACTTCAAGTCAGTATTTACCTGACGGGACCTGAAACAACCAGTTTAAAGAGGTTCTTGAACTTTGGCATCACAATGCATCAAAATGAAGGGTGCGGCTGACTTGACTTGTGATTAAAAATTAAATAGTGAGTACTGCACATACTTTACTCTGCAAAATTCTTAGGCCACCAATAGATTTGTTGGTATGGTAATGCTATCATGACCATAAATATTTCTTTTTTTGTCTATTTATTAAAGTACAAGTAGAACGTTTGTACACAGTGTTAAAAAACTAAAATATTTGAAAAAAAACAGCTTCAAGTGACCCTTCAGAAACAACTTTATCCTCCAAGGAACAGTCAGTTATTTAGTGATTTTCTTCTATCCTGACTTATGCTGTTCAATTACATTTTTGCAAAAGCTTGGAGTTGGTTTTATCTTCATGATGCCATTTTTGCCCTAGATACTGACTCTCAGTGACTGAACCTACCATACAGGTGTATTTACTGTATATAACAATCACTTGAAACGCATTCACTACACTCAGGTTAGCTCAACAGGTTAGCTCCATTTAACAGACTGTGTGACTTCTTAAACCATTTGGCTCCACCAGTGGTGATTTAGGTGAGTTACTTCAAAGAAGGTACAAATTTACACAATGATTTTCTTACATACATATTGAGTTAACATTCATATTAATTATTCAATAATTAACTGTACTCATATTCACTGTACGTCTATGAACATTAATATGGAGAAAATCATTGAACAGCTTCTAGAAGAGAAGGGAAGAGTGCACATTAACTAAGTTTTTTTCTGCATATAGCTCATATGGTCATGTTAAACCAATCTGTGAGTGTACCAAATGGGTCAACTCCTCTCCATTGTTTTTTTTTAAGGATTCAAAAGAACTGTCGTTTTGGGACCATATGTGGGTAAGTCACCCTATTCTACAGTTTCAAGTTCTAAAGTTTAAGTCATAAATCAAACAGTCACACCACACCAAGCCTATCCATCTAAGTAACTAACATACAAGGATAATGTCTTTACCACTCTCTGGTAGGTAACTGAGGTGGAGACAGACAACAGCCTGTTATTGACTCAGACAATATGTCCTTAGACTTAAGGGGTCAACCATAGCATCCTACCTCCAGGGGATCTGGTAGTGTACTGTTTAAGCCTACACCTTTCTCAATGCTTCTGAATGTTACACTGCCATTATGGCAAATAATCTGTGTTGCGCAACAAGCCAAATGTTATAAATGACGAACATTTAAATGAGTCTGGTTGTCAGTATGATTCCCTGCCACAGATAAATAATAAAAAAAATCTTTCATTGTGACAAGGCCTACAGCACAGCTGGGCACCAAAAATCTGTTTGCTATATTGATACTGCAATAACATGTAATCATTACCATTTGTAGTGCGTAAGGTCCCACTGCAATAGGACTTTCACTAAATACAAACACAGAAGCCACAATTTGCACAGTGATAATTATACTGCGTATCACATAAAGTAAAGGCCTTAGTATTCATTACAAAACATGCACAGTGTTCCTCTAACCTCAGAGAAAGGCAGTCAAAGAGGCTGGAACTTTGTAATGTATTTATTTGTCTAAAAACAATAGTCAGGCTTAAAGTTGGAATTAGTTTTGGTTAAAATGTGAAAGGTTATAAGCAGCCAGGGGCACAGGGGCGTCAGGGGATTCCCGTTTGTTTTCTCAAGGGAGTCTCCAAGTCTGCATTTTTAGTGGCTGCTTAACTCCTTGCTCTGTTTGTTGGAAAAAGGGGTGAGAAGAGTTTCTCTTTGATGCATCCAGTATTTTAGCTTGATTCTTCAAACTGATTCTAATTTGTCTATAAATAAAGAGAGTGACAAGACAAAAGCTGTATTCAAGTTCACAAAAGTGTATGACTTGCACTGCTCAGTACACTGAACCCCCAGCACGCCTTTTACATTCTGTGTTAACGTTATCCAATCACTGTGTTTGGCTGCTCCATCCTAGACCAAAGGGGCTGTGATCACTTACTGCTGTAGATAGTTGCGTGATTGTGCACTGCCAACTCCATGGTCAAGTACAACCATTCTGTGGTCTATTTGTTCAATTGATTCTCTGGCAGCACTATAAAGAACAGGACAGTCAACCAGAGCTGCATCAGCATCCACATACTGTGCTCAAACTGTTTAAACCTGTTAAAAAGGAGTGTATGTAGTAGTAGTTGTAGTCCTATGATCATTTCATTTCATCATCTACTTTGGTGGAAGCTGCACAAGACTTATTGTTCCGTTTTATGTATGGTGTACATCGCTTATGATCATCAGTTGAAACGCAGATACTTCTAGTGGACAATGAAAGGAGCTCCGTTTATGCTAATTTTAAAGTCAGGAAAACAAGCACATTTTCTACCAAACAGCATGGCAGATGGCAGCAAACAAGAATCTTCATGCTTTCATATGTCATCAATTACGCTTAAAAAACACAAACCTATTGTCTAAATAATATCAAGAGCTTCCCTTATCTTGTTGGCAGTACAGTCAAAATTAAGTTTGCTTTACTCCTTTGGGAAGAAATAAAAGACCTCAAAATAGATAATGAAGACACCAACACATGCATGAAACGATCCACCATTGTTATCACTATCGCCATGTTTCTTTTTCTTTCTCTTCCGCATTAAATGCCACCCTTTTTTCAAACATAGGCTTAGTTTTTCCTGACACACTACTACAGATTTACACACACCCAAGGCCAGTTTGCAAAAATTCCACTTTAGAAGAAGAAAACTGTTTTAATCTGGATGGATCGCCAAAACTGAGAGAGAAATATGTATTTACAGATCAAGTTGGCTTAATGTATGATGTAGTCAGTATGGTTCAGTGCTTTTTTCAATTCTGACTGACTGGGAGTTGCAGGTTTATAAACTCTGTGTAGTACTAACTGTCAATACTTTAAAACAGAAACTGGAGTATAATGTGTTGGAGCACAAATAAATGTTAGCTCTAAATTATGAGCCTTTGAGACATTGTTCACTTTGTGATGTCAAGTTTCTTATTATTTTAAACCTCCCAGCAGCAATAAAACCAAAAGGTATAGGATGACTGTGGGGGACATGGTTGTCTACCAACAAGCTGAACATGAATCTTTCCCCAAGGCACAGCTGCTTCATTGAGGCATGCAACAACCTAAACCTGCTAAAACTATCTTTAAAAATGATGTTATGATAGTAATGTTTTATATTTCAGGCAGCTTCACCAACAGAAAACTGTTCCAAAACAGCATCCAAGTGGAAAGATTAGTAATATAGGGAAAAGGTCATACTTTGAAGGAACATCCATACTTCCAAAATCTAGGTTACACCAAGTAATATAATGTGCATGTGGCCCAAAGCCAAAATGTGATGACTCAACTTTGCACATACTTCACCTGATTCTGTTTAATATGAGATATGTGCAGTGATCTAAGCTACTATACTCACATTTCTACTCACATTGTCATTTCACAGGACTCAACCACATTCAATTTTTAAAACTTCCTTCTTTATTAAAACTGCATGATTTGATTTGAAAACAAGATACATTTTCTGTAGACTAAATAAGTTAATATTGCACAACAGAGTTACAAAATGTGGCACAGTTAAGGTGCTCAAAAAAAGTGAAACATGTCCATTTAGGTGGAAAACAATATTTAGCAGTTTTCATTGAGCAATGTCAACAATTATCAAGGTGTGAATAAAAAATATTGCATTACATTACATTCCCTCTCCTAAAAGGGATTTAAGAGGGAAGGCCCACATCATTTGCCTTCAGCCTGTGCTGTCTCATTCACAGCATTGTTCAACAGTTAAACAAAACACTTCCTCTTCCCCTCCTCACGCCTCGCAGGCAGGTTTTCTCGCTCACTAGTATACACGTTGGCCAAATGTCAAGCACAAGCACTCTGTATGTACTAGCCAACTTTGCGTTAGTTCAGCAAGTACACACTGCAACAAAATAATGATGGTGTGTTATGAGTTAGCATTTATTGCTCTTTAAAATTGGGTAGTGTTGCCAAACTGGGGATCTAATCTATATCACACTTCCCTTGGAAAGTAATTACTCAATTTCCAAACCTCAGCCTTTCTCCAACCCAGGGAATGCTCGGGATGCCAATTATGTCATTCATTTGAGAGGCCAGCAGTGTACAGCTGACACTCCCCCTCCTCTCAGCTTCCAACAATCTGGAGTCAAGAAACTAGGCTGGAACATACATGTGTTTACATGCACTTAAGTCACACACTTAAAACCCAGAACAGGGAATTCTATTATTATTACTACTATTACTATAGAAACTTGAATTCCCCAGATAGATTTATCCTAACACGGAAACACATAAATGTGTTTCTAAATTAGTTTAAAAAGAGCACACATGCATCTCAAAATACAACAGGGATAGCAGAGTGGAGTTGGCTGGATGAATGAAACATCAACATGAAACAATGCCTCCTAGTTTTCAAATCAAAGTCCGCCAAAACACTAAAACAGAAACAAACACAAAGTGGCCTGCAAGAGCCAAAATAAATTGCTTGCACCACATATTTTTTACTCAGACATTTCATGCTGTGAAAATGAGCTTTCTCTCGCTGCATCAATGGCAGCCTCTTCAGTCTCTTTACAGTTAAAGTTTGTGAACCACGCTTCCAAAATAAGTAACCAGGTTACTCAAGTGCATGTAAACTCATTCCCTGGTTACCTGTGTTGCTTCATTTTTGAGCATCTATGAGCATCCTGGCTACGTTAGTGGATGTAAATGCAGTCAGTCACTACATTGAGAAGAAGGGTTAGGTTGGAGAGGGGCGAGAAGGTAAAAACCAAATGTTCATCTGGATATAAGAATCTACAGTGGAATGGGTGAGGAGAGCAGGAGGAATGTGAGGAGGGGAGGAGCGAGGTCTATCTAGAGCCGTAAATCTGTGGACTGCAGACAGTAGAGGAGGAGAAAGGGAAATAAATATGGGAAAGTAGACAGAAGTATAGAAAGGGAAGAAGTTAATCTGGACCACTGAATTTTGACAGTGATGTCATTCTGGCAACAGCCTAAACACTGAGAGAGGAGAAACAGGGGTAATGGGAAAAGATAAAGAGATGACAGGAGGGAAAAGGAGGGATATGAGAATGAGCATGTGCATGTGAAAAATGTGGCTTTTGTAAATGAATGCACTGAACTTGCCCATGATGCACTAATAGGAAGGTGTCTTAAAACCTTTGGAAGCCTCATGAAGTACAAACCTTGTTGGCTGACATTTACCTGTCTTCTGAAAAACTTTGATGAGCTGTACCGTATTATTTTCATTCTCTGCAACATCTAAAGCCATATAATCTATCAAGACGCATGCCTGTCTAAAATACAAGAGGTTTTTTTGGTTTATCATGCTTTCATAAACTGGGACCAGACTAAGTTAAAACACTGTCAAATATATTGCAGTATTAGAAAGCACAAAATGTCAGATTTGAACCGTATAGATTCGGTGGAACTCATCTGAAGAAGCAAAAAAAAAAACTACAGTGCATGCAATCTATGCAGCCCAGCGCAAAATTAGATTTCAATTCAGTTTATTTATATAGCATCAAATCAAAACAAAAGTAATCTCAAGTTACTTTACAATGTTTAAGGTTTAAAACCTTACAGAACAAAACTATAAATTACACAGAAAACCCAATAATCCCACTTGAGCAAGCACTATAATACTATAATTTTTATTACTTCTATTGTGACAGCATATTAACAAAAATGGCCAAAGGTGATGTAGTAGACATTAAAATTAAGAACATGGGAAAAAGCTCAGTGAGTTTTGGGTGGAGGCAAGCTGCCTCATAATGAGTGTTGTTGGTGTGAGGGATAAAAAAATGAATAGAATTAAAGGGAATAAGAAATATAGTCATAGGTCATATAGTAAATGGAATAGTCATGCAGGAAGCATTCAGACTGATGTTTAATTTAGATACAGTCACGTGTGATTTACTGCCACAAGAAAGTCATTCCCATATGACTCATTAAGTACACGTATGGTTATTGTTTTATCTGCAGGTGCTTGAGCTGATGTAAAGTTGGTCCAGTCTAGACCATTTGACCATACTATAAAATTCATGCAATACCTATCTCAGGAATTCTCTATAATTGTTGCCAGTATACAAGCGTAAGAGACTACTATATGTGATTCATACAAGGTAAAAGCTTGGAATAGGAGAGGGGTTCGCTTAAAGCAGAATGAAAAAAAAACAATGATGATAAGACTGTAATTAGCCCCTGCGGCTGCTCGCCTAACAAATTCACCGGTACAAGAAAATGTGAATGTTTTTGTTACTGTTATTGTTATATGTGCGTTACACTAAATGTTATCCAGCTCATCTCCTTGAGGCAATTTAAACCACAACTGAAGACTCTATGTCTGTATGTGAAAATAACAGGCTGCTTGTGTCTGCACAACATCTGTAAGTTTCAGTGTGTTCATTTGCTGTCTCTGTATAGACTGTTAACCCTTAAAAAGAAGCAAACATGAGAGGACAAGCCAAAGGCAGACGGTGACCATGATTATAAAGTGGAAAACGGTATTCAGAGGTTGGGTTGGGAAGGTGGGGATCTGAGGAGCACGAAAATGAGCAAAAGACAGCAATAAAAGAGCAGAACAGCAGTGATGGAAGGCTGGACTGAGACAAATAAATATCACCAAGGACAAATAAGACAGGGAAAATTAAGAAGGAAAAAGACACACACTCAGTAAGTGGTGTGCCATAAGGCACTAACAAGAAGAGGGTCACAAAGCGAGTTACATGTTATGATGTTAAAAACAAATTTTCTGAAATTGACAAAACTTTTGAAAAGCGAGCAACAGGAGCAAATCGTTATCAAACATTATCAATATGCAATATGAAGCCAGGAAAGTGACAAAATAAGAATGAGAGCTCACAGAGTATAACTACAGCTGCTACTTCTACAGAGCTTATCAGAGCAAGACCAACAACTTAGGTGTCAGAAATTACTTTTTGCCATCCCCCTAAATGCTGTGCAGGAGCGTTCATTGTGCCCACTGTAACTGTATTACTGGCAAGACCCACATTATTTTTGCCCCATTTCCAGAGTCACCACAGTTAGTGGTGAGATGCGCAACAAAGAACGGTAAAAGACAGGCAGCTAATGTGAAGATGGGGGTAAAAGAAACAGAGAGGAAGATAGGTCAGTACCTGCCATGTTTGCTGTGACTTTGTGTGTGAATACCACAGAGAGAAGTTATCTTGGGCTGCAGTCTTTTTTATGACTTCATCACTGTGTGTATAAATTCAGTGGAACCCATCAGAATTTCAAGATGGAGTCTTGTTTTTTTGTGTGTTTGTGTGTGGGTGGCAGTAAGCAGTGAGGGGACCTTTTCTCTGTAGTTCTGGACCTTCATAGACAGCCAGTAAACCCTGATCCTGTTGTTATTATGATGTTAACAGTGGAGTGGGATGGTGTGGCACACAGGCGCCATCCGAGCTACCTAATCCTCATCTCCACAATAAAAACCACTGCATTACCCACGTCCTCTGACTGTCTCTCTCCCACAGTTACACTGAAACAGATTCAGAGAAGGGTGGATGTGATTTGAGTGGCAGCATGAGAGTGTGTGCTCGTTTGTGTTTGTGTGTTCGTACAGTAGACACGTTGAGTGGTCTACCAGACACGAACACGCGCGCACACACACAGATACAGTAGGTGGGCAGTCCGACCGCAGAAACAGTAGCAGAAGAACAGTGCGGGGGAGGAAAGAGATCCATAAAGTCTAACCTGTTTTTCTACTTCTGTTTTTGTTAAACAGACAACAAAGGGCAAACAAAAACAGGAGTGAAATGCCTTTTCTTTACTCACCAGCAAAAACTAGTTAATATTTACGACTCTAGCCTAGCAACAGTGATACGTCTGCGGACAGCCTTTGACGCTGCAGACAGCCCATATTTTTTATTTTCTCAGAATGAAAGGTAAAAACACTTAGGTGTTTAAAGGGCTCTTAGGCCTCTTACTCATTTTCTATCAGTCAGTAATAACACAAATTTAATTTCAGTTTTAGTTTATAAAAATGTTTTTAGTTTTTATCTGAATGTCAATGTCTTTTAATGTCTGTATCTTGTTTAGTATCCAATTCTTTTAATTTTCATTATGTTTTTACTTCCACATTCACTGAGGTTTAAACGTCTCTTACAAAAAGAGAGAGAGTGAGTCAAGCTACAGGGACACAAAATTCCTTTAATAGCTTCATTGAGAAATCAATATACTATAGAAATAGCTACTACTAGTTCTTTAGACTTTCAATATTGAATTAGGTATATGTCCTCTGTTTATTTGAGATTAACATGCATCATTCCTTTGACTGTATGTTAGTAGATATCTGTGATGAAAGTCTCTTTCCTTAAAAACATTCTACAATACTTTTAAGTAATTATCAATAAAACAAATGTATTATTTTGGATAATGATTCATCAAATAGCCCCACAGACTCCATAGGGTTGCCAAACAAACTCAGACAAAGTGCTGTATAGTGGTGAGGGAGCAGTACAGGAAGTGTGTGTGTGCATGCTCACATCACAAGTTGAAAACAGATAAAGAAAAAAAAATACACCAAACTGGAGCCACACCGGCAGAGTCGTCTGTCAGCTGTCTGGACTAGATCCGGGGGTGAGTGGGGGAGAGGAAGGAAGAGCAAGAAATGACAGAGAGATGAGGGACATCCTGTTCAAGAAATGAGTAAAAGACTGTAGAGAAAAATGCAGGATAAAGTGACACATGATGAGGGGCTGGAGTGGGGAGGTAGAAAGTTCGGGCAGAGACAGAAAAAGAGACAGGCAGGATGCAAGAGTAACAGTGCAGAAAAGTTAAGGTTGTAGACTAATTACCTGCCTTTTCACAGTTGAAATTAAGTTTTAAGGATTCAGGTTTTGCCTTTCCTCATAATTCTCAAAGGCAGTCAGAAATATTATGCTCTGACATAAAAGAAAAAAGTAATTCTTCTCCTCCACATGCTGTAGGAAAATCCTCCTGAAGCACTTGGAAAGTTTAATGTATTCTGCATATTGAAGCTCACCTCCTCCCAGTCAAAGGCTGTTATGCAATACTGAGGTGTTCAGTCTTTCCATTTTCCTGCTCAGAAATACACTGATGCCACCAAGTAATTTGAAAAGCAGATAAAACTAAAGATTCACTGAAACAAGCCCAAGTATACAGGTCACACATCTACTTAGAGAAAAGACAACAATACATAGCAACATCGTATGACAAATAGGATAACACAGACATTTTCAACAACAATTTTGCATCCTTTCTTTTTGATGGACCTGTTTTTTTCTGAAAAGACACAATTATAACTTCACAGAGCTCATCTGTCCAAATATATTGTGCACACAAGGTCCAGTTTTAAGCATGTTGGTTCCCTAAGCGATATGTGGTAACACACAGGTCGTGAGTGGAGAACAGTTAAGTTGAGCTATGAGACTGACAGCTCTCTGTAAGATTTATTTACAGAGTCAGATGTCTCACATGCCAAAGTCATTCTAAAAAACAGTGCTGTGTTGACATACAAAGATGCTGCGACAGCTTGTATTTGTCACTTTCAAAAAGTAATTTTTCAAAACAAATCATTAAGGTCCAATCAGATTTTAAGTAGCATTCAATTAATATAAGAAAAACCAGCTGCACATAGCTGACATCTCTCCAGCAGTTCTATGTCTGCTTTACAGTGGTTGTGTTAAATAGAGAAATCCACAGGTCAATTCAAAACAAAAGTATCAATGAGACAATAGGGTACACAGTAAGAAAGCAGGGGACATACCCACAGCATGAAATATGAGCACACAGGAGAAACAAATGACCACAGTAATATGGAGCTTAGTGGTAATTTTCCCACTTAGATTATGGAATTACATCCATGAACATCAGCATCAACAGTCAAACAATGCAAAACAAAAACTACAAAAACAAACGGGTTTAATTTGATTAGATTAGATGAACAGAGTATGGAAAGGGGAGACTGTTTCTATTCAAGGGATGCAATAATAAAACTGATGTTACATACATACAAAAAACCTTCAGGGACAAAATCTCACAGCAATAGTGGAGAGCAACAAGCCGAAGGGGCACATAGGTTTATTAATTCATTATCACTAAACAGAGAAATCACACTGGATCTAGATTTTGTTCTACTTCAACATGTAACTGAGACTCTGGTGTTTTACTTTACATTGCGACAGATGAAAGCATCAGTACCTGAAGCTTATTGAAAAACAAAGAAAACTGAGTTCTGCTGAACAACATGGAGATCTTAAGTACTCTGCAGTAATTCATTGTTATACAGATAAATGCTGGTTAAAGACTAGTAGTCATGCCACACACTGCAAAATATGTTGGGAACTGGATAGTAAGCGAGAAGAAGACTTCCTTTGCTGTACTGTCCTGAAGAACATGAAAAAGTAAAAATAAAGAATGTGTAAGCTAACTACATGTAAACACTGAAAAAGCGGCACACATGTTGTGTGTGTGAAACTAGTGTCTAGGTACTTGTCTGGCAGCTACATGTCTGGCACACTGGCGGCGTGGACTGTCTGCATGGACACCCTGTGGACATCCATACAGAGTCTGTTTCACCTTCAAGTTCCTGTGTCCCAAGCAGATACATGGGTGCAGAAAAAGTATGAATTCACCTTATGATAATATCACAAGAAGACTGTACAAACACAGGGACCACACTTTAGTTGACACACTACTGTGTCACATGTGTGTCAACATAGCAGTATAGCAAGATAATCACACATACAGTAAATACAGTTCCTGCAGAATGTCTTTGCTTCCAAAGGGAGGGGGCGCGTGCACACACACACACACACACACACACACACACACACACACACACACACACACACAGAGGATTAAGGAATTAAGATACATACATTATTGTTTAGGTTTAACCCAAAGGGCTAAATAATTTCACGTTTTGAGAACAAATCAAACCAAACTTTGCATCATTTTGTCTGGACTGCCAAACCTAAAAATAATTGTCTCTTTTGTTTCCTTTTAGATTTTATGATAAGAGAAATGATAAATACAGCTGGAACAGCTGCATCATAGAATGAATATAAATGTTTCCATGTGGTGAGGAGGAACCATGTGAACACTGAATGAGTGTATAGAACCTGTGTAGTGCGTGTGGTCGATTGAAGTATATGCTAGTGATGCAGACTAAACAGAGCTGGAGGAAGTTTGGGTATAGAGCTCTATGCTGCACTACAAAACCTAACCACAACACAGTGACCCCAGACGCTAGAGGCAAGATCAAGCTGACAAGCAGACACACACAGTCTGCTCACACACAGCCATATCACTCTTTTCTGACAAGGACTATTAACTATTAACACAGACTAATCTATGCTATTTATGCTAAATAAAAACCCCTAACCATAAATTCAGTTTAATATTCACAGATTGAGTCTCAACATTTATCCGATAAACAAACACTATCCCACACATTAAGAAATCATAGCTCTGCCTTCAGCCTCACCTGCCCAGGTGAACAGATTCCAGCACAGAATGACAGCCTTCATTGTTTTTGCATTTAAATTTATTGGTCTATTTAAATCAGAAGTAGTGGAAATGGTCAATGCAAAGGAGGCTTCTGAGTACAAAATTTTAAGAACATATATTTATTTTGTAATTACATTGGAACACCTGCATTGTTTTTTTAAATATAACTACAAGGCGAACAACAAGATGAATAACAAGCTGATTGTTGGTTTAAACATCTATTTCAGTTTTAAAAAAGCAACACTACAGTAACTGTGTGCACTTCTGATAAGGCTGTTTAGGCTTTATAAATTATACATTTTTGTATCTGTATATTTATATAGGACAGGAGATAGTTACATTTTAAAGAAGCTGGAAAACATTTACAAACATTTCTGTGTGATAGACATACAAAACAAGAACAACAAAACAATTTTGAAAGCTTTGGCTTCAGATCTTTAGGTAGTTTTGGAAGTGAGTGGGGCTAATAGGAGGAGACTAAAAACAGAAGACTTACATAGAGGAGGAAATGTGCAGATATAACAAGAAATACCATAAGATCAGCTGATGGAAGGAGTGACAACAGCAGAAAGCTCGTTTAACTGCTGCTCTCTTGTATTTGCAGATCAGGTTTTTAAATGTTAGCTAAAGCATGTAAACAAACACAGGTGATCAAGCAACAGTGCAGAGTGTGCACACACACGTCGCGCATTTGAAGGCAGAAAAGAAGTAAAACCAGAGGTAAGCAGTATGCAAATGAGCACAAAAGTTTGAACACATCACACTCTTGTGCATTCTAGCTTAAACAGCACCAGGACTGAACCTCAGACTTCAAAAGGGCAATGGACTGCAAAGACAAGTCACCCACTGAGCTCCAGCTACAACACACTGCTTTATCTATTCGTTAGAGCAGAGAAACAAGATGCATACAGAACAGCTACAGGTTTGCTTATGTCTGTCTGGGCAGCTCAGGTTTATGAGCGAGCTTCAGCACGGGCTCTCTTTATGCTATGAGTGAGCGTGAAACTGTATCACACTGGCAGATCACCTTCTCTCATCTTTCCTGAAGTCAGATGTTTTGTTTTCAGGAAAAGCAGCAGTTAATCACCAATGTTGTCGGTTTTTAACCCGTATATCTCATATTTCAGCTGAGAAACCTTAGAGGCATTGTCTAAAGTAATCATGAATTCTGAGCTGTGCCTATTAATTGTCTTGTAACTGGGTCAAACTGCACCTTCTGCCAGAGCATTGCTATTCCTAAATGAAGCTGGTGCCAGGGATACATAAAACAGAGACCAACACATCACTGTATGACTCATGTCCATTGTGTGCTGATGAATAATGATAATCGCTAGCTCTGGCCCACATTTCAACTGTCAAAACTCTGTATTGTTTCGAAGGGAAAAACGCCTCATGGAAATTAAACAGATTTAATTTAAGTAAATAAAATACACCACCAGCACATGCAAGTCACCACACTCACAATTTGTTGATTAAATGTGATCATTATGTTATCAGCTCTCACGATTTACCACATCTCTCTTAATAAAACTGATTTAAATGTAAATGTTTCTCCCATTCTAATGTGAATGAAGTATTTCTATAACTATCTTAAAACCCCATGTAGGCATCATAACCGAATGTTTAGTTCCTCATTATCGCCATAGTGCACGCTTTGTAACATTTCTCATATTTTAGGAAGCTGGCAAGCCTAATTTAGTTCAGCATCGTGTGCTGACGGTACATCCTGTGAAAAGTCCACTGTGTATATAAGTGCGTCTGTGAGTCTGTGCATGTGCACGTGAAAGTGTGTGTTTATCTTCTGTTTTGAGAAGACAAACATTGCATTTTTACATACAAACAAGCTGACACACCAAGCTGTACTTTCTGAGAGCTGACAGTAAGGGCTGACACACTGGTGCCTAATAACCTCCTTAAAATGCACTTTGTCCCAGTGCTAAGGCCGGGCTGAAGACAGAAGCTAGATTTTTATCTTAATCATCAGCTTCCTGGTTTTTTCCCCCTTCAACTTACACAACATCCAGCAAGGTTTCCCAAAATGTTGTAATGATGGTCATACCCACAAAGCAGGCAGCAGATGAAAGGTGGGTTTCCTTGCATGTCTGAGTGTGTGTTTAAACAGAACAGGAACAATCCTAAGACCAATATTTCAGTTGTTCCCTGCTTGCTACGTGCCAACTGGAGGCAAATGGAGGAAATGGATCACATAGACAGACTCTCTCACTAACAGGAAATGCAGCACCAGCATAATGGAGCCAGGAGACCATATTTAAAAATGGGTGATAAATAGATTTATCCAGACGTACATCTTATATCACCTTTGAGAAACTCTAGATTCCATCCAGCCAAGGAAAATCTGTTCTTGCTGAGTTTCAGTAAATCATTCACTGGCTCTCACTGTGGTAACAGAGGGGGGACTACACCAACAGCTCCTTGTATCCACGGAATAACAGCTCCCAAAATCCAAGACTGCTCTCTTTTACAAACATGTCAGGAAAATCTGCAGGAACACGACAACACACCACCTACCAGCAAACTCAATTTTATTTTTATTAATTTAGGCATCAAAGAGCAGCTGACCCAGATAATTTGTTTCAGACATAAGAAAGTGCTCCAAAAAAGTGTTTGCCAGAACCTAGACGTTGGCATTTGAATGCAATGTGGGATGCTTAAACTGGGGACAACTATGGTCAAAATCCTACAGCACAAATTCCAACATGATGAGAGTTGATGGCAGTATGGCAAACTCAGCTCACTTCAAATTCAACAGTCATTGTATCAACTATCACAAAAAAAGTTGAAATTTTTGCTTTGATGGAGGACAATTTCAGAAAACTTGTACAATGTCATATTACTGTGAAGAACACAGCCAGAACAAAACCTGACTCCAGCTGAGCTTTACTTTACATCAGCACCTGTATGTTTTTTTTTTCTATACCTGACATGTTTTATTGTTCCCTTTAGGGAAATTGTTGTTGGACAGCTGCCACACAGTACATGCGGGCGCTAGTATGGTGTCTCTTGTCTTCTCCAAGGACACCTTGGCATGTAGTCAGGAGGAATTGGGAATCAACCACTGACCCTGGGGTTAATAGACTCTTGCTCTACCAGCTGAGCTACTGCCACTCCTGCACCTGAGAATTGCAAAATAAAATACAGACTTATGGCTGAAATTATAAAATACAAAGAAATAATGTGAGAGCCACTGCACGAATGAGTCGCCCTAGTTAAGCATTACTGGGGACAGTACAGTGACTAGCTGTTAATGATTCTTCAATTACCTGTAGCCTAAAGATGAGAACAGGAATAGCTGGAAGCTAAGCATGCAGCAATTTACTAGTGAGATACTAGCAATGCATAAAAAACATTAAGATAATTAGGGAAAGAAATTTTAATAAGATTGCATCGTGAAAAAGAAAACACATTTTGACACATAACCATCACTTGACTGTGATTTGAACAGTTCAGGCTTAATGAGAAATATGGTAGCCAAAACACTGGCTATGTTTGGGATTGAATTTGATTTCAAATACAAATTTCAATGCTGCTGGTCCAGCCATTGTTTAATTTTAAACAATTAAAGGCAGCTAACAATTATATCTACACAAAATGAAGAAGAAACCCAACAAGGCCATTGCTGAACATAAAAGTCAAACCTCAAATAAAATAAAATCAAAGAAATAGAAAATTATGAAGCATAACGATAAATCCTATTAACTTCTTTGGATCCAAGCTTATCCAAGGTTTAGCCAATTGCTCTGGTCTGTGACACAGAAAAAACAGGGAAACCATGAGACCACAGAGCAGACAGAGTAAAACTGGACTATGGCTGGTATGTAATGTTTGGTCTAAATGCACACAGTCACAGACACATAAATCAAATGTGGCCACAACTAAACACATGTGTGAAGTTTAAAATGAACACACAAGTATAAATGTAGATTTAGCATCACTGATCATCAGTGTGTGAGCAGAAAGTCTGGCTGCTCACTGCCACATGTCAGGTCATACACACCGTCTTCCTTATCCTTTCTCTCTAGTGAAGGACAGACAGAGGATGTGACTAAAGACTCACAGAAAGACTCAGGAAAGACTCCCACTCTGAGGTTTCACATTCCTGGGATTCCGTCTGAAGACCACTGTAGCCCATTTAAAACCATTCCCCATATGGAGGGGTAAAAAAAGTGGGTAGGTCTTCAAGCTTTGAGAGTTTGTCTTTACAGTATTATTCGACTTTTCAAACTAAATGCAAATGGCACAGCCAACACTAACTAATATCATACTACTATTTTGTTATTTTTTTGCACAACACCTGTTGTTAGTCTTTGATGTGAGCATTCAAATGTACACTGTATGGATCCATTACCAAAAGCAAAGCATCTAACAAAAAATGTTTTTTGTTCTGTAATTCTGCTCAGTAGTTGTATCTGTTTAATGGATTAAATGTAGTTTCAAGGGCTGAAAGGTTGGAAATCTGATTCCTGCAAAAATCCATCAATTTTTTTTTTTGCATATTAGTCACATTTAAATGATTCAGATCATTAAACAAATTTCAACATTACACAAAGATAACCCAAGTAAATACAAAATGTACTTCTTAAATGATGATTTAAAACCTGCCTTCGATCTGATTTACTTAAATATGACAAAAATATAAAAGTCAGAAAGTAGGCAAATCGTTTTTCATATCAATGTAAATGTCTACATCCAATTCAGGGGAAAACCAGACAATGTTTGTGTGAATATACTGCAATGAAACTAGAGTATTGCATTAAGAAAAATCATACAATAAAGTGGTACCTCTCTTGTGTGCTTTCTTTCAGAGTATTCCTTTATGGGACACATTATTATCTATGTATATATATGCGTGTGTGTGTGTATCAATGTATTTGGCATAGTACCATAAAGTGTGATATGGCCTTGGTTAGGAAAAAAACAACTATTGCAGACATTTAAGTGATTCCACAGCTAAAGCTTAAGTTTGAAGATATACGTGGTGTCTTCCACCTCCTGAAGTTTGCCTGTAACATGACTGCGCAGGAGAGGGACAGTCCTGAGACGATTTGACATAGCAGTGATTGACGATAAGTGGGGACAAGTCAAAACACCAGAATGAAAAAAACCTTCTAAATGAACTGATGTACATTAGCACAGATTTCACCATGTCATATTATTCTTAAGGATTTTATTTAATGATGAGATACCCTTTGAGAAAAACTCATTATAATAATGCTAAAGTGATAACCACTCCAAATAACGTTAGCAAGCTAGCCATAGCTACAACATTTACAGCTCATGTTTACTAAAGAGCAAGACTTACAGCCTTCACTCAGTGCGGCCTATACAGTGTTAACTACATACAGTTAAACTGCAACAATTAAGTGCGATGAAAATAAACATAAAATATGATTTGAATATTTTTATTTCACACACGCCAGCCTCCAGCTGTATCCATAACAGATGTTGTTAGCCTGGTTGGCTAGCAGGCTAACCTGCTAATGCAAGAGGGGGTTTAAATTCGCTTACCTGTCAACCGCAGCTTTACGGGGCCATTTCTCCTAACTCCTTGGTTAGACATCCCCCTTTGTTTCCCAGCTTGATGAAAATTCACAAAAAAGTGTCTAATTCATGTGGGAGCGCATGAATATTTCAAAAATATATTTCCCAAAACAATCCCTTTGCTAGCTTGGGGTTAGCGAGTAGTATCACCATAGCAAATCAGGCAACATAATTGTATCATAATCACATCGCTGGAATAACAATATCATTTTCAGTCCCCTTTCTGCAAAAATACAAATAACTTCATTCCAAAATGTTCATTTGGCGAGCCACAGGTACTGATATAAATCAAATAAACGGCTTCCTTCCACTCGGACAGACGCCTCCTGAGCTCCAGCGGTTCACACTGAAGTTGGTGGAGCTGATGGTGGAGACCGTGCTACAGAAGGCAGCAGGCTGTCACCGAGAGGAGATATAAAACCACATCCGCTGCTGTCATTCAGAATAAAACGGCTGGTAAATAAGGTTCGTCTTTTTTAAGAATGTCAACGAGAAATGTTTGTCAAAAAAATCACATTAATTTCAACAGAATTTATCCATGAGAGATGCTCTCTTCCGAATATATATTAATTAGCTGACAGAAACTAATACGACACATGCACAAATGTTATGAGATAAACGCCTGAGAAATCAGATTGCTTAAGATCCTTATAGCTGTGAAGAAATCTCTGTTAAACATGACAGTGCTAGTCAAATGTGTTGTATTGCTACAATGACAGGCAAATTATTTGCCTTCACTTTATTTTGAAAGTAACAGCGCAGCTTCCTGTTTTAATGTGTGGTAACTTGATGCAAGTTATTCAGACGAAGGAGTCGAACAATTGGTCTGATTATTGGGATGAGTTTCCTGTTGAGTTTCAGTTTCAATTCATTACTGAATGCGTGACCATGAATTGGTACAAATAAGTGTTGGATCAGTTATGCTGAGTAATTACATTATTGAATATCAAAGCGTTGTGGGCTCATATCTGTTGATATAAACAAAGATGTCACAGTCAGAATCTCTTAAGTTCTTATAGACTGACATACACAATTCACCCCGGGGGGCAAAAATCATATCAATTATAAAAACCCATTTCAAACTTCCACGGTCACCCAGTAAACCTAATGATTTTCATGAGGATAAATACATGTAAATGTAAGTGTACAATGAGACAAGGTTCTGCTCCTTTCTTCACAGTCGTGATATTGTGTGAACACATTAAGTCACAAATTTCATTCATAAAATAGTTCACGACACAATATAGTCCTTATAACGTGTAAGCTCGCTACAAGCATAAAGAATGAGCACAGTGCCACCTACTGGTGACAGAAGCAGAATCCCATTTCCCACCAAAACTGGTTGTTCACCTCTTTAAGAAATCAATCAACTGTTCCTTATTCAATACAAATATTAAAACCATGTTATGCATGAAAACAATTTATTTACAATTATTTTTAAAAACAGGGATATTTGTTGTACTGTCATGTACAGGGATCAAATATCTAAAAATACAAAAATATAAACAAGGTAAAATGTTTCTTTTAAAGTTATAAAGTGGATGTGTTAAAACTGGAAAGTGCTTTGGTCTTCCGCAATCTGGAAGGAATAGGTTTCTGCTGTAGCCTCGGGAACCACAGATTCATCATCTCCATGCTGAAATATGACACAGAATTAGGACAGGTTTAGTAGATTAGTATAGCATCTGGACAAGTTGAATTTCTGCTAGATAAGGAAAATGCTGTTGTGAATCTATTTATATTAATGAAAGTTCAAATTAAATGATATTTATTGTGAAATATTTTGGTCAGTAATTCGACCAGGAAATGCAAAAGCCCGTAAACATCAATTACTTAATTGCTAAGAGTGAATTGTGTTGAATATAGGCTGAAGAAACCAGCTGACTTCTAGCTCAGACTATATGTTGTGTACACCACACATTTCTTTTCAGGCAACAATAAACAGAGATGCCTTGGGACAGGCACTTCATTCTAATCTTTAACTACATTCACCTACTGGATTAATCAATCAACATTTAGCTGTGATGTCTGCATGGTTAGTCTGGACCTCTGTTATCAGCAACACTTACCTCTTCAGAGAAGAATCTGTCTATAATGTTGAGGGCAGACTTATAGACAGCTTCATTATCATGAGTCTGCAGTGCTTCAATCTTGTCTAAACCACCCAGCTCCTCTATCATCAGGCACAGCTTCTCAGTCTCACCAGTTTTGTATGCCATCTGTGGGAAAAGGGAAAAAAAGACTAATGGTTTCCTCAGATCAGAGATGAACCTGAGACTATCGAGAATCCTTCGGTCTAATCAAATAAACTAAAATGTTTATTTAATTTAATTAATTAAGTAAGTAAATTCATCAAATGGTTATGTTTTCTATTATCAGAAAACTTAAATTTCCTTCATTGTGTAATGGTACATAAAAAAGCTATCTCCTCAAAGCGATTAAACATCCTTGTTCATAGCTAACTCTCTAAACATAGTTTTTAGTGCAATTTCCTTCACTGGCCCTGTTTGGAAAGGAAAGTGGAAATGCTTCTTTGTGTCTAATTCAAACTTTCACTACACACCTAATCTCTAGACCAGGGGTGCTCAATACGTCGACCGGTCTATCACAGAGGTGGAGCCGGTAGATCGTGTGCTATTTAAAAATATCAGACGTATGTTGTTTGACGTGCAGGGCGGCCCGTCAGAAATCTAACACACAGGTCACCACCACACATGCGAGCTACTGCAAAACTACAGCGAACTTAGTGAAACGTTGAGCTTGATTTACTCATCAAAAATAGTAACATCACCTGAACTCATCTGCAGGTTAGGAGGATGAGATGTGACGCTACAGGTTGACAGTCAGCTGACAGTCGATCGCTCACGGACAGTGTTGGAATTTACTCACAGACAAGACAACGCACTGCAGTGAAGTGCGCTGCGTTTTTCACTGCAGTATTCAACTCTAGTTATGATACTCATGTTTTAGCATTTTCACACTTGAAAATCATTAAGAACAAATACAGTAAAGGCTTGATAAAGATCATTTGGAAGCCTGCGTGAGGCTGGTTACTGTGCAACACTGGCTAACTTTGTTCAGTGCAAGTATGGTAATATAGAGGGTGGAGAGTGTCACACTGCAAACAAGCATTAAACACATTTTTAAATGTGGCATTAAGTTATTAAATACTAAAGTTAATTCACAAATAATTTATTAAATATATAAATTACCAAATATATACATTTCATTTACAGAAAACATATATATTTATTTCACTATTTAATATTTTTTCACGGTCTGTGTTTATGGAGGGTGTTGCATTGTAATATGGTACTCACCATAAATGTATTGAATTGTATTGTGTCATATTAAAGTAGTATGTAGTAAGTATTGTATGTACTCTATGCTAAATTTGTATAATTATTCGATGTAGAAGGATAAGCTCTACACTAAGCCTGACAGGTCTCTAACAACGTCAGAGAGGTTAGGTTAATATTTACTTCACACACAGTGTTAACTGCAGCCACAACTGTACAAAATTTACACCAACTCACTTCAGGTTTTTGGTAATATACCTGTAAAATATTGTAGACTGCATCCAGGATGACCAAGATGATCTTGCTTTCTTTGGCTGTCAGAAGACTGAGCAGAGGCTCCAGCACATTGCACTGGACCAGGTAAGCAACTTGAGCCACTGTTCCACCACTGGTATAATTGGTGACAGCCCACGCGGCCTCTTTCTGGGTCTTGTAGTCTCCCTGAACACAGAATACATCAGATATTTTAGTCAAGATATAAGTAAAGAAAAATACTAGTGATATAGGACAAGCTTTCTTAAATCCAGAAAACACCAAATCTATATATAGTTAGAGCTTAGAGGAAACTGGGGTTAGCACTGTCACCTCACAGAAACAAAGACCTGGGCATTTGAAACCAGGTCTATGTTTCATGGGTCCGCTAGGTGGATTTCTATGTGGTTTTCTAAGTTTTCTTTGGGTATTCCTGACTTTATTCAAAATACAGATTAATTGGTCGCTCTAAAATTGCCCATCGGTGTGAGTGTGTATGTCATCCCTGTGGATGGCTGGTGCCTTGTCAGGGCTGTACCCCACCCCTCGCACGATGACAGCTGAGAAAGGCTCCAGCACTCCCAGGACTCTTGAGAGGACAAGCACTTAAGATAATTGATATAATGAGGAAACTGCACATAGTACAGAGCAGGTTTTAAAATTAAAATTTCTTTCAAAAACATGTTCATTATTATTTGTCCCAAAACTTTTGACTAGTAGTGTCTACATAGTTCTGTATATATACACTTATATTTTGCAAGGTCCTAAACCTTGCTATGTAAAGTGCCTTGAGATGACCTGTCTTATGATTTGGCGCTGTACAAATAAAGATGAATTGAATTGAATTAAATAGTGTATGTGCAGTCAAACTCCTCCTCAGAGCCACATAATGCAATCAATCTACAATACATGCCTAGATATGCATTGGATATTAGCTATTTTTGTGTTATTATACTTGATGAAATCTCTGGTTTCAGAGCTTGAGGTTGAATTAAGGATGATCTTGTTTTCAGGATGGAAAAAAATGCAGAAGACAACTTCGGCTACACTGATCAATAAAATACAACTTTATCTTGTTGGGATTCATGCAACAAGTCGGGTATATTTTCTGTCTGCTCTTCTATTCTGACCTGTTTGAGGACCTCCACCAGGATGGGTATCAGGCCTGCATTGATAACCTCTTGAATCTGGACATCCCTGCCAGCAGTTATGTTGGACATTGCCCAGGCTGCTTCTTTCTGGATGTTGGGCTTGTTGTGACACAGCAGGCTAGCGAACATCTTAAGGGCACCTGCATTCAGCACACACTGGGTCTGCTCATCTGTACCAGTCACAATGTTACCAATTGACCGCAAAGCTGGAGTCTGGAATGAAAATGAAAGCATGTGTAATCTAAAATATATTAGGACTAATATATACAATGGTTATGATTTATAACAAAATTTTCTATGTCACATGTTGATGTTACCGTTTAGTACAATCTAAAACCACTAGCAAAGCAGGCAAGAGCTAAACAACTTGATCATCAGCAAATTTCTCTGCACACAAGACTTTGTAATAGTAAGTTGGTCTACACGTCACCACTAAATGAATATGATAGGGCCCTATGATTTCCGCAATGCTGAGAACGCAGACGGAATCGCGGAACTGAACCATTCAAATGGAATCCAGTATTAAATGCGGAATGTCGTAGAATTCGCTGATATCGATGTGCAGGCAAAGCAAAACAATAGTTTCTGATGAGTTTCCGCTGCTGCATTCCCCTGTACATGTCACCTGTTTAGACGGGACAGAGCTTTCCACACACACAAACACACAGACAAACAGGAAAAAAGTCAGTTATGACGAAGAGACTCACTGAAACACCGAAGTAAATTAACACTAAGTGCTGCGGACCCGCAAGAACACGTGACAACCACTAACAATCAAAGACTCACATCAGAAACAGCGACAAGAAGCAAGCTAGCGCGAGTTGCTCTTGGTCATACAAACAAATCAGTCACGTCTTGTTTCAGCTGATCTGTATTCCAGGTGTTCCCTCTGTTTATTTATTAAACACATTTTTTATGTTCATTTCAAATGTGAAGCACTTCTATTTTACAAAAGGAAGACTGCTTCTTCAGTTTAATGTGTAATACATAAGGTTCTTTGTTTTGCATGAAAAATGAATGTTTTTTTTAATTGTTTACAGGTAAATATTGAAATGCATTAGCAAAGCAGTAAATGTTCTGCTGAACCCAGCAATGTGTTGAAGTTTTTCCCATCCGCTCCATAATTAGACACTTTTTAGATGAATAAATATGATTATGACGTAAAACACGGAATTCAGAAGAATAAAAATGGAAAAAATGAAATTTAGGAAAAAATAAAACGGATTTCATAGGGCCCTAATATGAGCACTGTAGAACTAACAATCACAACATAACATACCGCAATGGAGAGCTCCTGACAGGCGAGAAGTTGTACTAGGCGGGGCACCAGGCCAGCCTGCACCACCACCTCTATCCTCTCATTGGAGCCATCAGTCAGATAGGACACAGCCCAGCAGGTGTCGGCCAGAACCTCCCCGTCATCGTGGTGCAAGAGGCGCACCAGGGCAGGAAGGAGCTGCTGCACCGCGATCAGAGGAGGTGCCGGATTCTTGTTCCGACACAGGTTTGACAGCGTCCAGGTGATATTACGCAGGTAGCCAGACTGGAATAGTGGGTCAAGTGTGAAGTGGTATTTTAGAACATCAAAACAATAACAATGTCTTAACATGATCATTGTAACATTAGCAGTAACAATAACAGTAAAAAGACTTTCCCTGCTGACATTTAGTGATAAAATTGTGTAAACTGAAATTTACCCAGTTCTGGCCCTTAGTTAGATGTGGCATTATAAAAGCAATCAGCCAAACAAAGAAGCCAATTGATCCTAACACAACATCAAAACTCAGTCAGTAATAATTACAATATCAATACTATAGTAATATTGAATTGCTAGTCTTGATAAACATTTTCTTAGCTTATTAAAAGTAGGAATTGAAGCTAAACGTTTTTACTTCCTATGTATTTTATTCATGAGTCTGTTGAGGAAGTGATCAGTTTAGCTTGAATACAGGTTTACAATACAACAACTACAAGTGCAACCAAAATACAATAAAGATGAATTAAGACGGTGTGATGGCCACACTAAATGACGACACAGTCAACCCTGTTAAATATCTGTCTCCACTTGTCTGTTCCAGCCTGTATGTATTCAGATATTGCATCATATAGAAAAAGAAACTGGATAAAAAAAGAGCCTCAGAGCCAGCAGTGCAATCATGCATAGAAATGAAAACTCACAGGAAACACAGACAGTTCCGGGGCTGTCAGCAGGGCCAAGAGCGGCTGTAAAACATCATGTTTGATGACCAAGTCTCTGTAGTTAGGTCCATCACCTGAGTTTGAAAAAACATACCCATTTAGGTCTCTTTACAGTATAATCAAAGAACTGAGAAAAGCATGCACAAGTAAATGTTTAATGTAATGAAAACTGCTAAGGGTTACTGTTGGCCTTAATATAATAATTATTTGGTTGAATGTTTCAGAGGAAGCCCTAAACAACATTGTTCATGTTTTTATGTTACTATTATACATCAGTGTTGACTTTCAGTATGCTCTGTTCTAACAGATGTTGTGTTCATACTTCGATCCCATTTTTCCATTGCTTTCTTGTTACTGTACACAAATAGTGTCTTGGCAATAAACTACATTACTTTATTAAATCTACATTTTTTGTTCACAATTGTCCTCAGATCACAAATATCTAGACAAATAAACTCAACAATGTAACTGTCAATATATACTGCCCATCCAAAAAAAAGTCACCACCAAAAAAAGAAAGGCAACATTTTTTTTGGCCGGGTCGCCACCTGGATTTAACTAAGCAAATAGGTCTGAGCCTCCTATATTACTGGAGCAACAGCATGTGGCAGCGGACTACCTGAATAAACTGAATGACCAAGTTATTCCATCAATGGATTTTTTTCTTCCCTGATGGCATGGGCATATTCCAAGATGACATTGTCAGGATTCATCGGGCTCAAATTGTGAAAGAGTGCTTCAGGAAGCATGAGACATCATTTTCACACATGGCATGGCCACCACGGCGTCCAGACCTTAACCCCATTTGGAATCTTTGGGTTGTGGTGGAGAAGGCTTTGCGCAGCAGTCAGACTGTACCATCATTAATGCAAGATCTTGGTGAAAAAATAATGTAACACTAGACGGAAATAAATCTTGCGACACTGCAGAAGCTTATCGAAACAATGCCACAGTAGATGCGTGCCGTAATCAAAGCTAAAGGCGGTCCAACGAAATGTTAGAGTGTATATTAGACCTTTTTTTTGGTGACGACTTTTTTTGGACGGGCAGTGTATATTTGTTTATGTTGACAGTTAATGGTGCAACAGAAGTACAATAAATATTGCAAACACAAACAACTATTATTAGTTTACATTACCTGCAATGTTACCCAGGGCCCAAATGGCCTGCTCGCTGATGTGTGGATGGGGTGATGTAACCAGGCTGATGAAGGCTGGGATGGCCCCTCCTTCCACAACAGCGGATGTCTGTTCTGATGTACCTGAGGCGATGTTGGTCAGGGCCCAAGCTGCCTCAAATTGCATGGGGGGACATTCAGACAATGCCAGAAAACTAACAAACCTTGGGATGAGGCCAGCAGCAATTATGCTGTCAATAGGCGGGTTCTTTTCTCTGGAGAGGAGCTTCCTGTGCATTAGGGGAAAAGAGATCAGGAGTTAATCAGGACAAAGTAACTTCTAGTCATCAGCTGGACGGTGATAAAGTGAATATTGTGTAACTGATTTCTTCTCAACTGAAACAAGCCACGTGTCCTAAAAATCTTGAATCCAAGGCTACAGTATAAAACGCATTTTTTTAGTAGTGAAATGCTCCACAATTTTTCTTAGTGTGGTCAGCATTATGTCAAAGCCTCCCATGATACTGAGTCACAGAACTCCCTCTAGAAGGGTGCCCCCTTCTAACCAAGCAAAAATGGTTAAACACTGCGCATAGTAATGCAATAGGGTATACTGCGCGTCTATAAGGCGCCTCACTTTTTGACCACAGATTTACATTTTTTTTAATAATATGCCACAATTATAAAAAAGGTGGAATAAGTTTATTATCGGTCAAAGAATCATTAAGAATGATTTTACCTGGCTGCTTGAGTAGCCTGCAGCTGATGGTCTAGATTCTGGCTGTTTACACCTCCTACAATCTCCTCCACAGACCAGTGCTGAGGAGGCTATGGAAAAAAGAAAGGATTTGTTATTTGCCAAGCAATACAGAGTCAAACAACAGTTTAAAAAATACCCCACAACATTTGGTGGAACTTGCCTAGAACATAATTAGGTGTTTATGGTCATATTGTAACATCATCATAATCAAATGTTTAAAAAAAACGGAAACCAGCCGTATTTATTTCGAGGCCTCCTGCTTATTCTACCCAGCCAAATCAAATAAGCTATTAAGCGTGAAAGCATTAGAGCTGACGAAGAGCTCTTGAGCTGCTGACTACCTGCGCGTTGGGATCTTTCTCTTGGAGAGGAGATGTCGGCTCGTCCAGAAGACTGTGGACATTTCTCCTCTTCAGGATCTGATCGTCTTTCTTTGCTTTCCGGAGCTCCACGTTGACTTCCGCTCTCCTGCGCCTAAGCTCCTGTCCATAAAAACATAAGACAATATGCTGAGTACAACCAGCCAACGCTACAGTATTTGTGCTGTAATGCTGCGTGTTAGTGTCAGAGCTTACAGTGGCATCTTTGCCTTTGTTTTTGAACTGGTTGAGTCGAGCTCCGTTGTCGTTAACAGCTGACATTCCTGACCGTTGAGCACGACTGTCGGTATATAACGTTACAGACACTCCCTACGGACAAAATGATAGATTACCGCTAAAAACTAAACGGTCGTAACAACGGCTGCCTTCACTAAGTTACTGTACTGTGGTTAACTTCATTTAGCCTTAGCCATCTAGCAGGCGCTGAGTTAGCTAGCAGTTAACCGCTCGCTTGTCATAAAGCCAAGCCGGTTATCTAACGTTAACACCATGTGGCGCTTCGCACAGGCAGTCTACCCGGTAACCAACAGCCGAAACCCAACTAAACAGAAACATGATAAGACGTTATATACAAATTAATTATATGGAAAGCTAACGACTTAAACTTTTCAAAGTAACAATACACGTATTTAAAATATAGATTTGGCCACAGAGCATGTGGGACCCACTTACCTTACCTTCTCTCCTTTTTTTTTTTCCAATACGGATGACGTCATTTATATACCGCCCTGTATTTCCTGACTTTTCATTGGTCAGTTGGAAAACAAGCACCTCCCTTCTGCTCACAGTAAAAAAAAAACGTATCAAACAACAAACCCGTTGTCAAAGGCAACCTCCGTTAGTATCGCGAGATAGAACGGCGACATCTTTGTGGTCTGGTTGTATTTCTTATGGGTTATTTCGGTGATTGCTGAAAAACCTGTTGTGTGGCGGGTGATATTGTTTCCAAATCAGATTATGTATTGTATTTCAAATACTTATAAACACGTTGCAACCCAAATGATTGTTTATTTGATAAATTGTATTTTTCACGAACTACTACGTAATGACCCAGTGGCCTAATGGATAAGGCATCAGCCTCCGGAGCTGGGGATTGTGGGTTCGAGTCCCATCTGGGTCGCATTTAATTTCCTTTTCAGGCCTCACTGAAAACGATATTTGTGCGAAGAACTTACATATCCACCCATTGTAAGCAGATGATAATGAACAAGACAATGTCACTTACAGAAAGTCCCAGGTCCAACCCACTGTTGTGCTATAAAAGGACTGCCGAGTGTTTATTACATCAAAGCACAACAACGCAGCTTAGAAGAAATTGTTGATCACATTTCATGTTTTGGCAGATATTTCTTTTGTTCTTTTTAGTAATGCAATTTGTGTTAGTGTCCCTGTCTTCTTCCAGAACTGATTTTTTATATTAGCACAATGTCTGTTAAATTACCTTAGTAAAAACAAAGATTATTTGAAATTACCTTGAAATAAACCGTTATCTCGAATTATCTGTCATTTTCAGAAGTCTTGCATGTGCAATCTGCATTGACTCTACTGTGTGCTGCAGTTTCTCACTGTAACCACCACATGGCAGTGAAGACTTGGTCTTAATTCAAATCGTCCGTCACATCGACCTAATTCAAATAAGGATTTTATATTATTCATTTAAAACGCCTGAATGATCAAGTAATCAAACCCTATTAAACACTACAGAAAGATTGAAACATTATTTTGGACATAATTTATCAAGAGAGAAACCTAGTTCTCTGTTACCTAAAATGCTTCTTGGTAAATGGGAGAAAATATCTAGAGAACCACATTTCCACTTTTATAGTGCTAAAAACAAAGGGAGCATTTTTAGAATCCGTTTATGAATGAAAGGAGTGTCATGTCAATGTGTTTGTTTCTGTGCTTGGGACGTCCCACCACCTCCCTTCCTGAGTATAAAAATCTCAGGAATCCCACCTCTGCAGTGTGTCCTCACTGACCATCCAGGATGACAGGGATTATTCTGTTCTTCTTGTTTCTAGGGTTTCCTCTTTTCAACACAGACGAACATGTTGTTAATGGTGAGTGTGAACATTTTTTTAGTAAGGATTGGAATTGATAGCTCTAACTTTTTTCTCTCATTCCAAATACTCACTTACTGCTTTATAGTTTTTGTTAGTAAGACTTGGCTTCAGACCTAAAATCATGTGGAACTGACCAAAACATACAGTTTATAGATATGTAACAGTATTATTCTTTTATTTGTCAGAAATATCTCTAAAGATTTTACACAACGTTCAAAAAGTTTAGGTGACAGCATAAATTTACTGTTCCTTATTTAACAAGATGAACAATTGCATCCCAGGCCCAGATAATGAGATAATAAAACAAAATGTTGAGTGAGTAAGACTCAGCATAATTTTATAATTTAGATGGATAACAAGTTGATGGAGAATGGGAGAGTGAGGGTTTATAACTTTATATGATTTTAAAAACTGTTATTCTGTGTATTGTTATCAGCAAAGATGAGTGTCATATTGTAAAATAAACTGTCAACTTAACATAGAGAATTTTATTGATAAACAATTTAAGTGATATGAAAAATAATTTTTATGTTTTATTTTTTATTGTAAGAGAAGTTAAAGTCATGAACCAAGAAATACTTAAACAATGAGGTGGTGATTTTTCATGTATTTGTTACTGTCACCAAATCCCGTAAAAAGACTTAAACCAACATTAACTTACAGTTTATTAACTGCAACATCTGTGAATCCAGAATCTGATTTTATCTTCAGTGCCACAGACCTTCATTGTTATTCAGCTGTATTAAAAACACATCAGTGAATAAACCGTTACACATCCAAGAAATGTGCTCATAAAATCATTTAAAAAATATCTCAAAAGGGTTAAGACCAGTCAGTTTTTAATAGTTATGTAAAAAGGGATGGTCATCACTTTAAAAGCATGTTTTCTTTTTTTCTTTTGTTTTGAAAAATTATTTTCGTCACATTTTTTGTAAGGGAGAAACATGTCTCCCAGTACAGTGGTGTGGCTCACTGATGAGATTTTAATAGTGTGTGAGCAACAGTGGAGCTGTATGGCACAGAAAAATTAATTCATTGTTGGTATATATAACATCACTGGTCTTATCATTTACAAAAAATATTCACAGTTACCATGAAAACTTAAATGCATTGTTCTAGGATGATTATTAAGCATTAAAATATTACACAAAACTGTTTAAATAATTATATGATAATATATATATATATGATAACATTTGTTTGTTTCAGAGCTCTACACTCTGATAGAGAAGGGTCAGAGCAGTTTCTTGGATCCAGCCCTGGGTAACCAAAGCAGACTGCTGGTTAAAGAGCCCTCCCTGCCCATCAATGAGCTGTTAGAGAAGAGCAGCATTACCAGCGAGTCCAAATTCACACTCCATCCTCTACCCTCAGCTGTGTGGCCAAAGCACAGTGACCTGGCCCCCAGCTCTCGACTCCACACTCCCCACAACAAGAGCAAGAAGGGCCCAAAGAGTGACCGTCTGGTGGAGCACAATAGTGAGAAGACCAGAGGAGAAGTTGTCGGCCTGCTTCCCAAAACCCTGCTGACAGGGGCTACAGCTGGTGCCGCCAACAACCAGGACGCCAAATCCAGCATCAGTCCTCTTCAGCAGAGCGAACCAGAGGGGCAGCCCAACTCCAAACCCAGGGCCGGACCCCACACTCAGCCTCAGGCTCAGCCACAGCAACCAGCCCCTTCTCCACGGAGAGACCTCCCAACTCGACGGTTGGACCCAGAGGAGAACCGGCCAGGGAAGTCCAGTCTCTATCAATCAGGTATTGGTGCAGCAATGCGGAACAACAGCCGTCCACCAGTGATCCCCAACCGACGATCCTCCAGCCTACTTTACCAGTTTGACATCCTCAGACCAGGTACAGTACGGGAGTATTGTATCCTGACCTTGAAATCTGACCTGTTTTTGAAATATTGACTTATCCTCAGTTGCAGGATCTTTGAATGTCACTCCCTTCTGTGATTAAATATTTCCAGAGAGCAAACCCAGCTGGTAAAATCTTTGATGCTCAGCATCTCAGTATTTATTACCAGTAATAATATGTGCATTCTGACATTATCCTGACAAATTACTCAAACCAAATACAAAATCTTTATGTTAATTAAAGAATGAATTTGAAAGCATTTGTATTTAACTTTAGGTCAAGTAAAATCTGTTTGCTGCTAATTTATAGAGCCAGTAGGACCTTTGGTCCTTTGCTGCATTTCATTCCTCCTCCCTGTCTTCACAAATTTCCTGCCCACTATCTAATAAAGGCTCATAAAATTTGCCCCTGTACAGTAAGATCCTATCATTTGACAAATATATAGTTAAGCTAAAGAGGAACAATGACTCTGATGGTTTTTGCCTTTCCACAAGAAAACGTCTACCGTCGGCTAGCCAGCGTCCCCTGCCACTAATTACAGCCTGAGATCTGGCTGTCAGTGTGTCCCTTTGTGTGCATTCTTTTGGTTGAGAGGGATTGTAATCACACTGATGTAAAGCCTGTTCTGATAGTGTAATTAAGATGGAAAACATAACACTGATGTGATCCCATCATATACGCCACCTCCTCCAGCCCCCTGTTGAGGAATGCGACGCCTGGGTTTTTGTAATGACAACCTTGTCCTTTCTAATGACGCTGGAATGAGAGTCTGGCTCCGTAGAGGCATAGCAGACAGTCACTCTCTTTTCTTCTCATCCCTCCTTTCTGTCCTCTGCTTGCCTTCTCCTCCACAGAGTCTGACTTCACACATGATGCCTTCTGCCTGAGTGAGTGCAGGAAGGAGAAAGAGGAGAGAGAGTATTACTGCTACAGTGAGTTTGGTATGTACCCAGTGAGAGACAAAGATAGACTTTGTCCAAGCTAGACAAACAAAAATGAAGGCTTAGAGGTTTTGAAAATTCATTTTTCTAGTATTGACTGATTTTCCCACTCAAAATAACATCTGGAAGCATTTTGATCTCCCCAGCTTGTTGTAGGTAGTAATTAACTAATGCATATACAGCTCTGGAAAAAATTAAAAGACCACTGCAAATCAAGACGTTGTCATGGCCAGCCCAATCTCCAGACCTGAAACCTATTGAAAACCTCTGGAATGTGATCAAGAGGACGATGAATGGTCACAAGCCATCAAACAAAGCTGAACTGCTTGAATTCTTGCATCAGGAATATCATAAAGTCAACAGCAATGTAAAGACTGGTGGAGAACACGTCAGGACGTATGAAAGCTGTGATTGCAAATCAAAGTTAGTCCACCAAATAATAATTTCTGAACATTACCTAAGTTAAAAGGTGGTAGGTCTGAAAACACTGGACCTTTCTGGTATTTTGACCAATTTTCATTTTTTGCAGATGAATGTTCTAAATGACAATATTTGTATTTAGTATTTGGATGTTATGTTGTTAGTAGTTTATAGAATTAAAAAAATGTGAATTTTATTCAATACATTTTTAAACAACAAAATCAGAGAAACTGAGAATTTCCATGCAGTGGTCTCTTAAATTTTCCAGAGCTGTATACTGTAAGCAATAACTTAGAACTTATTAGAAGCTGCAGTTCACCATAGTGGGAGCAGACACTGGATCTGCATGATAAGGGATGTTCAGTGTACCTTTACATTGTATGTGAAGTCACAGCCAGTTAGCTTAGCATAACATAGGGTAACAAAATCTGCCTATCACCACCTCAAATCTCACTAATTACTGCATTAATTGATTAATTAAGCAGACTTACCTACAGTAGGTACAAATACAAAGGTGATATGTCACACAGGACATAGTGAGATCTGTGTTGGTTGTCTGGCAATGCTGCAGTAATGACTGATGACCAAATGTAAAAAATCTAAATACACTATCACGATGATATACATTTTCATTCTTTTGACATGTTATGATGTTTTTCATGTTCCCAAAACAGCTGTGAATGGAATAGTTCATGACATTGAAATGGTGCGTAAAGGAATACGCCTCATTACACTGATGGTGAGGAGTGATGGCATCTACAAGATGAATCGTCTCTACATGACAACGGACGGCTTCTTTTTCGAGGTTCGCCTTCTGGTCCTGGACACGTACAAATGCAGCAAACCCTGCCCTGATATCAAACTAGGTAAGCGTAGCTTGTAAGCTGGTGAAACAAACACGCTTATTAGCTAACTTGTATCTGAGTCAAAAACAGGTTTCAACCAAAGTATCTCTTTATAGGATGTGAGAATCCTATTTTTCTGAGCAGAAACAACCATCCAAACTTCTAGACTGTGCATTTTTTCCACGTTAACACTCCTTCTGCTTGATCCCAAGGGACCAGATACATTATAATGGGTCAGATCTACCACAGAAGACGCCATCTTCCAAATGACCTCCTGAACCTGCTGGGGGGCAAACTAAAGCCTGGAGATGGCCTCCTGCGAAGCAACAGCTACGTCAAGAGGTTCAACAAACGGAGACACCTGAAAGCCCTGGAGGCCACCCGCACCAGGTGTAGATGAACCAAACATAAGACTGTCGCCCCTTGCTGCAGGGGAAGAGACATTGCAGCTTAATGAACTGTAATCCCTTAGTATTGAGCAAGAGAGAAGACATTTGGCAGAAGGACTGGGTTTATTTTTGTAGGGATTCTACGATGTATCATTATTCTGGTTATTTTTTTACTAATGTGTTAAGTACTGACTTAGAGTCTCTTTCATAGAAAACACAAGCAGCTCCAATTAAATAGATTTTCCACAATCAATCTTTTTATGTTTGCGGTACCAAAAAGGGAGTCCTGTTACCCTGATGTTACCTTCTCAAAACAGCAACTGAACTCCTCATTCATTCACAGCTGGTTGGCTTTTCTATACTATAATCAGATTTGTTAAATTAATATCAAGAAAACTGGGAACTTTAGTTGCTCTTGTACAAATCCAAATTTTTGAAGTTTTATATTTCCAAATTGATACAAAATGTTGTGTTGCACTGAATGTTATTATTTTGTAATACTCAACCCTGTGCATGTTGTCACTGTGGTTGTTATTGGTAAGCAGGAAATGCACTATTACTGGACCAAAGGGAGGGAATGAAGGGCCTGCAGCAAGCAGCAACAAATCCTAGTGGAGGAGGCTGAGGAGGAGGAAGAATTTAGCAAAGTTAGAGCATAGAACCTCTGCTTTTCAAAAGAGCAGCTTATTTTTCTAACTTAAATTATGTGTCCAAGTTGAAATGTCTGCCCGAGCAGACTGGGACATCAAACAGCACCTTGCTGAATGAGGAGGGTGTGTGTTGTTGTAGGGACTAAGCCATAAATCTAATCACAGGAATCTGATCCTCTCTGCACCTGGACACATGACTCAGAAAAGTGCCTCCATCACTGCTCCTCTTTGGGGATGGCTTTGTTTTCTTGCTTACACACAAACACGTACTCCTCTTGGAAGAGAAAAGGGGTATTTAAAGTATTTGGGCAGGATCAGAGAAAAGAGTGGGTGGGGGCAAGGCGGAGAAGAAATAAAGATGGTTATGTAAAATGGGTTCAGGAAGGAGAGGGGGTGTTTTTCTGAAGGAACTCTTATTTAATCAGAAATCCCTTGCTTGACTGTAGTACAACCTTAAACTCCTGCTTCTTGTGAAAGAGAAAAGATTTGCACTGAATGCTGACATTGCTTTACTATACATAAACCTAATAAAAATCTGTATTTGTTTTATACTCAACGTTCTTGTGAGCAATGTATTTGTCTTTAACCCAATCATCCACTCATACTATCATATACATCTGCCCATTGACTCAAACCCTGATCCTCATTATCATTCCCACTGACTGCACGAGAAGGATTCCCTAAAGTAAAACACTCTAATTAGAGTTTAACAACCATGGATTCCATCTCACTTAGAGACTGACTCAGGGTCGAGTCTCTTCTCTGTCTGTCAGCTTGAGTTGGTCAGTTCCCAGGCTCGATGAAGCCTCTATCTGGGATCAGCGCTGGAGGGAACAGATGCAGGAGGGCAGGAAACAGAAGCCTGCTCCACATCTTGGCTACTATCACAGCAGGAGGACATTCCTCATTACAGAGAATGTAAAGGAGGAGGAAGAGGGAAAGAAAGCGAGGATAGAGGAGGGGTAGGTGGGAATATCAGTCTATCACACAGTCTCCTGTGTGATAGACCCCAAATAACAGGGAGGCTGGGGGGTGGGGAGGGTGAGAGAAAGTGACAAGGGTGGTGGATTGAAACCACTTTGTGCATGTGGTCATCTGTGATGGTTTCAGTGTCCATGTGAGCCTCTGGATTCATTTAGTGGTATGAGTGGGGAGAAAAGAGAGGCAGATGGCAAAGAAGGGTGTGAGAGGGGAATGAAAGGTCAACCATAGACGTGGCTCTTGTTGGTAATTTGATCACATAAAGAGTCTGCATGGGCGGTCATGGTCTTATTCGTCAACGCTCATATACAGCACCTTTAAATACACAGCTCCAGATAATTGACACGAGCTGGTGGTATTATGCCCCCGTCTTTTATCTTTGGTCCTTTTTGCTTTGTATATTTGTATGACCCTTCAGGAAGACAGCAACTTATTAAAATAATTTTCAGTATTGTTTATCTATAGGAAAGATGAATTTAGGGAGAAAACCAATGAACCAGGACTGTTGCTTTGTGATCAACATGCCACAAAGGAAAACCATAATAAGTTATTTAAAATGTATAGTATGCTCTATCAACTCAAGCCAGTGTCCTCTTAGTGCGGGTTCCAAGCCCGGACAAATGGGGAGGGTCGCGTCAGGAAGGGCATCCGGTGTAAAATCTTGGCCAAATCAAACATGCACATCGTAAAGAATGTGATTTCCATACCGGATTAGCTGGGGCCCTGGTTGACAAAAACCGCCCCCATTGGTGTTGACCAACAGGGTGCCGATGGAAACTGTTCTACTCTTGGAATGTAGAAAGCGAGAGAGAAAGGAGGGCAGATGGAGAAGAGTTGTGAAAGAAAGTGCAGAGGATTAATAAGGAGTGAGGGCCATGAAGTGGATGAAGACTGGAAAGGTGGTTGGTCCAGATGACATACCTGTGGAGGTATGGGAATGTCTAGAAGAGAGGGCAGTGGACAGTGACTTGCTGTGAGAGTAGACAGCAGGTAGAAGAGAGACTGGAGAGGTGAAGGTATGCTCTGGATAAGAGAGGAATGAAAGTCAGTAGAAGCAAACCAGAACACGTGTGTGTGTGAATGAGAGGAATACATGTGGAAAGGTGAACATGCATGGAGAAGACATATTGAAAGTAGATGAGTTTAAATACTTGGGGTCAGCTATACAAAGTAATGGACAGAGCACAAGAGAGGTGAAGAAGAAAGTGCAGGCAGGGTGGAGTGGAAGGTGGTGAGTGTGAGGGGTGTGACAGAAGGATAGCAGCAAGAGTGAAAGGGAAGATTTAGAAAGTGGTAGTGAGACCTGCTATGATGTATGGTTTGGAGACGGTGGCACTAACAAGAAGACAGGAGGCCAAGTTGGAGGTGGCAGAGCTGAAGATGCTAAGAATTTCACTGGGAGTGACCAGGAAGGACAGAATTAGAAATGAGTACATCAGAGGTACAGCTCATGTTGAGCAGTTTGAAGACAAAGTTAGAGAGACAAGGTTGAGATGGTTTGGAAATGTAAGGATATTGAATATATTGGACAAAGGATGTTGAGTATGGAGCTGCCAGGCAGGAGGGAAAGAGAAAGACCTCAGAGGAGGTTCATGGATGTAGTGAAGGAGGACATGCAAATGGATGGTGTGACAGAGCAGGATGCTAGGAATAGGGTGAGATGGAGGCAGATGATCCGCTGTGGTGACTCATAAACAGAGAAGGCGAAAAAAGAAGAAGATTCAAGATGAGAACCAGGTTCCAGTCAAAGGCGGCAGACTGATGCAAGTACTGTAATTCACGTTTGGTGATCAGGCAAGTCCCTCTGCGTTTGAAAGGTCTCAGGTGATTTCTACTGAATGGTTTCCCATTTAATTCAGAATCTAGTTCAGAATTCTTCACAGTCTGCAGAGTGAGACACCTGCAGACTCTTTTACATCTGCTCCTTAAAGGTGTTTTTATTTAAGTTGTGTTCTTTAATAATACCATACATCGTGAAAAACTTACATTAGCTAATGAAAATGTGACAGACAGCCCTCAGTGTGTCGGTGATGAGCAGAAACGACCAAAGAAAACAAAACTATTTTGAAAACTGGTGTCAAAAACATTACTTTATTATCTAGGATGAAATGTCCTATCAAGTACAAAAGAGGATTTCTTCAGAGTTGCCACAATCTGTTAAAAACATAGAGTACTTTTTTTTTTATCTGGAGTTACATTTATTTAACATTACTCAAAAAAACTGAGAACTTTTCATTGATATGAATAAATAATACAAGAATGCAATGTCAATATAGAAGTTATGCTGAACTTGTTGGTTTCTTACAAAAACTTTTTTTTTTTTTACAAGAGTTGTGGTGGCAGTCTACCCCATTCAAAACCTTTATGCTCACAATATGCAGCACTTTTAATATAAAGGGCAGTTTCACCTAAATGCAGAGTTCACCTCAATTAAAGAGAAAAAATAGACAGTTAAAATATACAGGTGGGCTTAGTTGCTGGTTCAAAGAGTGAAAAATAAAAGTTTCTACTGCTCTAAAAATCTTCTCTACATATTTGGACAGCAATAATATACAATAGAGATAACAAACAGTGGATGAAACACATCTTTATTAGGTTACAAAGTGACAAATGTGTGTTTAAGACACAGAATAGCTGACAGAAGCTACATTATCTCTCAACTCTTACACAAAATAAAAAAAAAAATCATTTGGATCCAAACTCAAATGTTTGCCAAATTTTAAACAGTTATATCAATTTAACTGTATGTAACTGTGTTTTATGACTGCTCCCCGCCTACAAAAACGATCATCACAGATTACAAAAATGTCCCCAAATATGCTAAAAATGCAGCTATAAAATTTTCATACAAACGATACAAAGACTCCCCAATCCCCTCTCATAGTTTACTCCCAGACATGCTGCCGCAAATCACAACATAACTGAGTTTATGCCGAGTTAAAAAGTCCATTATCAAATTACTTAACCGCGCTTTGATGGCGAGTTGAGAGACATATGTGAGCCAACCTGTCAACGTCAATGAAATATGCTGGAAGAAGTGGCTGAGAGATAACGGTTGAGAGACAGACTCAGCCACTGACAGAAACAGACTCACGGCTCTGACGAGACAATGTGTGAGGGAGCTACAGTACATGTGGGTTTACTTAAGCCTGGGAGAAGTTTCACCTCCCCGTAGGCTTGACAGTCTCTTTTCCTCACTGCTTTTCCTTGACCTCCTTCAACAACACAAGAGATGTGGTGGGTGGGATGGCCTGTACTGGGTGTTTCCCATTGGAAATCAACATGAAAGTAAAGCAATCCTCAGACAAAATAAAGACCTCTTGACCTACTTAAGAACTGTCTACACCCATAATGTTAATCTGAAGGAAAATAATCTTGCTTGTATTACAAATCATATCACAGTATAAGAATATAGTGATGGGGAAGTGGGGAAACACATTGAGATATTATGTACCTGGTTAATGCTTTGTACAGGGCTACACTCCTGAGAGTAAATTAACTCCAGGTGTCTAATGTGGAGGACTTATGTATTCAACCAAGACTTGCTGAATTAAATAGACCTGAATACTGGTTTCAGTGATTAGTTACTTTCAGGTTCAAGATCAAAACTGCGGCGTATGTGGGTCCTGCATATTTAGCCTCATCATGTGAAATCATGAAAATAAAGCTAAAACTCTGGGCGGGAGGAACAAAGCTGACGCTTTGCTAAACAGGATACACAGAAATCGTGATCAGCTACAGTATGAACAGAACTCTTTAAGAGACTGCTGCTGCAAAGAGAGATCAGAGTGCATCTGGGCCTCCAAACAGTCAACTTATCAATCAGCCATCTTGCTGCCTCGTCTGGATCTTCTTGTGGTGGAGCTGCACAGATAGGAACGGATGGTTGAGATGCAACAGGCTTCCACACAGCTGCCCCTGGTCTGAAGACAGGACCTCTGTTAATATGTCCCTTTGGATGAAAAAGGCTTTTCAGTTCACTTCCTTCCCCTTAGCACGGCTGTGTTTGATGCTAGGTGCTTCGACTCCAGTGCAAACTGACTTCCTCCTCTAGAGAAGGCTCAGGAGCAGCCTGATTTGGACCATGGGGATTAATCATTCAGAGGAAACCACAAGGCTTGTCTTTTTGACACTTGTTTTTTAGGAGGGAGCTAAGAGGCTGCTGATTGTAGTTTGTTGTTATGAGACCTACAGAGATGAGCAAAGAGAGGGGGAAGAAACTGTTGGAAAACTTCTTGTTGTTTCCTTTTTTATTAAAAGCTTTACAGTATGACAAAAATAAGCACTAGGGGAAATACAAAAAAACAAAAGAAAACAAACACATTGGATGCCAGTGGGTCAGACACTTTGACACAGACCAAGCAGCCATGTTGGTGAAATGTTTCTGAAGTGTATGATGTGGCCCAATGTTGACCTATATACACAAGAACTTACTTTAAACTGGAGACCGCCAAGCTTGCCATATTTAAAACATGAAAGCTAAACTAGATTCTTCTCCAATCTATCTTTACAAATCCTACCATTATTTTGTTTAGAACATGAAAATAGTCCTTCACAAAAAGATACAATATGCACATAAAATAACATTATACATGGGTACAGCCAAAAAAAAGAAACTATTAAATGTTGCATGTTTTTTTAAAATTCTCGGCTAAGAAATGAGGTAAAATGTTCTGCTGCAGCATGTTATGACCAATACAATAAACAACACTTCTGTCAAATTAAAAGATAAGTTATCTGTGTGTATGGAACTGAACTCAGATTTCACAATCAAATTCAACACCTTGTTGTGTTTTCAAAGTTTAATCTCATGAAAGAAAATGACAACTTAGCTAAACTTCATATTTTGCCTTATATCCAACTCAAATATAAACAAAATATCAGTCATCTGTTGCAAGAAGAGTAAGAAAATACATTTTCCCTTGAATGCTTTGTGTTACCAACATGGCTGCCATTATTAGACAGTAGAAACGTTTTCTCTTTCTTTTGCTTCTAAAATAAAAAAGGATCACACCTACAGTGTGGCTTAATATATGCACTTTCTTACAAAGTTTTTAACGCTGTTTTAAACAAGTAAAAACAGCCAATTTTTTTTTTTTTGTTTTAGAGTGACCCCGGCAACCAGGAGTTTGACATCACAATCTGTAAGAGAGGGAGAGAGAGAGAGAGAATGGATGATGTAAATACATGCGGGTGAAGCACACCACTGTTTTAGGCACATAAAGCCGGATGCAAACCACAAGACTTACTGAACTAAGCGAATTGAGATGATACAAGACATGAAATGTTCAGCTGGTTCTTCATTTAATAAACACCATAACCATATTAAACCTAAATTATTATTATTATAAAAAAAAATACATGAATCAAACTGGGTCTAAATAATATTAAAATCTTGTAGTGTGCATTAACACAAAGCAATCACGTCACACAGCAAGGGCAATGCAATGAGGAGAGATCAGAGAAACAATCAAGCACAAGCAGGTAGAGTTATTAGGGCACATATGGTTGCATAAGGCTCAGCAGCTGCTCCCATACTATGGACATGAACAGTTGCGACAGCAAAACTGACACACAGAATGGGGCACAATTTGTGCTTGAAATGGGTTTGTAAATACATGAAATAAATCTCTATCTCAGCCTGAAACCAAATAGTCACTTAGCACTTCAGATGTGAAGGCTCAAAAGGGAAAAATCTGGCTTTTTCTTGGACTACGTTTACTTGGCTCTAAATAACATAACTCCACTAAAACCCCAAATAATAGCACAAAATGTACATTGATTAGATGGTGAAAGCTGCAGCAGACACAGTGCATTGCTACGGGCGGAAAAATCAGCAGAGCAAAGCCTGGATGTGTGTAAAATGAACATCGCACCGGGATGGAACGAGGGTGTGACTGAGAGCTCCTACTGTGCACAGAAGAAAAAGCTTATGTCGGCAAACCCATGTATGACTTTAATAGCTGAAAGAAATGAGGCCTTGAAAATGGCACAACACATGATGCATCTCTCTTACAAGCTCACATACGTGGAGATTTGTGATTCAGTCAGTGTTTTATACTGACTTGTTCTGCTGACAGAACAACCCAGCTTTCTGTAGGAGCGTTTAGTGATGACCCACCCAAAAAAACCCAGCAGAATAAAGAAATTCAAGTCTGTTGCTCTCATCGAAGAAAAGTCTTATATCTACCCAACCTCCGATACGGTCAGTCACAGAGCAACTGGACCAGCTTTTTTCTTAAGGACACCTCATTCGGCAGGGCAGCTGCTCTCATACTGTCACTGCCTTTTTTTTTTTTTTTTAAATCATCCTCACCACCAAAAGCATCTTACCTGCTGGCTTTGAAGCTTTTGAGCTTCTGGACAAAGAAGTTCTCCAGAACCTCGGCACACTGGTAGAAGGGCGAGTCACTGGGGTTGTAGTAGCGGCAGTTATCGAAGATTTTGGTCATGTCCGCTACAAACTCTGTCAGCTTCACGTACTCGCGCTTCTGTAACCTCTCCTCCATGGTGGAAAGGTCTAAGAAAAGTGGTTGAAATATAAATTTCATTAATTATTGTATGTACAGTTTGTAACGGAAAGAAATCATTCCAAGCTTTTGCAGACAAAAATCACAAAGGCAGAAGCAGTAGAAAGATATCTGACAACTCAAAACGCTTACTTCACAGTAATTGTAGCATATGTGACATGTTTTTGACAGACATTCAAATATGTTTCCTGGGAGCACAGTTCATTATCTTCATATGTGACAGCAAAAATCCAAAATCTCAGCCAGCTTTAACCATGATCGTTATGCGCCTTCCAGATCAGTAACTGAGATCTGACCGATTTATCATTCTTGAGGACAAGGTCATTATCTGGCTCTCATTCCTAAGAAAAGAAAAAAAACTGGATGATATTAATGGAGACTTTAAGAGTCCAGGGGGAGAAGGAGGTTTCAGCATTTCTAAGCTGGTTAAATCAAGTTAGAAACCGAAGAAAAAAGAATACTTTGTGAGGAAGGTGACTGGCTTCACATAATCTCTGCTGCTGCTGGTGATTTGTTCTGCACAGTCTCGCAGAGGCTTCGGTTTAAATAAACATATCCGACTTTTAACCTCCTCCGCCCAGCAGGCCAAGGGTTTGCAAACCTCATGGTCAATATCAAAGACCCCCTTCTTTTCTGTCATCAGATTTCATCTCAAAAGCCTCCAAAAACTACCAACGGCTGCAGCTATGTCAGCCAAATGAACTTTTTATTTTTTGAAAATCAACAAGGTCTTTTTCTTGTAGTGTAAGGGAGTAGGGAGGACTAGAGTTTCCAAGACCGAGCAAAGTGTGGGCCTGGTCCCTTTCCACAGGGAGCTCGGCAGACCTGGACGAGCTCATTAACGGTTTGTTTGTGTGGAAGTTCAAAAAGGCCCTGTTGACGCAAGTCCCCATTTACATGGCCGGTTTGATCTGAGTTGGAGGGCTTCCTCCCTGCTGGCCTCCTGACGGCTGTGTATTAATGTCCAAGATACAGAGTCTGGGTGTTACTTCCAATGCCTAAAGCAATTATGAAATAAAGGAAACAGCACTACTGATGCAATTTTATCTTCCTAATAGGAAAATAAATCTACCTACAAAGGTAGAAAAGTCAATGATCAAGTCAATGAAAACAGACAGCAACAAAGTACAAGTAATGTTAGGTAAATGAGAAAAAACGCGTTTTTGAAACAATTGATTTCAAGATTTTCAAAAGGATGTCAACAGGAAACTATGAAAAAAAGATCCCTGAATGGCTGGGTTTAATATTCTGTGAATTTCCAAATGTAGTAAAGTTAGTGTACACAAATACAGACACTCTGTAGAAGCAAGAACACAGAGAAAGAAGAGTATTGTAGGAGGTGGCATAACAGGTAAAAAAATCTAACTAAAATTTCAAAGCCTTAAGACATTTTCTCCACTCACCCATTGGTTCCTTGATGACCCGGTAGTAGTCCGGGGCATCATTTGTATCCACTGGCTCCAGAAACGGCCACGCCATTTTATGTGCCTGCACAGGAGGGAAGGCCAGAGAAGGAGACAGGGAGAGCGAGAGATAAAGAGAAAGAAAAAATACTTGAGAAAGCTGAAACCAATGAAGAAAAACAAACAGCGCCACAATAATGACACTGGAAGCAGGTGGGTCAACACAGATGTTCTCTCTAGCTCACACACACACACACACACACACACACACACACACACACACACACACGCACACACACACACACGCACACACACACACACACACACACACACGCGCGCGCGCGACAGAGGAGGAGAAAACACGAGGAGCAGTGGCAGGAGTAGGAGTACGAGAAAAGAAAGGGAAGCTAGAGAAAATATTGAGCCCAGACAGACCAAACCCATCAAAATTAAGACGCACACAGAGGACTTTTGTTTGCTGCTCGTTCACTGCAGTGGCCTGATGAGGAGCTGACTTAGTGTTTGGCCCGTTGCTGATAATAAAACCACTACAGTGTTAGTGCTGATTCAGCTACAGCGGAGAGTGTTTGTGTACATGATGTATATGTGCAGTGAAACAGCACAAAGTAAAACCTCCTCAGAATTCAGGTAATGCAGTTTCGTGTCTTGTAGAATTAGGTTTAACTACACTTATCTGTCAGTTCACAGGAATGAAATAAATGAGATGAAATAAGCCTTTAAAAAGTTATGTGTAGTATTTACCTGGATTAGAAAAAAGGTTGCACATCACTACACCGTTTATTTCTTTCCACTTAACAAGGTATTGTTTGACATCTATGTTGTCAGACAAGGAAATAATAAACAAATAATACCCAACTAATATTTTATGTTACATTTGATTCAACAATGATTTTTACCTGTAAGGAACGCAGGACTCTCCGAAGGCCCTCGTAATCCTTGTCAGTGAGCGGAGTGAAGACGGTCATAGCGTCCTCTGTCGACTGACACTGCGGACACACGTATTCATCAATATGGTTTGCCTCGCTCTGCAGGATCCCCACACAGCGACCGTGGTACCAGTTCTGACACCGATCACAACCAATGTAGAACCTGGGAAAACAGGTAAAACGAGTACTGACTTTGATTTATGTAGTTTCTGTTTTATTCTTGGACATCTGCTATTGACATTTTCAGATGCTATGACCGAGCATTTCATTTAAAGAAATATAACTTGTTTACAATCCTTACAACATTAGCAAACGTATCAGCAGCAGAAGGATGTGTGTTCGCACACACACCCACAAACACACAGTTGCTATAACTACTTACTGGGACTCATCATATGGAGTCTGACAGATACAGTACAGCTCCTCTGTGCTGCCCTCCTGGCCCCGTTTGCACTCCACACAGATGTAGTCGTCCATTTTCTTTGCCTCTTTCTCCGTGATGCCTACACAGTCTCCATGATACCAGTTGGTACACAGATCGCAGCCAATGTAGAACCTAGAAAACAAGAATAAAAAGTTATCGTCATTGATGTCTCACAGTAGAAACTGACTATTTTACAGGACACCAAACTCTTTAATCCTTTTAAAAGGTACACAGCTTTTATAATCATCAAAGCTCACAAAATAGTGAGCAGTGTTACTCATTAAGACCATACGTGGCCTGTCAGATTAGATCAGTTATGGTAATGTCCATCACTTCTGATATCAGAGCTGTAATGATTCAGCCTTTGTCTGAGATGGGCTGTGGTGTGTGAATGTGCTTCAGTCTACAGGCTTGTGTTAGACAAGTCAGCAAAGTTTTTATTGTAAAGTTGATTTTTTTCCCATTTTCTAAGGGATTTTTCCCCCTCTTTTGATGATTAAGTTTGTGTGCTGATGTCACCCATATTTCCCTCCTGTGTAATAACGTTATCATACTTTGTCTCATCGTAAGGCGTCTTGCAGATGCAGTAGAGCTTGGTGTCCTTCTTGTTCTCTTTTGTGCTTGTTGTTGAAATCATCTTCTTCTTTTTGGATTTGGCTGATGTCACAGTCTCCCTCTCCTCGTCCCGTTTCCTCTTGTGTGTGGAGGTGATGGTTGTGGTAAGGTGACCGGTGCCATGCGTGTGTGCTAGAGCGTGCTGCTGCTGGTTTTGGGCGGCAGCAGCTGCAGCCTGGGCTGCCTGGAGGGCTGCAGCCTGAGCCCTCTCCTTCTCCCTTCGGATTCTCAACAAGTCCCGCTTTAGCTCCTCCTGGGGAGTGTATTGTCAGGACACATGCAGTTAAAGCACACAGATGATACTTAAACTGATGCCAGAATAATTATATTATTTTTAATATACCTTCCTGTTTGTTAAAAGATGGAATTTGAAAAATATATCCGTTTCCTTGTTCATACCTGGGCCTCTATTTGTAGTTCCTTGTCCAGGAGTGCCCGCTTCTTCAGGATCTCCATCTTGAGGCTCTCTTTGTGCCGGTAAAGAAGCGAGGAGAGCTTGCTGGCATTGGCCAACTTCCTCTTTGCCTCTACCACTTCCTCCTTCTTCCTCCTCTTAGCTGCCTGCCTCTCATCCTTGTCTATCCGGTCCAGGATGTACTTCATTACCTGGTTGCACACGATCATCCTGGACAGAAGCAGAGAAGAGAAAGAAAAGTGAGGAAGGAATGTAATTAAAGGCTTATTTCCACCTTAACTTTTTTACGTTTTAGCAGACCATAAATGCATATTATAGAAAATAGTATAAGTACTGAATAGATGTAGAACAGCCTCTAACCTATAACACGGCTTAAGCAACAGTTCTTCTAACGACCCATGTGGAATAGGGCTGTGGCCTATTTAGGTTATTTTTAAGGAACAAAATACAACTAATATTTCTGCTGAGAGAGGAGAAGAATAAAAGACAAGGGAGGCAAAGGACTGTCGCACTTCTGAATAGTGAATTCAAGAAGCCAGTAGAGTCAGAGTTACAGATGAAGAACATTATCCCTCTGACACACCAGTGGGTAAAAGCAGAGTATTAATTCAAACAATGCTTCAATGTTTCAAAAAGCACAACCTGCACAAATACTGGCTATTTCAGAAATGTGAACATCTAACTTTCCACATGTAAAAAAAGGCAGTTTGTGTCAATGAACAATGAAAGCATTTCTCTCAGCACAGGTCCTTGCGGCATTCTGGCCACTGGGCAATGCAACTACAAGGTCTTGGGTTTGACTGAGGTTCTGGACTTCTGTTGTATCTCGTCCCTACTTGGCTCTAAATCACTCTGTTCTCAGCTTTGAACTATCAGCTGAAATACCCAGAAGAAAACTCAATCTTGGAAACACAAACTGTTTGCTATTCCCTACAATTTCGACTTTTACTGCTTGGAAATGCATAGAGTGCAGATGATTTTCAGCTTCTAAAAACAGTGTGAACACTTTCTGCATAACTTGACAGATGAATCACAGAAACAAACAGCGCAGCCTTTTGTTTTTTTGAACCAAATGTAACTTAAAAGTGAAGCTACATTTGTTACATCACCCCTACCCCCTAAGTTACTGTGCTATGTGTCTTACAAATGTTAGAGATGATGTTCATTTGTGCTTCGGTAGTTGGGGAGTGGAGCTATGAGCTGGAGGAGAGGTATGGTGAGAGATGCACAGACAGAGGATGACTAGGAAGTTGATCTGCTCTTGTAAACATGACAAGGGAAGGAAGGGGAGGTCACACACTCAAATTCAAGCAAATTAAAATCCACATGTTCATTCTGGGTTGTGTGAAAGTAGAGGAGGGCAAAATCTGGGGCCGCTGCAAACATTTTGTCGAAATGACAGCAAGAATTTATGGTTCTACGTTCCGAGTATGTTCACCCATGTTTGCTAAAATTCCAACTAAGACTGAAAGTTGTTGGTTCATGCTGAGCTACAGAATGACTCGTTTAGTACACGTCTGTGTGAATAGCACACAAACACGTCCGTGACTGCTGAGGTCGAAGATGGGCCAGAGTTCGTATGGCGTGTACACTGAAGTACACACTCTAAACGCAGTGTGAAAGTGGAAGATGCTAATGGAAAAAAAGACACAAACAGAGTTGATGTCACAGTTCCAAGTTATTACTCAGAGAATCATGTTTTGAAGGAAAAGCGAGAGAAAACGATGAAATGAAGACATGGAAAAAGGATGAAAACTAAATAGAGAGACAGACAACAGACAGAGCTGCTGTAGTGATGTCACGATAGTCTGGGTTTGGTATTTCAGGTCTGTGTGAATGGTCACAGTGTTGACACACCATCTGTGGACATAAACATGTGGTTGTCAGGGTCAACTGTAGGTCACAGTACAACCTCACTACAGTATATAAAACAGGAAGGAAGGAGCCTCTGCATACATCCCAGCACTTTGTTTTATAGCTATAGTAGTTCTAACTTGCAGACTACAACAGTTTTTTCAAGATAAAAAAGTATTATACAAGTAGTATATGGCCCATAATAAATTACTACTAAAAACTAAACTTGTTGGGGCTGTTAAGAGACTCGTGTGACTTTACTGTATAACACCTCTCATTTATAAATTGATACGTCTCTGTGTTCCTGCTCGAAGGGTCACAGGGAGGACGTGCAGCTGTTAGTGGCTACACACCCTAATGTTCCCATGCTGTGTAGTACCTCCCAACGTGGTAAATCAAAGTCAAATGGAGAGAGGAGAGGACAGAATATAGACTGCATAGCTGGTGATGTTACAGCTCAATGTGATCATAACACAGAGCTAAATAATGCCATTTCTGACACACACACACCTCTGATTTTCTTCTCTCTCTGCTGGTGTCATGGTCTTCTTCTGTTTCAGGTGTTCGATCACAGCGTTTTGTTTCATCACAACCTGAGAAAGGAGGAACATGTCTTAACAAAACATGTCTAACAACAGATATTTACAGTTTGAGGGGAAATGGTTACACTAAAGCAAAAAGGTCATACCAATCATAAAAAATAGGTGTATTTATTACATACGACTAGGTGAGAATATGAAAAGTATGTTACCTACATGGTCACATACACAGCAGGACCAACATATAGTATGTCAAATGTACAACCCCACACAGACACACACACATCTTGCTATACTTGTGAGGACACTCATTGACATAATGAAGTTCTGTGGATGCAGAATGAAACGTCTCTACTTTAAAGAAAGAAGTCCAGTTGCCGTGACTCAGTCTTCAGACAACTTTACCTGGATGAGAATCTTCACAGTCATTGACATAATGAATTCCCTAAGCTTGTAGCATCACTACTACTTTATCCTAACCAAAACCTAATTTAAACCTTTAAACCTAAAACCTTGTCTTAACACCTAAAATGTCAGTATTTGGAAAATAAATTGTCTACACAAGGAAATAAAGACACACACACACACAAGCACACACACAAGCACACACACAAGCACACACACACACAGACACACAGACACACAGACACACACACACAAGCACACACACAAGCACACACACAAGCACACACACAAGCACACACACACGCACACACACACACACACACACACACACACACACACACAGACAGCAGCACTGGCAATTTTAAACCCAACAAACAAAGACAGGGGCTGTAAAAATAAACCCAGTCTTTCTGGAGAGTTGGATGACGATGACTGTATATGTGGTGATGGCAGGACGATGGCGAGCTTTGGACTGAGATGGATGACTTGGCTACGACGGGTGCCTGAGCACATGCCGCCCACATACACACCTGTTTCTGAATGATGTCGCTCTGGCTGGCTGCGCTGAGGGCTTGCTCTCTCTTGGCCTCTGCAGCTTGTCTCTTCTTCTGCTGCTGCTGCTCTCTGAGCTGCTGGATCCTCTGCAGCTGCTCCTGAACTGAAGCTGTCTGAATGGTCACCACGTTTCCAATCTGTGCAGACAATATCGTGTGATAATTAATTAATCAATTCATGTTGCTTTTTTTTATAGTTTTAATTTTCAATTAGACACTCAGAGAAAAAGTTTAAAGGAGCAGGATGCAGATTTGTTTGGCAAACACCTCTTGACAGCAGATATCTAAAAAGTTGCCAGTTAAAGCAATGAATGAATAAACTCTATGACATCTCTAAATATCTATTATATATTGGTATTATATATAACCTTAAAGCGTGTTATACGTTAGATGGCACGCTTTGTGGTGTGCGGTTATATAAACTATGGTCTAACGTGCTCTAAAACATACCTAATATGCTACAGGTTGACAAACCAAATGTTCTGTTTTGATTTCCTCCAATTCTACTAAAATAAAAACTCTTAGAAAGGTTTAAAGCTTATAAAAGGTGATAAAAAGTAAGTGTCAGGTTTATTCTTGCTGCACTACCTGTCCTCCCTGAGCTGAGGTGGTCCCGCTCTGTTGTATCTGGATAGGAAGCTGCAGTTTGATGTGCTGTGGCAAAGAGCCTCCACCCTGCTGTGCCTGCAGCTGGGCCAACACCTGCAGATATGACACAGAGGGTGCATAAAGTTAACTAAGCTAAACTGGAAAAAAAAATATGGTTTTGTTTGTACATTTATAAAATATTATGATGATTTTGGTTGCAAATGGCGAGTTTGAGTGTACACAGCCAACTTTTATTCAGGCTCTCTATAGAATTTGTTACATTATCCAATAGAGTGATGTTTAATGGTTAGTAACAGACAACAGACATCTCTGGCGTATATAGTTGCCTTTCCTAATCATACCTGTACCTGCTGCTGCAGTCCAGACATACTGATGAGCTGAGGCGTCTGCTGCAGCTGCAGCTGGGTGGTTCCTCCCTGTGTTTTCACCTGCAGCGAGGTGGGAGACTGAATGGGCATGTGGGCCTGTGTCTGTGGGGGTAACTGGCCCTGTGGGGTTGCTGAAGTAGGGCTGGTAGTGGTGGTCAGTGGAGTTGCCCCTGCCTGCACAGGGGCGGCAGCCTGCTGGGCAGGTTGGGCCGGGGTTTTGACGGAAGTGGAGTTGGGCTGAGCAGGAGCTGTGGTTACTGGAGAGAGGTAGGGAGGGAAAGAGCAGACAGAGGTTTAGGGATAAGCAAGAGAATGCAACTGTTAAAATGTCACCTGTGACAAAACTGAACTGTCAAAGCAATAATATGTTTACTTGATGATAATTTATTTTCAAGCGCTTAACTCAGTGTTGATGGACAGCTGGGTAAAAAGCGATTTGTGCTAACAGATAACTACTGGGTGAATCATGCTTGTTTCTTGTCGCCCATTACCAGTGCTTGATGTCGTTGTGGGAGCTGAGGCCAATGGAGTGAAGAGAAAGCGCTGCACCTGGCCGTTGGGCAACGCCGCCTGCATGAGCTGCTGACCTGGTCCTGGTATGACAGTGACCCCTTGAGGTATGATCTGCAGCTGACCTGTGGTTTGGCCCTGGCCCTGAATCATCACTGTTAGAGGCTGTTGGGTGCCACTAACACCAGCCTGTCGATCCACACCTGATCCAGCCTGTTGCTTCTATGGGAGGCAGAGAGGGCGTTTGTTAGAGGGTGAACAAATCAGTCAAGTGCTGTCTAATCCAGACTATGATGGCTGAGATAAAGAAGTAAAGAAGGTAAATTGATCCAATCCATGGGATTTATCGTATCTTCTAATTGTGTCAAGTTTTTTTGTATTTTTATCAAGTTTTTCTCAAGTTTCTCCCTCTGCCCATGTATTCTAAAGTTTTACTTTGTTCAAGTAGTTAATATTTCATTTTGTGAATTTGGGGTCTGACTTGTGCATTTACTGTTACTGTAATTAAAGAAAACATGTACAGAGAAACTTTATTTGCTAATTCAGAGGTGGTAATGTCCAACCTCGCACACAAGATGAAATACTGGTGTTTTCAGTGTCTACTCACTAACCTGTGTGAGCTGGGTGAGTTGCGCCAGGGTGAGTTTAACCTGGCCTTGCCCTTGTGCCCGCAGGGTGCTGGGCGGTGTTTGGGCTGCTGCCTGTCCTGCCGGGGTAGGACTGGCTGCCCCCTGGCCAGTTACTGTGGCGACAGGGCTGGCACCAGATATTGCTGTGGAAACTGCCTGGCCACGAATAATCTGCGTCACTACTTGCTGTCCACCCTGACCTGGAAGAGAGAAGTGGTAAATGTGATATTCAGGTGGTCCCCTAACACAGAGACATACTGACAGAGATAAGATGAAACAAGTGAAGGATGACTTTGACTGTCACTGTTCAAACTCTTATCAAAATTACTTTACCTTGCTGGACCATAAGGGGTGTTCGGAGTATTGTCTTTCCCATGGGTCCTGTCTGTTGGATTGGAGTCCGGATCACTGTCATTGGACGGATCTGACCACCAGCTGCCAGAACCTGTTTTATTCAAGAATTTACTAATAATCGTTTCAAAGTGCGCAGTTCCTTCCTAAACTGTCAGAAAACTGTGAGGTCAGACAGTTTCAATACAGAATTATAAATATAAAAGACATATATTCTATAGTAAAAGGTACCGTACATAGTAGTGTAAACTGTATAACATGCAAACAGCAAAGGTAACAACAGTAACAGCAAAAAGAGCAAGGACATGGCAGATGTACCTGTTGCTGAGAGCCTGGGGTATTGGGCCTGATGTTAAGTGTGGTGGTGCGGGGTTGGAATGTGGTATAGGTCTGGGTGCTGCCCGCTGTGCTCGATGGGATGATACCCAACACTTTCTGTTGAACCACACCTGCAGAGAGCAGAGGAGCATGGACAACACAGTGAACAAGTTTACAGGCTGAAGAATGAAGCATGATAAGAGGGGCTGGATTGAAGGAAGCAGTTTGTCAGTGTTGATAATTAGGTCAAATTAAATCACAACTTAATGACATAAAATGGAGCAGAGGGAGAAGGTGGTTTAAACTAAAAGAGCAAACACATCCACTTGCAAGTTTTACAATGCACAAACAATACAATATTATGGTTGGATGATACAAATAAGAAGTTGTACAAAGGCACTGCATTAATACAACTCAATACATTATTTATGGGCTTCCCTCCCAGCTAGATGACTAACTTTTGAGCACAGCAATGGCAAATATTAGTTGGGCAGGTAAACAAAATCTTCAAAGGCTTACTGAAAGCTTTACTTGGTTTCCCCCAGCATACCTGAACCCCCTCATAAATCCTGCATGAATACGATCCCTTCCCTTTAACTTTAACCAGACAAAGGGAGTATTTCATATTTGTTCACCAGGCTCTGTGCCTTCATGGGCTCACGTGAAGCTGATGGCCGAGATGGAAATCATAAGAGTGTTGCTCTTTTTCCTTTGCTGACTTCTTGCTGCGGTTTTTCAACCGCAACCAAGCAGGTAAACCTATACATCAAGGGTTTCCCTCTTCAAACAGGGATGTTAAACCTGGTCGTAAGACCTGGGGAGTAGCTGCGCTGGTCCTACACATCAAAACACTCCTTTCTATGAACGAGCTCTTCATAGGTCGGGGAGTTGGGTCTCTAGTGAATGAAGAGGTACACTTTCATTCAAAAAGATGGAGGGGAAAAAAGAAAAAAGCAATTCCACTATAGAGGGCTACCTGTCTGGGAAGCTTACCTCAGGGTAAACTTGTTTTCCTTCCTAACTTCCCTAAGCCTTTCCAAAGCAAACAAGGAGCCCAACAGTCATGCTGGATAAATACACATGTCCAATAAATGGTTACACTCCACCTGAACTTACTTTCTCCTTCATGGTAACTTCAAAGGTAAGGAAAATCACTTTCTTTGTATCCTTGGTGAATATCATTCTTTTTATCCGCTGATTGATTTTTTTTTATTTAAGCACACCAGCATTAAATGATACATTTAAAACAAACACAGATGCTATTTTTTATGGCATGGCTTGTTTCAAAAATCAAGAAAGATTCAGATGTTTTCCACATTTTTGTGTTATTTAGCTTGATCAAAAGGGACAAATAAGGCTGTTAAAAGGGCTTAAATCAGGTCAACTTAATGTATATTGCGAAACACAGAGACGACTTACAATTTCTCTCCTATTCTGTTTTGTATCAGAATTTCACTGAGGAATGTTTTACCTTTCAAATATCAAATCTGGATCTAAAAAGTACATGTACACAGTAATCTAATGTACACAGCATTTAGTCGTATAATTTTTAAAAAGAACATTTAATGAAACCTGTAAACATGAGGGGTTTCTTAAGTGTTAAAAGTCAGAAAAGTTAGTCATCATCTGATAATTTGACCGCCATGTGGTGCAGAGTATAAACTATCACCTCATCTGTGGTGTCAGTGTCAATATTAACATTTCAAAAAAGTTAAAAAGCAGTGAACTTAAGTCTTGATTTAGAACCTCAGACTACACAAGTCAAAAACCATCTAACCAAAATAACAGCTTTCCATTAGATTAACATGCCGAAAAGACACAACCAGACACGATGTGGCATGCCAAATTAAGTTGCTGACTCCAGATGCTGGCACATAGTGGGCACCACAGTGAGGCTGGTGCTGAGGAAGCTGCCACTGTAACGACAGGCTGTTTCTAAAGTATTAACACAGGCATTGGCAGTGGTAAAAAATGAACCAAGGGCGGATGGGCAGCAGGCAATTTAAATTAAAATCACATACTGGCTGTCAGATTCTAGAATGTTATTATGTTTGGACTAAATAAATTATCACTCCTGAATTAAGAATGCAGTTTGGATAAGTGGACAGATGCTTAGTAGTGCAGAACTGGTTATGTCTGCGTTTTGTGCATCTGAATGAAACAGTATCATCAGACTACAAGCTCTGCAAGCTTAAATAACCAACAACCTGGAAGTTTTAAAGTGAATGACTACAAAGCGTTAATGTTAGCCTATGTGTGGGTCCAGATCTGGTTTATAAATAATTGTGGCTTTGGAGTTTTGCTAAACTGTGACAAAGCTAAATGAAGCGCTTTCAATGTAAAGGGAAGTGCCACTGTAAAACTAACTGTGACCAATGTGTGGGTTGGAAATAGTGTATTTAGCAGTAGAGCAGCACCTGAACACCTGACAACTTCTTCTACGTTGTGGGATTTAAGAATAATTATCTACTTGCATACACCAGTGGCAATCAAATAATAAATGTCTCTAATTTCAAAATATATGGACTAGACAGCTAGTATTAATAGCATTCAAAGGGAACAGAGAGTAGCTCAGTCCTTCTGAAGCGCTTACAATGGTGTTTAATTATCGAGCCAGATCTAACCTGGCTCCTTTGGTACTTTTGAAATATCTCTGCTGTCGGTCCAAGGTGAAGAAACAAAAACACAAACATGCACATCATAAAATGGTCATGGACGGAAAGAAGAAATGTTTACTGAACAAATGTAAGTTGTGTCCACTATTTAGTGTGAATTTAGATTTTAATGAGGTGTGACTCATTAAAACCTGCCATACCTCCTTGTGAAGTTGGCACATTCACGGTGACGATCTTACTGTTGGCGGGCAGCGGCAGCTTGGTGGTCACTACCTTTCCACCCACTGACGTTCCTGTAATCTGGAAAGTGTGCCCACCAGATGTGGCCACAGTGGTCTCTGTGCCTGCTCCTAATAAAGCAAACAAAAAATTACAACAAATACTGTTGCTACTCTAAATTAAATAATATCACAACTTCTTATAAACTACAGGGATCAGCCATGATCACCAATGTGCTCTAATACACTGATGGTTAAAAATTCAGCTCAAAACGCACTAACAATGTAACATTTACATGAAAATAACAAGGCAACATCTGTCCTGTTCCTCACATGCCAATCATTACAGTGCTCTGTAATGTACCTTGTGTGCTTTGACCCTGCTTGACCCACGTAGCAAATGACTGTTGGAAGTTCTTGTTCTGCTGGAATGTAACAGGGGTTCCCATTTTGGTGGACAGAACCACCTTGGTGCTGGGGGTGCCCTGGCCTGACAGTGAACCGACAATGACTTTGGGCGTGGCAACAGACGCTGTGGGAGTCCCTGTTTGAGTAGCTGTGACTGGGCCTGGTTTCTGCTCCAGACGCTTCTTAAAAAAAAAAAAAAAGGGGGGGGGGAAGGGGAAAAAAAGGGAAAAAACTTGGTCAGTACATTAATAAACAAACTAATTAAATAATTATAATTCCTATTAACCTACTGATGAAATACTAAAATGTTAAATCAATGAGGTATTTAAGTGGCACAGACTAGCATGCAAGCACAAACTAAATGTGTGTTCTCTTAGCCAATAATTGGTTAAAAATAGATGGACTGTACTGTAATACGACAGTAACAGTACTATAATACAGAAATATGTAAATCCGAGTGATTGAATAGGTATACCTGAGCCATTTCTCCACACACAAATAAAATGTAAGCCTTTGGTGGCAAAAGTACTGAACTGAACCACACTCACCTTGGCCTGCTCTGCTGCCTGAGCTTTCTCCTTCTCCACCCTGTAAAATGACATGTTTGTGAAACAGCAACGTTTCCACACATTTTATAAGCTAAAAGTGATTATGTTGACTGGTTCGCTTAAAGCTTAAAGCAGTCGATTACACGACTGACATGTGTAGAGATAAACCGTTCTGACACTTGGTGCTCTCACCTTTCTGAGAAGGCTCTGATCTCCCAGAGGTCCAGCTCCTCTTCAGCTACCCATGTCTCAATCACCACAGGGCCTGTTTGCTTGGCAGGCTCTGGCTTCTTGGGGCGCAAGGCACTGGAGCGCAAACCCTTCCTCTGAGGAGTATGTGTTTCTGGGGTGGTGAACATGAATAAATTAAGAAAATTTAACATCTGCATTTCGCGATTGTCGGGTAAGGAAATGACAAAAGACGAGATTTAGAGTTAGATGTTTAATTTGTTTAATAACAAATCCTGTTATCAAAAACACTGTATTACATCTAAAAATAATATTGTCACTGTTTCATTATAGCCATTCAAAAAATGAACAATACAGTTGGTATAGACACATTTGACTAAATGCTGAACGTTACCTTTTGGTGTCTCAGGCACTCCAAGTGGGCAGATGATTTTGCGGATGCAGTACTCTGAGCGAAGGCCATAGGGTCCCACATCACGACGCTTGATGATCTCTGTGGTGGTGATTTCGGTATCAGATGTCTCTGTAGCAATGAGTGGGGATAGGGCTGGGTTGGTATGGTGATGAGGAGGAGAGCCCGAGAAGATAGAGGAAATACACTCCAACATAAAACCAGTGTCAACCAAATGAGACTGAAGGCTGCCTTTTCTTAAGTTCCTTTGGACCAACGTAAGGATAAGAACTAGCATAAGTAAACCCAGTTACAGCGTGTGTTCAGAATAAAAGTTATAATATATAATAAATAATAAAGTTTTAAGTTATCGAACAGAGGAAGCACCACTTTTTGATTACCAAGATGGACCAGGCGAACTCGAACTGGGGATGTTGTGGTTATGTGGCACACACACAAAGCATTATGCTACCTCTGCAGCCCAAGTACCCATTTAGCATTAGACCATTTTTATTAGTATACAAATCCCCCCTCGCTCCCAGAAAGTATGGCATCTCTATTTGATGGTTTGGAAGGGTGGGGGGGACGTCTACCTGTACGTGTGGTTCCAACAGCAGCAGATGGTTTGACGGCCATGTCGTCCCACCTCAGACAGGCCCACAGGAGCCTCAGCATCAGGCTCACACCAGCCAGAGACTTCACCGTCTGCAGACGATATCTGAAACACAACCGAGGGACAGGCATCAAGGATAATCTACTTTGACAGCGGGTAAGCAGCTACGTATTGTGTAGCATTTGGCTATTCTGAAAGAAACGTGTCAGTCGTGTACATTTAACTGAGAATTAAAAGAAAGAACAATTGTTTAAGGATCGGCTGCTGGTGTTCTCCGCTGGCTAGTGCCATGACATTCATTAGTTCAGTGCAACTGACCACAAGTGAGTTGCAGGTAAAAACATTTTGGTTACTGTCTGCTCATGACCATTTCTGTAGCAAAAACCTTGCATATCACTTTCTATGCAAGTATAGAAAGTCATAGAGAGTCAGTATTGTTATTTATTATCACCATTACCGCTATATATTATCAATCTTAACTCACAAAATTTTAAACAAAACCTTTTTTTTTCATGCTTAATTTAATTTTTGGATGTAATTGATTGTTGGAAACACAGAATGAAATGACCGGATGTCATCCTTTAATTCATCATTTCCTGAAGAAGAAATATTGCTTCCTTGCATGATTAAGGCTGAGACTCTGGTTAAACAATGAACTTAGCAATTAGGACACAGACATTTAAAATATCTTGAACATGAACAAATCATAATCATCTTCAAGCTGCACACGTGCATGTGTGTATGTGTGTGCGTGTATGAGGTTTGGTAGATATTTCTTATCCCATGAGTCACCACAGGCGTGAAAATATCCCTCGGTTGCAGGGCTGGATCATTGCACAAAGTGAACATCCTGACACTTCTCCGACCACTGAATGATTCATCTCTGCTTTGGAACTCTGAGGTCTGGTCAAAATAACCATTGGTTCCTGCGTAACACAACATCACTAAGGGCCAAAGCCATGACTGGCAGACAGCAAGGAAGACATAATGAACAACAAATCAACAGGATGTGGCGCTCTGACAAAACCAGGAGAGCGTTTAAAAGGTGGATGATGAAATAGCTGTCTTTTATCCCTCCAGCCTTTTTTTTTGGAAAATATCACACATCCTTGCTAAAAATAGTGCTGCTAGCATTTCAAATTAAACTCAAAACCCGTAACAACCAGAAAGCAACTGAAAGAAATAACATTTGAGTTTGTTCATTGTTTTGAATAAATTAACATGGGTCAAATAGGGGTGTCAAATTATATATATTTTTTCAGCTGAATTTAACCTTTTGGTTCAAGAGAGACAAAGCTTTTCAAGTCCAGATACACAGGTCGCATGCCCTGCTACACAATATAACTACACAAAACATGGTGATGTTTGTTTTTGTTCTTAGGTTCATTTTGGAATATTTTAGCCTGTAGTGACCTTTACTTAAAATAATGTCTCAAGTAAATTTTAGTCTTGCCTGAAGTTTTAATAAAAAATTTTTTTTGCAGGGATTTTGTGGGAGGCAGACATGCAAACAGTGTGAGACTGCCAAATACTAAAACTTACATGTTCTGTTTAAGAAATATATATATTTGGGCTTTCACTGACAGAATTTCCTTCCTTTATCTGGATCCACAGAAACTTTGCGTTATGTCCGTCATGTCATGATGGCAGATCCTTAGTTTTAGTCTTTGTGTTTATATGTCCTCTGTACTTACATTGTGTTTTTTTCCTCCACACAAACTGAGATCCATGTTACGGTGTACCTACAAGGAACATTACATCTATTGCTCTTGAACAAAATGCTGGCCTTCAAACTGTAGTTGATCAGATGAGTGAAAAAGCTGAGGTAATTCAAATAAAAGGACAACTCTCACCATAATTTAATTTAGTGCAACTTAATAAGAAGCATCATTTTGTGTAAATGTGAGCATGAGAGCAAAACGTGGTAGCTAGGGCCCTAACAACACATAGAATAAAGCTTTCAATGATGATTGGGATTTAAAAGTTTTGGGGTGTGGAAGCAAACTTAAACTGAGAGCGATCTTACCTCCAGGTGATACCAAACGTGGGCCTGGGTGACGGATATGGCCAAATGTCCTGGGCTGGCTTGGCATTGTAGCTAAATACGGGGACCTCTCTGAATCCACCTCGCCTAGCCAGCACCTTCAAGTCATCATGTGGCAGCACAAAAATGCTCTTGCGGTTGCTCTTGGTGACAAATTTGCAATAAGAAGGAAGGGCTGTGTCCGAGCGTGTTTTCTTCGTGCGTGAGAACTTCAGGAGACGAACGCGGCCCTTCGTTGAAAAAGAGTCCTCTTGGCTCACAGTTAAAGATGTTTTACCACTGCTGTCAGTTGTTGACTTACAGATCCTAGCTGAGAGTGTCTTCTGTTCTTGTGTCATAATTTCACTCTGGCTATCTTCTGACTGACCATCAGGCCCAGACATACAGATTTTGGTCACAGTTGTTTTGGTCATTGTTGTAAGAGTGGACACTGCGCTGCTTTCTGTTGTTGAAACTGTATTGCCACATGCTTTCGATGGCGTGCTAGGTCTCACGGTCTCTGTGGAAACCGCTGTTGTTGTGGTGGTGGTGGAGGTTGTGGTTATCTGGGTGATTATGGTCTTAAGTGGTTCTGTCGTCCCACTGTTACTATTGTCCTCTGTAAAGTCATCGCTCAGGCTGGACTCCTCTGCTGAAGGTATAGGAGAAGGTGCCATTCTAATGATCTTGACCACAGGATTGGGTTTGGTCTCCACACACTGAAACAGTGCTGTGTTGTTTTTCTGTATAGTGCTCTGAGTTTTAGCTCCAAGTGCATCTGTGTTGTTCTCCAACCTTTTTATCTTCATTGGAGGTTTGTAGTCCTGGTCCAGTATTGTGACTTTACTCTCTTCCTCTACCTTAGAAGTTACGCTTGGTTCCTTTACCCCAACCACTGTACTATCATTTAAAGGAGCCAAATCTCCATTAACTAGAGGCTTTTGCTGTGTACTGTCCTTCAGCGAAACAATCAGTCCTTGTTCTTCAACCTTACCAGTGCTGTTCACTTTGGGCTGGGGACTGCTAGTGAGCACACCATTATTTGAGCTCATTATAGAGTCTATCAGCATGCTTTCACTCCCCAAGCTATCATTACCATTTACCTGAGGGAAAGGAGAAACTGACTTGAGTGTGTCACCTTGCTCAAGTTCTAGGTTCTCATTTGGTCCCATGCCATTTTCCTCAGGGCAGGAATGCACCGAGCTTAAAGTTTCTGCATTAGGTTTAGAAGATGTGTTTTGACTGCTGTTTTGATAAAGAACACTTGCAGATGTCCTTACAGAGTCCAATTTCAAGCTGGGTGTCTTAGACCCCATATTTTCACTATGAGCAGCCTTGGCACCATCTGATGGCACACTGGCCGTTTGAGGCTCTAAAGAGCTATGAGTTTCTTGTGCTGTTATTTCTTCTACATTACCAAGCTTGACACCTTCTTGCCCTAAAATGTCTGAATTAGTTTCTTTTGGGTCTGTAGTCCTTTCCACTAAGCCTGTCTCCAAATCCTGGGACAGGGAGGTGGTTTGGTTTTGTAATGAAGTACCTGTACTGCAGCTGTCTTTGGCGGTAGTGTCCAGAGCCGTAGAAGGAAGGGGAGGAGGGACATTCTCATTTGTAGTTTTGGAGAGGTCAACCTGACTCTCCCCTTCATCTTCACCTGACTCTGGAGCTGGTGTTGTGGAAGACTTTTCTTCCATTTTAACAGCTTTGTCCAGTGTGAGCTGGGTCTGAACAAGAGCATGGGGTTTGAGTGGTGACCGTGGCCGGACTGGAGTGCTATGAGGAGAGGATGAAGTGGGTGAAACTACTGTAAGAGGCTGGGATTTGGAAACAGGCATCTGCTGCCTCTGCTTTTCTTCAATGGTGTGCTGCTTCACTCGACGCTCCAGGAGGCTGTCTAACTTGGAGGTCTTGACCTTCTTCTTGTAAGCAACACGGGTGAGGAAGCCCTTGCTGACATCCACTACATCGTAGTTAAATGGTCGCTGAAGATCCTGTGTAGACTCCTCTTTTACAGAAGCCTTATTCTCCTGAATACTGGACCCTGAAGAGGAAAATCATTTTTTTTTATTTTACTTTGCACTGATAAAATAACTAAGATACTCAATCACATTGTCCTATTTCTCTTGTCTCAAGTATATTAAGTCAAAGGAGCCTCTCTAATATACCCAACATTAAGTGAAAGCAGTAGACTTACACAGTTAGTACATATTACATAATAGGACAGACGAAATGGGAAATAAAGCACCACACATACTGCATATGCAGTTGAACACAATGCTATTAGACACTAAGTTGCACTCTGTCATACTTTGCTCTTCATCTGATTGTGACTCTTTGGGGTCCACCTCCATCTTTGCTGCCGATTCACCTGGAGACAATTCATGTGTCTTTTCTTCATCTATTTCTTCTTTCATCATTTCCTTCTCCATCCTCTCATTAGAACCCAAATCCTCAACAGACGTCAGGTCATTTGTCGTGGACTTGGAGAGGCTTGAGGAGTCTTGAGAATTTGTTTCACTGGTTGACACAATATTTCCCTGAGCGTCTGGTGCAGCTATACTGGGCCGTCGACTCAAGTCCAACAGGGTGCATTTCTTGCCAAGTTTAGCATCTTTGGAAAATAGAATAAGAGGGCTTTTATTAGTTTGTTTCAAAAATACAGCAGGACCTACTGTTAACTGCTATTTACTAATGTAGGTGCACTAGCTATAAATGAAAAGGATCAAATTGCAATCTCAGAGATGAAAAAAATTGATGGGACTGATGTTTCAAACAACAGCATGAGGTTAAAGGGAAATGAAGAAAAAAAAGAAGAAAGAATACAAATTACATATCTGTGGGGTCTTTGGTTGGCTCTTTGATAGATGACTCATGAAAACTAAATGGGTAAAAATCTTTTCAAAGTTTGGACAAAGTTGAGTGCAATTTGGACAACTCTTTAGAAACTCAATTACATCTACAAACACATGAAGAGAAATTTAATCACTGAAGTCCAACCAGCATACACAATGACATCGTTGAGATTACTAAATGAGAAACTAATTCACTCTCAGAGTCACAGAGACTTTAAAATCCCAAAACACAAAATCCAAATAACTAAAACCACATTGTAGGTCCCCAAGTTTCCCATTCCAGACCTTCCAGTTCTTTGCGGTAGTTGGCGTTGGTGTTGCCGGGAAGCCTAGGGACAAACCGAGGCACATAAGTCTTATTGATCCAACTCCAGCCCCCATAGCCTGTAACACGATACTCCTCTCCTTTCTGCTTCCACACCTTCATAAAAGACAAGTAAAGAGAAGAAGAATGAGTAAAATAGGGATAAAAACCTTCAGAGGGGAAAGTTCAAAAAGAGAAAAGTGTACAAGGAGAGACAGAAAAAAGCGTAGGGAAAGCGATATGAAGTTGTAGTTAAAAGATGTTATTCACACTCTAATCACCAATCGGGGAAATGACTCAGAGTAGAGCTGAACTTGCTGCATCAAAGAGCCCTTGATGGTCACTCATGCTCATACACACTAGTGTTTCCCATTAACTTAACCGCGAGGTAGACTACACTTAAATATTACCATCATTATTATGAGTCAGTTTGATACTAGGCACACACACACACACACACACACACACACACACACACACACACACACACACACACACACACACACACACACACACACTCAACAGTCCTGTCTGTCATTTAGGTAGTTATACATTTGGAAGGCAAAGACAGAGCATTAAATTAAGTGTATGTCTTTGTGTTTATGATCAGAGGGCCATGCTAGTACAATAAAGCCATATAAAAACCCAAAATGGTAAACATGTGACCTACCTGGTGTTTAATTGGGAAAGTGTACTTGACCCATGTAGCCTGTTGCAATGTCTCTTCGTCCTCCAGCTTCTTTTCTCGCTTCTTGATTTTCTCTTTTTCCTCACGCTCCATGGACGTCATGCGATTTAACCTGAACATGTTTAAAATTATTACGCATTGAAGCAGCTCTGTAGCTGAAAATTAGTTGTACTGAAGTATCTTGTTTGTCTGTTTTTCTGTCTGAGAAATGTGTTCATACACTGTTATGATTTGTTTAACCCACTGAATGACGATGACTCCACAACAAGCTGGAGCTTACAAATGCAATACGCCTGTATGATAACTTAGTATTAATTATTATTTTTCCATGCATTTGGAAAGCAGACTAAGTATGTACAGTAACTAAAGTGCAACTTCTGCAGCTCATGCTTTTACAGCGATGATCACACACACATCTTGGGAAATCACTTCTTTAAACAGGCGTTGTGGTGTTGAAGCAGTAGTAGAGGCAGAGGTGGGTGGTACTGGTCGTGGACCTGCAGTCTAAATATTATGCCTCACAGCCAATGTGGCCCTTTTGATCTGATCTGGTTTTGATCGCCTCTGCCTGCTAGTGACCACACATCCTCTGTGTACATGCACTAAATGCTTTTATAGGTGGTTTTTATGTTTTACATTTATGTATTTTTGGGGATGAATGATTGATTCAGATATTATGTTAGTGTATAAAGATTATGAATATACAATATGTATCATGTATGTAATATGTACAGTACATATAAACACAACATATACATATATATATATATTATGTGTGTACCTGGTATGGCCCAGTGAGTCCTTCCAGACAGGCAGCATAGCCACAGGTTTGATGGCACACTCTAGGATGGCCAGAGCCAGCGCAAACTCTCTGGCCTTACTGCACATCTGAACTGCTTTGATCCAATTGGTCCTATAAAAGAAACCGATACATTAAACTTCTCCCTTTACTTTGCAGCATTTGCTTTTAAGTGTTCAGTCTGGTCACAATATGCTTTTACTTTCAATGCCAAACTTCTGATCTTGCTTTTATTTCTAGACATAAGGCAATAGATCTACTGAAAGGAGGCCTCACTGACAAATAAAACCTTAAAACTAAAACCCACTAAACATGTTCATGTTTAAAATAAAACATAACAGCTACACAAGCATCATAATTAAAATACACAATACATATATCCTGTTCAATACCTGTGTGAGGCCCAGTTAGGGTGCATGAACGGTGCTGGAACATTGTTCTCTAGCTGAATGATGGTGAGTCTCAGTGTGGAGATAGTCAGAACTTTGGAGCCATGAATAGAACCGTTCCACTTAAATTCTCCTGCTGGTGTCATGCAGAACTTATGGGAGAGATGCCGCCTCTTATCATGGTCCTGAAGAAAGACACATTAAGTGGATAAATTAATAATTTCTCTGTTAACTCCTCCATTAAGCATCTGGCTAATAACTAGCAAAATCTGAAAACAAGGCTAACAAAGACAAACGTTCACAGTCAGTTCGTAAATTCCAGTCTATGCCAAGTCTGCCTTGGATGTATTTGTAATAATGAAACAACGTTGTGTTGAGGAGAAGACTTGCAAACCCACGAAGGTCTATGTCTGTGAAGATTCTCAGTCATCCAGGTAAAGTTGTCTGAGGGTTGAGTCATGGCAACTGGACTTCTTTCTTCCAAGTTCTTTCTTCTACTTGGAAGAAAGAAGTCCAGTTGCCATGACTCAACCCTCAGACCACGAAGGTCTAGTAACCACTGAACCACTGTGCTTCTTTTATTTATGAGTATTTATGAACATTCAAAAGACAAGCTGTTGTGCTACTCGCCTCTCTGTGTTGGTGCTTGTTGAGGGCCATGGGATTGGAGCTGTACTGGTTATGATAGACACGATACTTGCCCTCCTGGCCGAGCTTGAAGTATTGGCTGAGGGTGCCCTTCATCACCACGTCTTTGCTGCTGCGTGTGCTGACACGGGTGATGTCCCCTTGCGCATTTACTACTAGAACCTTTAAAGGTAAGCAGAAATTGACTGACATGTTGCAGAAATTCTTTATGTATTGTCTTAAAGAAGAAAATTATTTTCATCCATGGTTATCACCTCTTTGCCCTCCTTGAAGCCCTTGTTGGCTTCGTGAACAGCAGCTGCCACCTGTTGGTTCTTAAGCTGACTCAGCTTGCTGTCTGGGTTTCTCAGCCGAGTCACCATTCGAGTTGCTGAAGACCTCTTACTGCTGAGACCTGTTGTCTCACCATTGGCCAAGTCTTTACTGTCTCCTGAAAATGTAATGCCCATTTCAGTGAATGACAGAGGAAGCCAAGTTATACACACTAGCAAATGCTAAAATAACCCAGGCAATATGACATACAGAAACTACTGAAAGAAACAACCATAGTGATTTCCGAAAATATTTTTACTGTCTTTTTCACAGAGACAAAAAAACCTTGTACAATGTGTTGCTAGTTCATGGTAAGATCTACTACAGCGTATATATGACTAGTGTGATGTAAATTACACTTATCCAAAGCTGACTTCATTCATTCGAGGTTATCAAAGGTTTTCTATATAATAGGTCTGGTATTATATAAAAAAACAGACCTGCATCTTCAAGGCTTGCCAGTGATGACTGGGAGGACTTGTCAGCTAGGTCCGGGGGTTCAGGGCCTCTAGAAGGGACCCCAGCTCCTATGCTGCTGTTACTGTTCTCATCGCTAGTCTGGCAGGGCTGGCACAGACCGGGGATGCCATCTCCACTGACAGGGACAGAATCTGATGATTGGTTTTCTGCTACACAGACAAAAACAAATAGTGTTGACTGTTAGGTTTCAGCATGTTATGACTGTATTATTGTGGCCGTCACTGGACATCATCTGAGTCATCTTTCATGGACTGTTTTACCCAGCAAGATGCAGGTGATTTCCCAGATTGATATTAGTGAACTAGAAAAACAGAACAAATTACAGCACCAAGTTATCAAAACTGACCAACAACAAAACAGGAGGTTCTGCGCAATTAGAAATATTTTCTAAAAATTTTCTTGTTTCTAGTTTCTAAAGTAGTTAAGACTGTGGCTCCCTCTACTGATAAACCATGCACAATGCATACATGCACCAAATAACTGGTTCAAGTGGAGGGATGGATCATGACCACAGTGACGACAAACCACTAATAGTAAAGCTGTACATTTTAAGGATGAATATGTGCAGATCACCACTATTAAATTTTTCAAAAAAGGCAATATCTAAGAATTAGTGCAACAGCCAATGTGAGCGCTGTTCTCAGTTGACTGAGACTAGGCTATAGTCATGCAGATTGCAGTGACAATGACATCTGATTGCAAATGAACCAATGCAATCAGCTTCTCTGCTTTTCGGAGAAAAGAGAACATAGGATTTTTAGATTTCAAGAGCTGAATAGCAGAACGAGCAAAAGTGTTCCAAGGCTGGAGCCAGATTTTAAGAGATAAAACTGCACAAGTAAACACAAAAGCCAGCAGATGGGATGAGGACCACATGCAGAAAGATTCAGGCAGGGAAATGGTCAAGAAGAACACCGAAGCACTGGGATATGCGGCAAAACACAAGTCACAGGTGACTTTAAGGAGTATGACACTCATCACAATATCGTGTGAAGTTGTAAACTGTGTCAGTAGAGCAGACCCTCAAAAGTACCTTAATGAGGTCAGCTTCACCGTGAAATATCTTTGTATACCTTCGCTGTTGTTCGAGACCTCCATATGGGAACATCCCATGGTGGAGGTCAGTTGCTTTGGAACCTCAGGGGCCAGGCTAGAGCTCATGGTGGTGGTTTGAGTTGGAGCAGAGGTTGCTGGAGGTATAGATGCATCTGAGGTATGCATGCCACTACTGCCTTCTTGGCCAGTGGGTGGAGCTTCAACAACTACAGATGAACAGCAGCAATGTTGTAAATATTGTAGATTTTTATATGAAAACGCAACTCGGAGACAATAGATAAGAGCAGTAACGGTTGGAGCTGGCAAGTCTAGTCATAAAATAATGCAACATGCATCATCAAAAAAATTCATTTAATTTTGGACAATTTTGGCAGAGCTGCATACAGAGCGGTGAACAAGTTATTTCCCTCCCTTCTGAGGTTTTTAAATTACACAAAGATAATTTACACATAAAATGCAGTTTTTAAATGCTGATTTCATTCATAAAGTGGAAAAAAGTTGACCAAACCTGCCTGCCTGGTGTGAAAAAGGAATTGCTAAATCATGATATTTTTTTTAAGTTACCTTTGAAAATATGTCAACTTTGCTAATTTTATTTTCCTTTAAAATATGAAAACAAATATGTTCATAGGAACACATACAGACATTTACATTCATTGAGCTCTCAAGGCCAATTAAACTCCCCTTAACTCGACTAGTAACATTTACTATCAACTTACGCTAAGATAATTACATTCTCTTCTGCTGCCCATGAAATAAATGTCTCATTATTCTGTATAGGAGCCTCTTTATTGCATTGGATAATACATAACTGGCCAGATGCTGAGGAAATCAACATACTATGTGGTTTGTGAGTGCCCAACGTATTGCTAGGACATTTCATTGATTCTTAAATCAATAGTTAATTACATCATTGTGATCATGTCCTTTCTTCCAAGACTCAAAAACAGAATAGAGCAGAGGCAGTGAGAATCAGGTTTTCAGGTAGATGTTATTTATTTTATTCTACTTTTATAATGACTTTGAACTACACATTTAATCATTTTTCTGAGTACTTTGTGAAATATAAAGATACCTACCTTCGGTTTTGATGTCATCCTTTTTCTCCCCCTTTGCCTCTTCTTTTGTCTCCTCCTCCTCCTTCGTTCTATCTTTCGCCCTGTCCTCCAGCTGTCCATCATCCTTCAGCTTTGCCTCTTTGTCCTCCTTCTCCACATCCACCTCCTTCTTCTCCATCTCCAGACGTGCCTTCTGAGCCTCCTCAGCAGCCCGTCTTTTCACCTCCTCCAGCTCCTCCTCTTTCTTAGCGCGCAACCGCTCCAGGATTTCCTCTGGAAGAAGAAGAGACAGACAAAAACAAAAGTTGAGTGATAGCTAGAAGAGAAATTAGTCCATAAACAGATGATTATTACACTCAGTCATGATTATATACACAACAAATACAAAAAATGTGAATTGTGAAGGTGCAGTATGTCTAAAATAATACTGAAATAATATTAAGTATTGAGAACATTCATAAAACTAAATAGATGAGATGCCTTGATCAAACTGAAATAACATGACTATGACAGGAAATATTTTTTTGATTTGAACTAGAAGACAAAGGATTAGCTTCTAATTTATCTCATTGTTTAAATGTCACAGTAGCAACTCGCTGACATTAGTTGGTTTGCATGTAAAATAGTTAAAAAAAATTTAAAAAATGCTGATTGCTGACTGGGAGCAACTCAATATGTAACCTAGTGTAAAAACATCACAGCAAAGTTACATACTAGTGTGTATTGTTAGAGACCACAGAATTCTGATAACTGATAGCTACAGTGTAAATATGTGAAGCAGCACTGATAATGATACTGAGGGAGAACACTGGGCCATTAATACACAAATGAGGACTGTAAAGACCTTTATGAGTGTATGAGTCATCAGCAGCACCATTACAGATTAACATACCCTGAGCGTTGTAAGACCTCTGTCTGCACTGATAGGTAATTTGTATAACAGAGCTGAAAATGGAGGGTAAATTATAGTTTAATTTATTATACTAATCCATCGATTTAAGCATTAAGGAGGATGTCAGCAAGACAGTACAAATAAAACAGAAAAAAAGGATTTAAATTTAGCAAAGAAGAAGAAGAAAAATCTAAACCTTGAAACAAAACAATAAAAACACTTGGCGAAAGAGAAAACACCAAAAATGTAAATGTCTGAAATCTGTCTTTTATTACTGAGGCAGGCAAAACTGTGTGTGTTTCAGTGGTAGAAAAACAGGATGGAAGATTCTGTGGTCAGGTTATTTTATAAAGCACATTAACTCTGTCTTTATGTCTGTATGGACACAGTTGATCAGATACACAAAACTAAAGCTAATGTGGCATAATACAACGGTCCAGCAATAAATCCTCCTTCAGCTGAGGTGATAATGGTCAGTTTTTGTTAAAGCTGTTTTGCAGAGGTGTTGATTCAAATTTCATTATTTTGGAGGTTGTAGCTTGTGGTGCAGTTAAAATGTATTAGATTATCCTGTCTTAGCTGAACAACAAAACATTTCTCCTTGTATTGCAGCACAGTCTAACAGCAGCATAAATTACAGACTCCAAAATAATCTTACTTCTTAATCAACACCTCCCTCGTGAGCACGCTTAAGTATTCAAATTTCAGGGCAGTTTTTTCAAATTGACAAAGAAACATAGATCGCTAGCTTGTTCTTTAAAAAGTTTTTATTTTATTTTAATCCAGTCATATGGAGTGTTGTGAATAGTAGAGCTGCAATAAAAACTCCAGAACATGATTAAAAACCACTGAGGAAACACTTGGTGAGAATTAAGTGCTTTTTCCAACTAACTAAAAAGAAATGTGGATATTCAGTAGATGTCCTAAAATGCCTGAACTTAAGACATTGCTGTACTAGGTCACATGGCGCAAGACAAAAAGCACAGTGAAGGCACGGACAGAAAGCCGCTGCTGCCAGTTTGAAAGTTTGACAAGAGCTGTACTTATTCTTGTCCTATCCCTGTACTGTTAACTTCCAGACAGAGCAAAAAAAATGTCTATCGTCAATGAGAATCTTCAAGATGCTTGTTAGTGTGTTTTCGATTTAAATTAACTGCATCAAATGTTAACGCCACATACAGCAGTACCGTGTTCAGTGTAGAGCTATTTTCTAAAGCCTCATTGAAAACGTCTAAGCACTGGAGAAAACGTGGCATGCTAATTATATGCTCACTGGGGCATCATTTCCACAAAAGTGACAAGAAGAAAACATACACAGAGATTTGGCAGACACCCTACAAACAAAAGGGAAAGGGTGAGGTACTGAAGGGAAGCTCAAGTGATGGACGCTGGCCAGACTAGAACAAGAGAAAAGTCACAAAATAGCTGGGCTGATTCCTGTGAACCAGTCATCTATGACTTGGTGGCATTCATGAGCATTGGGAAGAAAGCAGGTAGAGGAGCGAAGGGTGAGAGGAGAGAAAGCCAAAAGAAAGGGGAAAAAAAAGTATGTTGATCACGTAACATAATGCATCTCAGAGCTTATGAACATGGCTGCGTTTTATAAAGAGGAGGAAGAGAAGTATTTACCATTGGCAGCAGTGAGGAAACATTTGTTGCTGCCACGGGACTTGTTCGTTAGGTCCTCAGTGCTGTCCATATGTGCATGCACCTCATCCCTTATCTCTTCAAGGGCTGCATACAGGTCAGCTTCCCAGTACTCCTTTTCCAAGCTGTCTATGAGCTCAGCCAGCTGGACCTTAGAAAGACAAATTTTAAGAAGAGTTCAATCACACTGATACAATTAATATTAGCTCAATGCCAAAAACTATTTTAATATTTTGTAATAACTAGATTGTAAGCATACATATTTTGTAACACAGTAAGAAAGAAAAACAGAGCAACAAAGAAAAACATAATTATCAAATCTGACACAACACACCCCCATTTAGAAAAAAAAGTCCCATTTACCTTGGTGCTGTAGTACCAGATGGTTTTGTCCTCCTGCTCACCATCCTCCTCACTACAGGGGAGACATGAGAGAGGAGAGAAAAACTTAGAGAAAAAAATAGGGAGAGACAAGAGGGGTATAAGATACAAACATATACTTTTCCACTTTTTTCCACTTTCCACTATACTTACCACTGTCTTGTTAGTAGATGCATTTTGTTTTACTTTTGACATCACATTTATCAGACTGCAGAGTAAAACCGGCTAATTGTTTAAATGTAAACATTTACATCAAATTAACAAAAAAAAAGGCAGTCTCAGTATACGTTTCATAAAAATTGATGTAAGATGTTGTGAACATTCTTGGTTTAAAGTCAGCTTCAGGTTTCGCAAGGCATAACTACAACACTTGGATCAATGTAGCAGCCACTACAGAGTAGAATATGCCGTTTCCTCAGCTTTGGCACATGCCTGGGGACTGAACCCTGAGGCCATATAACATTAGTATCTCAGCATCCTTCCACAGCTTCACTGAAGACATACGCACAAACACTATACCTACATCCAGTAACACAAATGTTCTATCTGTGCATATTACTTGTATGCACTGGTTCCAGTCTCTCTTCAGAGGCAGTGTAATGCAGCAACTGCTGTGAGCCAATTTGGACAACAGGGCAAGGCAGAAAAAGAAGTGAGTGAAATGCTGGAGGATGTCCTATATTAAAATAGTATAATAAATGCCGTGGATTAGCAAAAAGGTAAGAGCAAGTATGTACAAAGCCAACCACACTAACAGCATCGTAGACAGTAACACTGTCTCACACCTGCCCAGTCTTCAGATAAGAGGTAGGGATAAAGTAAACTGACCCAACAAACAATATTCGTTGGTCTGTATCAGTTGCATAGACAGCAGCAACAAAGTAAACTTTAGCACACGCACCTATATCTAATTACTTTTTAATTTAAAAAAAAATAACATTATCAACATGCAGCAATGTAACTAGATATATTACTCACACAGATGTCTCTGATGTTGTGTCCTATGCAATAATGTTGGAACATAAATGAGGCATTGTGAACTTACACAACAATGCGACGGTTAAGGAACCAGTATTTGCGGTGGTGTCGGTCATAGCCAACTGGCAGCTGACGAATAAACGGCCTGCTCTTCTGCACTTCAGGGATGCAGTCCGCCACGCCGGGTACCTTGTGCGCCACACACACTTCACACTGCCACTCGTCCTCAGGCACTTCCTGCAATGGTGGCTTCACACACTCCAGATGGTAAACAGCTGAACATGTCTCGCAGCACAGCAGGTCACCAAGACGATGACATACCCTGCAGTGGTCGTCGTAGGCAACCACCCCTTCTGACATAAGCTCTTCCCGGGCAATGTTGGTCGCCAAGAACTGGTCCACCAAAAACTGAAGAACTTTAATTTTGCTCTCCAGTGGTTCATACGGGTAATCCTCACTCTCCTGGAAAGGCAGAATGTGCCGGTACTCTGGGTCACTCTCACAGTATGCCCGCACCACTTCTGGCCAGGTCATGCCGTCCACAAAATACAGAGTGGAGTTAACAGAGTCCTTCACGTCAGCAGGACCAAACGTGGTGTTGGAAGTGTCCTCCTCCCTGAGAATAGCTTTGAGCAGGGAGACGTGGGTCTCTGCCAGCAGTGTGCACTGCTCCTGGCTGGACAGTGCTGCACAGAAATCCTCAAAGCGGAATGGGGAGAGTCGCAGCACAGAGCCAAAGTTGCGGAGGACCTCGTAGACGGCAGACACATTGAGGAGTTGCGAGGTAGGAACCAAGAGGTCCTCAGAAGACTTGGGAAGCTCCAAGGGAGGAATATCCTTTGACTCAGGGATGGGAGACTGTGGTTGGACTGTGCGGCTCCTTCTCCGGCCTGTGAGAAGCAAACAGAAAAAGGCCATGAGTGGGGGAGAAAAGGGAAGCACACGAAAGAAATATAAAGAGCTTTACATTAATCACTGCAAGAGCTTTAGACACCAGTCTTTGGTTTATGATAAATGCAAAGGTAATAAGACAGTAACTATAAGCATTGAGCAAAATGACAAGTGTTGCTCTAAATCACAGACTCTGACAGAGACAGTACACCAAAGATCAGTAAGATTAGCAAATACAGCCTGATCCTTAGACTTATTATTATCCTTCAGGTCTCACAGGACTGCTTTCTGCAAACACTGCCCATAGCAATACAAGTCAATAAGCTTTATAAGCCTGCATTTGTTTCTGCTAACGAAATATGTACACATGTTAAAGCACATTATGTACTGTCCCTGCATATTTCCTCTAGATTGTCTATGTATATCATATTCATATTATCCATTTCTGAACACACTGACATGAAATAACTGTGTACTTGTGGTTGATCTGAATGGATCATTCCAGGTCATCTGACTTAGGCTCATGGCCCTGCTCTGACCAGGGTACATGCCTGGCTGACAGCTCAGCTTTGGTATGAAAGAGTAAACATTTTTTTAATTAATATACTATGACAATTCACTGATTATAAAATAGGAATTGTGGAGCTGATAAAGGTATGGGCTTCTATCCTTCTCATAAGCACTTCTCAATCTCAGATTCTGTAAGATCACTGTAGAGTATGTTGCTGCATGTTTCACTAGGAAAACTTTCAAAAAAACCAATCCTATAAAATTACACCAATATACAAACTGTCCACCATTGTTGGTAACACTTGCTGAACGCTCATAACCTGAACACTGTTCATTGTTTAGCAAATATATGTACATTAGGGCCAATATGGTTTTGTGGCTCAGCAGTTTTGTTTAAACGGTAAAATAGGCCAGTATTAACCTTTGGCAGCAGTCTGTATGACTTAAAACATGTATTTACAGTATGTGCATGCAGTAAAATGACAGTTAAAGCACAATGATGTTCGTATGTCACCTGTTATGAGGGACCCTTGGACAGCCTGGCCTTTGGAAGTTGTGAAGTATGTATACAATGCTTAAACTAATTAAACTGCTATGGGTGACTGAAGTTTGGTGAAGGGTTACAAATCAAGAAATATTATCTATAGTCAAATGTTTTTTTTCCTGAGAACATTTTCGTTTTCCAAAAAAAAACAAAACTGTATGAAAGGACAGATATGTGATGACAAAGAAATAGCTGAATACTGTTACTCTTATTGAGATGCCACAGCATCTCAATAAGAGTTAAGTCAGAACTTTGACTAGGCCACTCCCAAACCCTAATTATGTTGCTGGTGTGTTATTGAGGCATTCAGAGGTGGACTTGCTGGTGTGTTTTGGAACATTGTCCTGCTGCATAATTCTAGTGTGCTTGAGCTTAAGGGTCACAAACAATCGGCCTTCAGGATTTTCTGGTAGAGCAGAATTCATGGTTCCATCAATTATGAAAAGTTGTCCAGGTCCTGAAGCTGCAAAGCAGCCCCAGACCATCACACTACCACCACCACGTTTGACTGCTGGTATGATGTTCTTTTTATGAAATGCTGTGTTAGTTTCATATCAGATGTAACGGGATGGACACCTTCCAAGAGAAGGAGAACAGAATATTTGACTAAAGGTCTTGGGGGATGATCAAAATGTTTTTTTGGAAAATGTGACATGAGCCTCTGTTTTTTTTTTTTGGTCAGCAGTGGCTTTTGCATTGGAACTCTTTTTGTAGTCCGGACACTCCTGGGACGGTTCACCACTGTTCCAGGTTTTCTCCATTTGTGGATAATGTCTCATATTTCTAAGTCCCAAAGCCTCCAGAAAATGAAGTTTTTATAGTGTCAGGCAGGTCCGGACAGCCTTTTTCCCTTAATAAATGAAATCACCATTAAAAAAACAGCATTTTGTATTTACTTATCTTTGTGTAGTGGCAAAAAGTTTTTCACAGCACTGTATTTTTCCACCACTACGTCCAGCACATTATTTTACATAACAGATTGATTTTACAGACAACCTTATTTACATGACTGTCCATAGCTGCCAAAGTGATGGATCCAACATGCTCACCTGATAAGCATGAGTGGTTACTATGGCAACGGTGCACGACGTAACACGGTAATGAATTGTTTGCAACAAGTGAGAAAAGGGCGCCTCTTTTCAAAACAATGCCTGTCAAGTTCATCAGGCAGCGTTATGCAACTGATATAAGTCTCCTGAAGTCGAGCAGGAAATAGATCTAAAGATTGTGAGTAAAAACCTATAATTATAATTTATTTAACGGGTGACAGTAGTACTTTCATTCAGTACTGAGGCTACAGAATAAGTGGAAAAGTGCAGCTATGAACTTTAAATTGGAGCCCTATGACAATCAATATTTACAAATTAAATGTTTTGGTGGAGCGTTGTTTACATGGCAAAACCTGGACTAACTACGCTTTTACATTAAAAGAAAATCTGAATGAATGAAAAGAAAGAAAAGTAGCAAACACTGTTCATCCATCCGGTTTCTTTCAGTCCATGAAACACAGCCCGCATAAAAATAGTTGGATAAAACAGGCACGTATAGATTCAACATTATAAACTGACACCAAAAAATGTGCTGATCGGGCGAAAACCAAAAACACGAGAGCCGGTTGAAGCGTGCAGCAGATCGGGCAGCCAGCGGCCAGCAGAGCACACGGTAAACAAAGGCCCGTTTCTGAGTGCAAGCTCCATTTTGAACAATGCGGCTTGGTTTCTATACTGAGCTAAAAATAAAGTGCACACTTTAACTAATGCAAGCATGCTTCGCTAAAGTGCGTGCACTTGCAAACAAACGTACCTGGGGTGCTACCGAGCGTGCTGTGGCTCCTAACACTACTCTCGGTACAGTAGCTGGCATCATCATCATCTGGTAGTTCCTCCAGATAGTCAGAGTCGTTTCCCAAGGCCTCCTCTTCTTCAAGATCCGACGAAGGGTTGTCGTTCAGGAGTTCATCTTCGTCTGACCTGTAGCTTAAATTATCCTCCTCCTCGTCGCTGTTGTCGTCGTACACCACCTTGGTTTGAGGCCGCCTCACTCCGCCTCTGCTGCCGCGGCCGCCTCTCGACCCCCTGCCTCTCCCCCTGCCTCCTCTGCTCCGCGATGCCGCGGCCGCCGCCGTGGTGGAGGCTCCAACTTTCCTGCGGCCCCGGGACGAATGAAAGTTCTCTCGGCCGGAGATTTCTGTTTCCACCTCTGCCGAGCCACTACCGCAAACTCCGCCACTTCCTCCGCGTCCCCGGCTCCGTCCTCTGCCTCTTCCCCTTCCTCGCATCCCTCTACTCCTGCCGCCCCGGGAGCCGCGGACTGGCCCGGGTGAGCCTTCCCACATCACGGCTGCTTGTTTGGGCGGCCTTCCTCTTCTCCCCCTCATTGTAGGAGAGAGTCTCTCCTGTTCCGCTTCAATCTCGAAGCCTGAATAAGCCACGCACGCCAGAGAAAACGGGGGAGAAAAATCGCCAATATATCTGGCGACGTTTCCTGATGAGTCCCCACCAAGCCCCGGTCTCAATTTCAGGGCGGAAAGCTCAAACTGAATGGCCGGTGTCCCGCTCTGGGTCGCCTGCAGACGCCATTTTTCTTCTTGGCTCTCCCTCCGTTGAAAACACAGCAGGCCCCGGAGCTGCGTCAAGCTGAACACAGACAGCAGCGTCTCCACCGGAAGTGCATCGCTACGCTGTACAAATTAAAACAAAAATCTAAACAGCGAGTAAACACTATGCCGTACGAAACGTTAAATAACTACGACTGGCGATCATTTTGATATTAATTGTGTCCACTGTCTCAGTGTCTACACCTCTAAATGAGCTTAAATTGTTTTGTTTTACAACAAATTCACATTGACGGATCGGGAAGTGTTGTTTTTATTCTCCAACTTGACACCAGCAGGCCTTAGTGGATGCGAGGTCACGTGACTCCTCATACTACAATAGACGCAATTGCCGAGCTACTTCATAAAATTAGTTATCCATGCAAACGCTGTCCACCAGCACTACTGTATTAGCGCTGCTTGCTCCTGCTGGGTGGTATAAATCATAAGTCGAGTGAAACACTGCACGCCGCTGCACATTTCGGCCCCGTCGCAATCGTCGTCACAGCAAAGCGAGGCGAGAAGATAAGCACTCGTCCTATGTGAAGCATTAAAACATGACACGAAGTAGTAAAAGTTGACAGCACGCATGTTTTCAGGTGTGGGATGGCGTGAACGTGCAAGTGGAGTAATTTACATCTGAATTGCATTTTATATAATTTTAAAATAACTTATTTTAGTAATTACACAGGCCTAGCTACATCCTCAGTTCAGTTTGACATACAACAGGAGCTGTGCAGAGCACCTGCTGCACGAACATGTGCTATAACCCACTAAGGCAGTTATAACCTAATTACAAAGCAGTCGCTCTGGTGCTCCGCGACACCCCCACACTGGTCTCGTTAACATGTGTTACTCTATATTTGACTTAATGACTTACCTAGGATTTTGTTTTTAGAGTCTTTTGTTTGCTTCGTTTTATTTGTAATATGACTAATAGCTTCTACAGAATCAGACGAAACACAAACCAAGGAAACGAATATTTGCATCGACTAAATACTATAATTCAGTATGTATATGGTTTAAGAGAACTACTACCACTTTCTCAACACAGCAGTTGTCGTGGCCGAGTGGTTAAGGCGATGGACTAGAAATCCATTGGGGTCTCCCCGCGCAGGTTCGAATCCTGCCGACAACGCATCTCATTTTTTGCATTAAGCCCCTAAAGTATTGAAAGGAAATAATTGTGCAACCGCAATCACCACATAATTGCACAATAAGTCTAAAACTATTACTTCGCATTACTTTGAGAGGCACGGCACGCCAGCTTCCCTTGCCTTAAAACACGTTTTCAGTGAAACGACTTTCTAATGATCTTCCTACGCTACTGTAAGAACTTGTTAGAGATCACAGGATTCTGTTCGACCAACAAGGCCACAAAGGTGTTTTCTCTACAGGAGGTGAGGAGCCGTAGAAAGACAGCTACTGCTCCAGATGTTAGGTGCATTACAGTAGCACGAACGAAGTCACAATCAAATATTGAACATTTTTGGCTTTTCCATAGCATATTTTAATAAAAATAGAAGTCAAACTTCGATTAACAGTTTTCCTATTATTATATATGAATTTCCACATAGCATGAAAATTGGAAAACCCAGTACAAAGTCACAACTGACAGATTTACAATATCGTGGTGGGTAAGAACACAGAGGAAAAAAATCATTTAATTTCACAAATATGTTTTCATAGGCGGACTTTCATTATGAGTATTACAAACTATTTCCATCCTGCTGTGATGTTTGCATTTATTTTATAAAAACATTATTAACTAATTAGACGTACTGTAAGACCAGATTGATGAGGCAAACCAAGTCTTCTGGATGGTCACATTTTCAAACATGTTTAAAACCACAGTTCAAATGCAACTGCAAGTTAATTCAACATCTAACAGTAAAACTCATGCAAACTGTGTTGAGGGCTAGAATCTGTGCCAGAAAACACGTAATGTTGCTTCAGGTGAAAAGTTGAAAGGAGACTATGTGCTCAGTGATTTATTAAAACTGTATTTTGTACATATACTAAAATAGCTCGATGACTTCAATGGAGTACTGCCCGATGTCCTTCTTCACCTTCATCTTATTGAGCTCTTGGAGGCTGCCCTCGATCTTTCCAAGTTCTGAAACCAGTCTCACCTGAGAAACCAACGAGCAATTTTAGTTTCAAATAAATTTCAAATTGCCCTAATACTACTTAATTAAAATGTCTAGGTCATTAAAGTGTGTCTCTACACAACTACAGTAACAAAAGGGAAGAGCATTACCTGAGACTTAACAAAACTGTGGAGGTTAAGCAGTAAGCCTTTAGCCTCTGGAGTCATTACTAGCACTGTGAAATGTGCATCCAACACCAAGCAAACCCAATCCATGATCTACAAAGAAAAATGAAAGAGAGAAACTTTAAACTTTGAAGACAGTTTTCAATTCATTGCTGGAGTTACTGATAAATTATGAATGTAACATTTAATAAAAAATGTTGGAGAAGCTAAAAAACAAAGGGTTTTTGGATAATCTGGTTGCAAGTAAACAACATTTTTTTTTCCTCACTTAAAGTGTCCTGCAGTGACAGACACTATCTGCACTGATAAGGTGGAGTGTGTTCACCCTAATTTATCCAGTTAGATGTTTATACAGACCTGATTTAGACTTGGGCATCTTAATCCATGCATTTGTGGGAAGGAATCTTGGGAATATTTCTGGTAAAGGAACTGCAGGTACTGAAGAAAAAGCTGATTGGAAAAGAAGAAAATTAAGGTATTACACACGGATTTTAAGCCTCCATTGACCTTACAAGAACAAACGATTACATTAACATGAAATCAACTATATCTACTATAATTATTACTGATTTCATGTGGATAAAAACAGTAAAAACGATTCAAAGTGATGAATAAAGATGTGTAAGTTGTAACAATTAACAAATCAACTATCTCAATAACCCAAAAGCTTATTCCCTTAGCATAGTGTTATGAACATGTGATACAGTAAGAGTGGTGTTATCAATCCATCGACCTAAATTGAGCGCTGTGCGTTTCTTTCAGAGATGGGAGAAAAACTGTTACTTACAACAACATGCTGAGAGCAGAGATCTTTTAGGTGTGGGAGGAGGAAAGTGTCACTGTAGGCCGTCTGCACGACCTCATTCCTTTGAAGCTTAGAGTTAAGAGCTCATATTTTATGATTTTAAATGTAACTAGCTTTTTTTCATACTACTGTGTGTACAGTTGATAACAGTACAGTATAAACTACTTTACTGATGCAAAAGATGTGCAGAAACTCACAATATCAGTAAATATATTGATCAGACAAACATTCAGTTGAATGTGAACAGCAATCTGAGAGACTATGCAGTGGGAGGATACAGAAGAACTGCCTTGTATAATCCCACAGGACAGATCTGTTCTGGTGGTGTGGGAGTCTTCTCCTTGTCTTTATCTATGGTCTTTATGCTGCCTCCACCGAGGGCGTCCGAGTGGTCCCCTTCGAAGGAGGTGGGGCTGAAACCATTCTGTAAACCAACCCGGCCACGTTCCCTTGACATTAGGGTTTCCATGAAGGAGATGCTGTCAGGATCTAGGCTAGCCTTCTCTGCATCAGCGTCTGGCATACTGCAGGACCAGGGCAAACAACACAGCGTTATTTAATCATTTACATTACACAGAGCTGATCATTTGATTATTAAGCTTCTAAACTGAGACTGTTACACTGCTTGGAAATTTTAATATAATTTAAATGAGTTGCATCAAACAAACAATATGAATCAATTATCAAAGGCCACTATATGTAAAATTTTAAAACCATATTACTTTGTGTCTCCCCAGTAGTTTCAGTCAGTGTTGATTAAAGGGGGTGCAACTTTGATTTTACCTGATGAAGGCCTTGAGGCAGGCACAGGTGACAGCTTCAGGGATGTCAGGAAAGAACTGCAGGCAGAGCTGACAAAGAAAATAATCTTTCCTCTCCAGGGCTAACAGCACAAGGTCAGGACACACACTGTGGATTTAATAGTAGATGGTCACATGATTTGGGTCTTTCATGTTTTTGCATTAATATGCAAATCGACAGAATTTGAATTTCCCAATAAAAAGCATGATCGATCATCCTGATCCCTTCACCGTGTCTTACAGACCTGTGGCAGAGGCACTGTGTGTGCACTAGCTGTGCCAGAGTGGTAGGGGTGTAGAAAGCTGGATCAGCGAGGCTCCGGGACACAAGGGTTGATGTTAGCTGCCCTACTGATGGCTGCAGGACTTGGATGTCTACCCTGGAGATCAACCCGTCCACCTCTTTCTGGACTTCTTCTACTGGTGCGGTCTGCACAAAGAAAAACAAATATACTATTAGTACTGAAATGTTTGGTAGAGAACATTGTTTGGTGCACTGGTATCCGTAACAGGACAGATATTTACCTTTATGAGCTCCAGAACCTGGTCAGTTGTTAAACTAAGTGTTGACTGGGTCTTACGGTTTGTTCTCTACATGAAAAGAGAAGACTGAAATTAAGGATCTACTATAGACAATAAGGCATAGAAAATTAAAAAAACAGAAGCTTCACACAATCACTGCTCTTCAGGGGGAATCATATTCCAAATGATCCACTGGATTGAATTAGACTTGTAGAACTAAGAATATTCCCCTAGAAAAATTATTTTAGGAATGACTACTACTATAAATCTCATACAGTCATATAAAGGTAGTGCTAATAATATAACAAATATGCTTGTACTGTGCTTGTACTTATACAATGCATGTACTGTAAAAGTAATTTGCCATATTTTGCCTTGAAAACATACAGTTTTCCTGGTCTCCACTGTTCTTGAAGGCTGAACTTTCTCTCCGTGCAGAATGTTATTCCAGGATGGTACCAGAGCTGGAGTTTTGTGTTCTGATGCGGAGAAAAAGTACTGAGTGAATACTGAGTGATCACAAGTATTTGCAATATAGAAACTACTACATTAAAGACGAGTGGATATATCTATAGAGCTCAGTAAATAATTTCTGTACTAATTACTTATGCCAAGACAGACAAGAGACAAAAATAAAGTCTTATTTAGACTGTTAATGTACATTATGCAATTTACATTGTGCAGAAGAACTAATTCATTAACCGTTTTAGCTCACCTTCAGTCTGGGCCTGCCTTAGTTTCCCCAGTGCAGAGGCCAGGGAAGATTTGGGGCACTCATAAGGAATAACAGAAAGGGTTTTCCCATGTGGAATGAATAACTTGTTGGAATAGCTCCATAGCTAAATCAGAGAAAAACACAGTCTGAATGAATGATACAAGTTAAGTAAGCATAGTGATTATTAGTAATAAACTGGCATATTTGTGCCTCATTTTTAGGACTGTAAACTGCCATAAAGTGGTGAGAAGGGACACAGAGCCCTGTCACAGTGGAGAGCAGACACAATGCTCTACCAAAGTCATACAGTCCTTCATTAGCACCCATCAGCTAGAAGGACAGGGAACCTTGGTTTGCTGTACTAACAACTAGAGAAGCCTGGCTGGGTGGTTCAGGCTAATTTCTAATGACAGCAACAAAAGCTTATTACACACTAGTGATTGTCTTGTATGGGGTCTAGGGTCCTGCTGCAAGCATGGCTAAAATTTGCAGCAGTATATTATTTCATCCTCTGATACTTCAACCAGTAGAAAAATATCAGCTCGGTGGTTTATATGCATCCAATACACAACGCATTCCTACCTGCCCGTAGATTTTACCCGCCATCTCCTTTCCTGCCTGAAGTGTCTGGAAATTGGTATTCCAGATGCAGAGAAAGTCTTAAAAAAAACAGAACGAAACAAAGAGAGCCATTCAGCAAGCACAGAGCATCAGATACTGGAGTCACACAGCTTCAAGCCATAGTTTAACATTTTCCCAGTTAATGTGAAAACAACATCTAGACGTCAAAATGAAAGCAACTGAAGAGAAATATTTCAGCCTTGTATTAACTTCTAATAACTCAGTTCGATTAGTTTCAATTTAGTTTTAACAAATAAAGTTGCAACACAAAACTGAGCTGATGTCAGATCACTATCCCTTGCTTACCCTGGTCACACAAAACGTTTTCAACTCTGCTTGGTCAGATAACACTGACCGATGTGTTGATGGTGATTATCTTTATTAAAATCGCTAAAAGTTACGCTTAGATGGTACATGTAGTTAGTAATAAACTGAAATCAATATAGAGCTTTAACGATAAGTGTAATTAAACGTTAATTACCTTTGCCGGCTCCAGCAGAGGGGTGTGGGACTCCCACAACAGCTACATGGGCTTCATCCAGGACCAGGGCTGATGCTGCCTCTAGCAGGCCCTCACTGACAGGAAGGGCCAGCAGCAGACTACGAGGCAGTGGAAGAGCCTGGGCCCCATCTTCAGTCCCCAGTCCCCGCATAGAGACTACACTCTGGTACACATGACCATTAGGATCTGGGTGGTAAAAAAGGGGCAAAGAAGGATTATTAAAGAACAGTAGTTATGGTAATATTTCACTGCACTATGATGTAAGTTAGTGTAATTTCACATTCCTATTACTGAATAGATAATCTAATGAATTCTACAGTACTTTACATGTTACTCCTTAAATGAAACAAGCACACAGGAGTGCAAAAATGTAATAGTTTTACATTTAAATCGAATAGTTGCTTGACTTGAGCAGTATTTTTAATTGGGTTGTGTTGTTTGATGCCCTATCTATGGCTGAACTCCATTAACTGTGCCAAACTGATAATCATAACTTCCAATAACAAATGGCCACTGAGTAGACCAGATGTTGAAGTGCACATTTGAACATATGTCATCCTTTACTGCACACTTCATAAATACAAAGTGATCAAGTTACTGCCACTGGCTAGTATTTGTCACTAATTAAATATTTCTTTGATTTTCGTGACAAATGCATGTCACGCACTGTCTGGAGCCTCTGTTTTATATCTAAGACTATTAAATTATCCTGAGCTGTCAAAAACTAAAAATAATTTTTACAGGAAATTCAGGCTTACAAAGATAAAGCAGCCGGATGTGTTTATCCCTGTAGGAGGCAGAGAAGCTGAGTGGAGAGAGACTGGGCTCCTCTCTCTCTAGCCGGTACCTCTGTAGGGTGTTGGGATTCAGTCTCTGCAGGTAGAGGAAATGATCTCCTTTCTGTGGGAGTACAGTGACAGCCGTTCAACACAATGAGGCATTTAGTAGTGCTCATGTCCATGGAGAAAGAAAGGGCAGAATACTTCAGTTATTGATTAATGGGTCATAAAATTCTGTCAGATACATATCAATACAGACACTGTACGTACGCCTGTTCTGAAATTAACTGTCAACAATTTAGTATTGTGAATCAAGTACAATGACAACAGCCAGGGCTTAATTTCGTAAGCAAAGTAGAAACACTTAAAAATACATTACCCGTTCAGTTGTGAAGACGACAAAATGCTGTGTCTCTGCCACTATGTTAATGCTCCACCTAACACCAACCAAACAACAAACATGTCAGACTGCAGCACAGCACAAGCCAGTGAGTCACTCCAGTGTCAAACATTTAAAAAACGATTTTAAACCTCGCTGCAACTGCAACATACAACATACAACAATACTGACCTTATGGCCTCTTCGGGAGCCAGGACTTCCTCAATGGGCTGTTGAGGAGCAGAGAGCAGAGAGTCGAGCAGTCTCACAGCTCCTCTTTGGAACAAGACCACAGGCTCCCCTCCATGTACACAGTGGACCCGCCAGACATCTGATGACACCTGCAGACGTAAGAGAGCATAAGCAATGAGAACGTGTCCTCGTTCCACTAACGGGTCATGTTGTGACATGAGAGGTTGGCTACTCTCAATACTATGTTTTACTGTCAGATTTAGGGACTTTCTAAAGCAATAACATCATAGTCTAGCAGGTATGGGAGAAGTGAGATAACAGAAGTCACTCTTTCCTTTAAGTTTCTGTCACAAAGGTTAAGCACAATGAAAATATTAACACGGAGCAGAAGTAAACTTTCTATGTGCTTGATGTTATTCTCTCATGAGAAATTAGTCTAATAACAGCACTTAGACTTACAGTTGCTTTAAAGGCCTTATCCAGGAGGACATCTTCTTCTTTCCAAATTCTTATCACCTTTAAAAAAACAACAACAATAAAACCAAAAATTTAATGTTACAGATATTTGTGAATGTTGTGGAAAACTTACAAATGTATATTTGTGTTATATATTTATTGATAATAATACAGCTAGTAATATCAGAGCATTGGAAGTCACAAACTTATTTAATTGTACGGAAAAAGAAAAGTAAGCATCTTGTTTGGTTCAGTGTTTTATCACTGAGGTTTTGCACAGACACATAAAACACAACAATGATGTAGAGATCTTTACCCTGTTGTCTGACACTGCTACATATTCCTTAGTCTGTGAGTTGAAGACTGCTGAACAGGTCAGAGTTTGTCCTTGTTTGACTGTCCAGCTGCCCAGCGGCTTCTGATCTGAAACCTGTCCAATCCACAAACGAGAGAAGCAAGAAATGACTAACATGTTTTACTACCTGCAACAGTTACTCTTCATCTCTGCAGTGTTAAATGTAAGACAGGTTAATAATAATCCACCTGTAAAACCAAACCTGCTTAAAAAAACCGGCAGTGTGATCTTGTAGCTTAAATATCTAAATTTGCTAATTAGCAAAATAGACGTTGAGGCAACTAACGTGAATTCAGTCTTATTTAGCACGATGCGTTAACGTTAGCTAACATTTGCCTGCAACAGCATGATGTTTAATCTGTTTTTACATGTTGTTACGGAATATGAGTCAAAGTGCTATCCCATGTAAAATATAATCTACATGTGTTGTCCTGTTGATGGTTTCTGTCACTGCTGTTAGAACAGAAAAGAAACGAGGATAACGTTACCAACACGAGTTGGTAACAGTTCGGAGGCATCAGCTGGCCCAGAGAGTCTCCCGAAAACAAACACTTTAAAACTTGCCTTGTACAGCATGACGGATCTGGTTGAGTCCGTGACGACGACATGGTCACTATCTATCTCCTCTTCGATGCCCTGAATGCCTGAATTTGATAGATTTTGAGATGGGGCAAGTCCACACAACGTGTATCCCTCATACAGCGCGGCCATGCTGGACGAGAAGAAAGTACAACTCGCGAGATCTCGCGAGAAGAGACGAGTGTCGACCGGAAGTACGAGACAGCCGAAGGCAAGCATGATAACTAACGTGTTGTGTGGTTTCATAATACCAGTATTCAAGTCCAAGAGCTCTTGATTGACTGTTACTGACTTGTTAGCTACACCAAAAGAGTATGCATTGGTATTTGATGCAATTCCATCAGGCGCTTTACAACTACTTATGAATTCCCGTTGTGACTTAAATCAGGTATTAATTATAACAGTATTACTCCACAAGCACAGGTGTATTGGTTATGGCAGCCTGAACTGGAAAAAAGCATGAAGAATTACTGATAAATATATTATTAGCAATACAATGAGACAATACATCTCCGAAAGGTTTAAGCTGAATATTGGTTATGCTTGTGATTTATATGGTATGAGCAAATACAATCTCTCATCTATTCTTCAACTGTATTTACTCTAGACCAGTGGTACCCAACAGCCGGGCCGCGGACCGGTACCGGTTCGTGGGTTATTTAGTGCCGCATAGAGAGAGAAAAAATATTTTATTTTAGTTTAATTGACAACCACAGTCTTTTATTTTGAAAAACCGGATTCTGCTCCTGTTGACGCTCCGTTTGTAAACAAACAAACTGGTGAAGGTAGCATGTCTGTGCTGGAAGGATTGTCAATGTCTTTACTGTCCAAGAAGAGCCACAAAAGACCAGAAGCAAATTCCTTGTATGTGCTAGCATACTTGGCGAATAAAGCTGATTCTGATATGGAGAACTTCTTTATATAAAAAAAAACAGGTCAAGTGGTCATCATGGACGATAGAGATATATTGTTTTATTTTAGGAACAATTCAGCTGAAACCTGTGTTATCTTCCTAATCCATCCTTTTATAATATTTGCCAAGTTCCAGAATGACAACATAAAACTACACCTACATTGTTTAATATGGACTTTAAGCTCTTCAACAACTGTAGCAACTAAAATTCAAACTACAATAGACAAATTGATTCCTCTCTTAAATTTTGATACATTGATACCTCTTCCTGGCATCCATAAACTTTGTATTATATAAAATAGAATTTTAGAACAGAATTTTCTGTGAAACTAACTGAATAAACCTAGATAATAAAAATTATATGACATAAAAAATAATGTGTTGAATGCTAATCATTTGTTCTGAGTCTTAATTTATGAAGATCCATATTTTAGATAGCCAATATATGCAAGACAGATCCAAATATTGTACATTTTATGGTGTGTTTAATTTGTCCAAATGTCCAAGTTCAGTATGACATATGCAGTGTCATTGTAAACCTTGGAATCTAAATTTATAGTTGTGTTTAAAATGTTTTCCTTTAAATTTGGTATATCAAACTGTTATATAAAAAGGCTGAATAACAAAAGTAAGTTTGGAAGGTCACATTATACTAGCACAATATGGACACTTTTCAAATGTCAAACATTTATTTTTAAGAAGCTTGAACAAATGGGTTACAGGTTGATGATATCTGTGCTATCATTAATCATAATCACAAGATAATTAGGAAAATAAACCTGAGACCACAGAAACCCTTAAAACATTTCAAAACATCTTGAGGAGTTTGTGGTGATTCAGATTATTAGAGGTGAAGTAGCAGGAAAATACACTTTGTTAATCAGGATGGAGACAGATCAAATCCTGCCTGCTGAATTTTTATTATATACAACTAAGAGCCATCTTGACTCAGACTATATGTTTTTATTTTAGAGAGCACAACACACTTGTTCCATATTTCAGTGAAGAGTGTGAAAGTGTGATCTGCTGCTGTTTCAGCACTGTTTGATTTCTGATGGAAGCGAACCTGAATATAAGTTATAATCAACAGGGCTGGGCTCTAGAAAGAAACAGACACACAAACAGATTCACACAACACGTTAATATGGAAAGTACCGTTTCTTGATGATAGAATCATTTTCACAAAGATAATGTGAAGATAAGAGAATAAAGATAATGTGCAATTTTTTTAAAATAATCCTTACCTTCAAAGCATTGCGGTATTTTAAGCTTTCCGTCAATGCACTGGGTTGGCACAGCATAACCACAGTTTCTGGCCTTGTCCTTGCAATAGACTGAAACAAGTTCTTTGTGTAAAACTCTGTTAGGTGTCAGATCTGCAATCCAGAGTTTTCTTCCATTGTACAATATCCTTCCTCTGTCTATGCCAACCCTGCAAGGGGCTATAAATAACAAAGGGGAAAAGACATTATACTGGAGAAATAGTATTGTACTTTTTCTCATCAAGCAGTAATACTTAAGACATTAGCAGATAAGATAATATTTTAATATTTTCCTTTGAGCCATAGGTTTCAATTTAGGTGTTTGGGAAGAGTTTTTTTATTTTGCTGCAGCTAAGCTCAGGGCTGGATGAAGATTAGAAATATATAATTATTTAGGGGAGCAGTTACATATATGTTTTTTCAACACAGGTTGAATGCTGAATACTTCTAAAATCTAAAAACATTAGACCAATGTTACAGTCGACACAGCAAACAGAAGTGAACTTGGATTGAATACAAGCTCAGGAAAGACTGGTAAAGCAAGTATTAGAATTCAAATTTGGAAACACGTGATGAAACTTTTACTTCCGTGCCACCCCGCAAAATCACTAAAGAAATATAGCTCTTGCCAAAATATTGTATATAATGTAAAATTAATATAATATTGGTTGTAGTTCTACCCTTGCATGATGGCTTTTCAGTCCAGTCTCCATCTTGCTCACAGACAATCTGCAGACTTCCTTCCAGTACATAGTCTCCATGGCAGCCATACTTGACCGTTTCCTTGAAGTCAAACTCTCTGTCCTCATTGTTTGACTTGAAGCCTCTGTCAATATTCTCTGGTGTAGGGCAGGTCACCACTGTAAAGGAACAAGTTTATTCATTTGGAATTTGTCCTGTCATGTTGTCTGTCACTATGTGTGTGTTGCAGATTTTACCAATTGTACAGCTTTTTTCTATCCTACAGTAAAACTTTGAAAGAAAGGCTGGGATCAGCAAACACTCCTGTCACTTTTACCTCCACATACCTCGACATTTAGGCGTCTTGGTCCAGGTGCCGCCAGCAGTGCATTCTGCTCTTGCGTTGCCAGTAATTACATATGGAGGTAGGCATCTGTACGTCGCTGTGACGCCGTAATTAGTGGTGTTTCCTCTGATCCTCTTGTCATAAACAATCATTCCAAACTCTGGAATTGGAGCAGGACCACAGGACGCAGCTATGGGAGAAGAGAGAGACCATGCTACATACTAAATACAGTATGTTTTTCTGCTTGGCTTGTTCGCTGACTGTCTCTTTGATGTATTGTATGTTGAGTTTGTCTTTCTTTTTTTATTTGGTGATAATATTAAGGCATAAAGTGGGTTACATACGTGTGCACTCTGGTACTGTTGCACTCCATGTTCCATTGGCTTGGCAAACAGCAGCGCTGGCTCCAGTTAAGACATACCTGTGCAGAGAAGACATTACATCCAGTCAGTTCATGCTTAGAACAATGAACCAATGATGGAGTCTAAATATGATAACGCCACTTACAATTTAATAAATATGCTTATTATTTATCAGACAAAAATATCTATAAATACATTTTCTTTACAAAACAACAATCCTGACAGAGAGAACAAAGAACACATTTATCTTCGAACTGCATGAACAGCAGCATTAGCATCTACTCACATCAGTGAGTTTCATACAGCTTTATTAAAAGTTTATCCCTAAAGTTATTGTCACACAATGAAATTTAAAAAAGATGTGTTTGTTTTACCCTTCATTACAAGTATAGTTGATCATACTCTGGTACACTGTATCTTCATAGTACATTTCTCCATTGGACAGGGGATCAGGGTTGGGACACCTTTTTGCTGCAAGAGAGAATACGGCAGATACTGCACATGTAAATAGACATTTTAGCTGTTTTTAATAAATAATGCAAAAAGCAATACAACACGTTATACGCTTTCTTTAGTGACTGTAGTCATGTACAACCTTAAGTCAACCTGAAGTTAAACTGTGATCTATTTGTGCAGATTATCTACAGCTATTGTTTTATTTTATTTATTATGCACATGAACAGAGAACTAAGACCTTTCTTTAGCACTGAATATACAAAGATTACACAGCATAAAAGACTCATCTACAGAAAATCTGTACAAAGCTTGTCCACCATTTAAAATCAAAATAATCAGAGATTATCATTTTGAGATTCTGATAGAAATGGATGAAATACGATGAAATAAAGATTAAAATGAATAAGAAGTCCTCATTTATATTGACATTGATATTACAATACAAACTAATTTAATATTAAAAATCCTGTCACACTTGATAAAGTATAATTGTATACACAATATAAGGTGTTCTTTCACAAGGCCTTAAGTTCTCACTAGAATAATGGAGACCCACGTATGCACTTTAATTTGGTTTTTGTCCATTGTCCGCTGGCAGTGCAAACAATCTTCCGAGGGCCGGACACAGGAGTGTAACCCTGTTTACAGGACAGCGCCAACTCTGCACCAGGGCTAAAGTACCTCTGGATCCCATCCATCTCAATGTTGTCAAACAGCTCAGGCCTAGAACACACTGCAAGAACACATGGATAATTATATTTAAACTCTCTTATCAAGCATTCACTTTAATTTGAAAGTCAATAGAGTATGTAGTCATGTGTTGACATGGAATATAAAAGTGCGTGTGTTACAAATCACAGTATGCCACACAGCAGTGTTGAGTAATTTACTGAAAATACACTGAGCACTTCAGTTACTTTATCATTTTCTATGAACAGAGGACACTTTACGAGCAACAGTTCAAAGTCTGTTTCAAATCTGTTTCTGTGTTAAAAACACACACATATATACGTATATATATATTTATACAGGATTTATACATAGCAGAAAATTATCCAACCATTATCCATTCTGTCAGCAATAAGACATAAAAATACATGAAATAAACCTTTTCAAACAAATTAAATAAAATGAAAGACTTCTATCCCTGTGCTTCAAAACTAAACACAATCATTACAAAGTTGATGTTTCTGAAAGACAAATTGAACAGTAATACATGTGCCTATGTGAATGTATAAAATATCAAAGTAAAACCCAGTAATATAAGCAAATACCATTGTCTTGTTGAGATGTCACGGTGGTGAAAAATACAAAAGTCCATAGCAGAAACAAAGTCAGCCTGTGTTCCATCCTAGACAGTGATTTCCAATCGTCCCTGGTTCAAACACTGATTCTCTGTCCCGTCTTTCACTGCTGTTTGCGCTTCTCTAACAGTGAAGAGATAAGAACAACATGAAGTAACTGCCCACTGCACATCTTTGCTTTGTTTTCTCTTTTTTTAGCTGGCTCTCAATTTGCACAAACAGATCAGAATCCATGTGACTTTTTACTGGAAGTCGAAGACTCCCACAGTGGACTTTCCCTTGTTGCTGTCACATTATGAAACAGCAGCAAATGTTGTGCATCTCATGTCTTTAAACAACTATTTTGTTGTTTCAATCATTTTTAAAAATATACAGATATAAATAAAGTATAATGTCAAAACAAAAGAACAAACTAGAATCATAGTAAATCACACATTGCCAGTGTAGACACACACAGTGTCCAGAAAATAACAATTATTCAGCTCACTGATGTTCACTCTGGCTTCCTGTCTATTACAAAACTGAAATGAATACTTTCTTCCGTATATATGTCGTCAATGCATTAATGTTAATCCTTAAAATCTGATGTCATCACTGCAAAGTGCATTGAATAGCTTCTGTGTGTGAATGTTGTGTATAAATAAACTTGACTTGACTGGCCTTTCACATTTAATGGAGTGTTTTAGAGCTGTTGTTATTGAGAATATCAATAAAGTGATTGAGATCTACTGAGGCAGATACTGTAAAGCTTTTTTGAGAAAATCCATATAAATGCGGCAAAGGTCACATGAGACTTATTGACGTATTGAGTAAGGATTCATATTAGATTAAAACTCAAAGGAGGTGATGAGGGGTGTCAGGGGAACAATGTTAAGGTCTCTCAGGCCCTCTCCTGTTAACAGACCATCTGGTATTGATTTGTTGTCTGTTATACTGTGTTACCCCCTCATATAAAATATATGTACAATATTTAAACTTTATTTAGCTTAAATTCTGCAAGTTGTCATTTTCCAGTATAGATAAAGGACTCATTTTGGACACTGCTCAGATCAATTGTTATAATTGTAAACTGGATGCTTACATGCATGTATTTACTGTATATGTATATTAGTCTGTCTAATTAGCAGCACATACGATACATCAGGCATACAGACGGTGTAGAATGACAGACAGAAGATTATCTTCAGAAGCTTTACCATCATTTTACAGCCATAATAAAAACATCTGTTTATTGTTTTTTGATCAGCATCTTATTGATATTTGTGAATAACACAAAGCAGGAAATACATTCGACCAATAATAAAGGCAGCCTCTGTCTTATAGCATATTCTATTAACAGATCAATTATTCATAATCCAATCATTCACTTCCGGTCAGTACACAGGGTGTTTCAGGCCATTGAAGTTATGCAGGTCTTGGACGGTGTGTGGGGCTCGCAGGGGGTGAAGCAGCACACATTTCAATTTCTGATGGAAGGCTTTTTGGCTTTAATGCATACTCCATCTTGCCTGGTTCTAAAAGCAACAAAAAGAGAGGCAGATATATTTAGTATTGTCACCATAAAACATGAAACATAAAACATTAAAAAAACAAACTTTTATAAAGACTAATGTGAATCATCTGACAGACCCATCATTTTGTGGGAAAATGTGCTTTCACTGTCACGTATTTATGTAAATAGGGCAGCGAAAACATTAGAAATCTATTTCTAATATGCGTTGGTACTACTTTAGGTACAGGTATTGTGTGTGTACCTCTTAATTTAGTGCACTCCAGTGCAGCTCCACCACTCACTATGACCTCAACAACTGAGAAATAATAACCTTGTAGAAGTAGAATTCATGGTAGAGATGGTGCATTTGATTGGACAGATGTGCATTGGTCACTGTTGACCAAACTGGTTTAAGTCTCATTTACTGAGCTGACAAGGACTCACCCTCAAAACACTCTGGGATGGGGAGTGTTCCATCCTTACAGGTGCTGGCCACAGGGTAGCCACACCTCTCAGCTTTGTTGAGACAATAGAAGACAACATGTTCCCCATGCAGAACTCTGTTGGGTTTCAAGTCGGCAATCCAGAGTTTCTTGGCATTGTAGAAAATGCGACCTCTTTTTATGCCAACCGTGCAGGGAGCTGAGTGAAAAATAACAGTTAAAGCAAAGTTGTTAACATTCATTACAGATTATGTCACTTTAAATTATAATGTAATTATTACTGATTCAAGCTAATATGAAATTCTACTCTCACATTTATATGAAAGCTGTGCTGAAGGTTAAGAGGAATTCATTTTCCCTTTTAGCAGCTTATTTCTTTTCAGAAACAGCAACTAGGAGCTCCTTAACCTGAGCTTCCAAATACTTTTGGTTAAATCACTGCTGCGTAGTTCAATTCAAAATCTTTTGTAATTTTTTTTTGCAAAATACAGAAGTATACAAATTTAGCGTAAGTAGCTTTGAAAGTCTAATGACTCACCTCTGCAGGCTGGCTTGGAAGACCAGTTTCCTGTGTTTTGGCACTGTATCTCAGCCTCACCTTCCAGAACATAGTGGTCATTGCAGTCATATTTAACCTTTTCCTTGTAGCCATGTTGCCTCATCACAGCAAAGGTGATAAAGCCATCTGGTATACCTGCTGGAATGGGGCAGCTCACCTCTACAATGATACAATGAAAACACAAGTGTGAAAAGGTTTATTGCTTAATAATGACTTAGTTTAATTAGTTTAACTATTGTGCAGGCATAACTCTGGATCAAAGTGAATGACATGTTACCGCGGCACACCGGTGGTTCAGTTGCACTTCCATCAGCCATGCAGGATCCCCTTTCATAACTTGGTGCTTTGGGTGGGTTGCACTCGTAAGTCCAGCTTTGTCCATAAGCAGTGTTGGATCTGCTAAATGTCTTATCATGGACAATTCTTCCATCTATAGGTGGCTTAGGCAGAGGACAATTCACAGCTACAGGGGGGAAAATAATGGCAGTATAGTTACACTGACAGTTACTATGAACTACTCTCTTGTCAAAGCAATTACTCACTAAGAGTACAAATACACAGTAACGAAGCACTTCACTTGAAGTGCAATGGATATTTTTTGTCTACATTGGTCACTGGTTTAGTTAATTACCATGTTCACTACTCATACAGTATTTTCCTGCATTACCTTTGCAGAGAGGTGGTGCACTACTCCAGGTGCCGTCATGTAAACACCTGCTTGCATTGGCTCCTTGCATGACATACCTGACAAACACACACTAGTTTGAGATTCAATAGTGTAAAAACATGAGTTGTAATGATGCGTTAAGAACTGTAAAGTCTCATTCAGTTTTACCCATCATCGCATGTGAAATTTAGCACACTCTTGAATGGAGCTTCTGTCCTTCCCATTGCTAATGGCTGCAGAGGTCTGGGTATTGGGCACATCTTAGCTATAAATATATAAGATGATATGATTTTCTTGGATTAACACTATTAAGAGTTAAAATGTAAAGTCTGCAGGTGTAATTATCCCACTGTCTGTTTGAAAAAAAAAAAGCATTACATTAAAACAAGCACTGTTTTAATTGTCCTGTTAAACCTGAGCCCCAAGCAAGCTTTGCTTGGTGCCAGTAATATGTAAATAGATATTTTCTATGTTCGGTTGCAAACACATTACATCTTTAAGGAGTTGAACTAACATTAGTGAGATCAGCACTGTCAAACAACTTCAACGCTGAACAACTACTCTGAAAGTGTTAAAATGACTATTTGAAATCTAGCGACTGGTTGAAATAAACTCCGAAGTTGTAACACTATAGTTTTAACTCACGGGAACATGCCAGGTTTGACTGTGTCCACTCTCCCGCAGTGGTGCATGTTATCCGTTGGGGGGCTGTTGTAGACGGTAAGTAGCCTTGTTCACATGAGAGGGTCACTTCTTCTCCAACCTCATACACACGTTTTAGATTAGATTCACCAATCCCATCAGTGATAGGTGGTCGGCCACATACTGGTTATTAAAAACATAATTGGACAAATATATAAGAAGCAGAAGTCACAAAATAATGTTTAGATTGTTCATTTCAGACTTGTGAACTGATAAATCTTGTGCACACTTTACTTAATATGTGACACCATTGACCATGTGCACAGGGTGCTTAATCAAGAGAAATTCAAATACATACAGGAATACTTGCAGGACATTACCCAAATCATGTTATGTTCAGATGCAAAAAACAAACAAAAAAACAGATATCCTGCTCCACTTTACCTTTCTTGGATGTTACAGATGTGTACAAAGCTACTTGACAGAGGAGCAAGAAAACCAAACTTATAGACATCATCTTGGGAGTGAATCCTCTCCAGTACCCCTCACATTTGAGTGGGGATGGGGCCAACGTAAAGGCCGCTGGGTAATGAGGCCCCTGATAGCCTGCTCCAATCAGATGCCAGCGTAAGCTACTATTGATTGAGCACAAAGGTCTTAACTCTTGCATATTTACATAGAGTTGATCAATAACCTTGATTTGGTAGAGTCAGCGGCAGACACAGCGTGATATGAATTCATGAATAACGAAAGAAAGAGGCACCCAAGAGTCTGTACACACACACACACTCATAGGAGCATATTTGATTAGTTGATGAACGGTACTTCAATCAGTTAACACCTCTTTAATGATGCTCAATCACTACTCTAAGTAATCCAATTAAGCAGGGAGATAATATGACAGCTATACGCCCTAACAAAAACAAAGCTGTGCGCTATGTATGTACCACATGTTAACAAAAAGTTGCTTATTGCTTTGGCTGGGGAGATGTAGGAGTAAATTAATTAATAAATTAATTTATTAAATAAAAAAACTCTGTGAGCTGCAGAATCGCAATCACAGAAATTATGCAAGACCTAATTGGGTCAAATGATTTGTAATAGCATTTGTTCTTCACAGGTGGCTTCATCTAGGCAGATAAGCTGCATTATTTGAATGCAATACAATACATAAGTCTCATATTTCTTTAATGTTTTAGGGCTTTCAGTGTGCTTCAGCTCAGTATTGTATCCTAACACTAAATCTGATTTTGCAAATATTTGTCTTTCACCTAAGATGGATTGAAATGGTCTGGCTGCTCGGCTGGTCAGTGACCCTGTGGAAATTGGTTAAAAAGTCTGAGAAACTGCAAGCAAGTCAAATTAAACTCCCCATAGCTGTGAGAATATTCCAAACAAAATGAATTCAGTTGAATAAAACATGACCTATAATATGTGCAAGCAAGAACCCAGTCATATTCATTAGACATACTCATAAGTACAACAAATGATCTTTAAGATCTATTTCTGAAGCACAGTTAACCACATTATCAGACATAAACACTGTAATCTTAACGGGAAAATACATTATTTATCAAGCAAGCAATTAATCTGCTTGTCTTTAATAAATAATGACTATTGTTTATCAGGGACTACAGGTCTGAGGATTTCAGACCTGTACATGTAACATTTCCTGGACATTATAATTACGGCTAAATCCAGTGATAAAATAAAAAACAGTTTCTGTTGATTGAAGGTGGGAAATCAGCTTGTATAAAATCTATAATAAACATACAGCCCTGAATCATGCCGGTGAAAAATAACTCTGCTGCTACTGGTCATGGAACGGCAGAAAGACTGAAAGAACATGTGAACATTACCCATTCACAAAATATTCTTTTGTTAAAAATCTTTATGAATCATAAACATAGATAGATAGATAGATAGATAGATAGATAGATAGATAGATAGATAGATAGATAGATAGATAGATAGAGAGATAGA
>JAUYWH010000001.1:15649876-15665135 GCA_034779795.1 Ctenopoma multispine
CATTTGCAACTGTTTTGATAAACAATTAAAATGGCTTTGTTAAGAAAAATACCATAACTTAGTTAGGCTTGGCTTCTGTTTGCTGAGGTTTCAGAGTTATAATAGTGAATTTAATATCTTTGGTTTTCAGACTGTTGGTTGGACAAAACAAGCAATTTGCCACTTGGGGCTTAGAAAATTGTGATTTGCTCTCTTTCTGACTTTTTATACACCAAATCATATTAGTTAATCTAGAAAATAATTGACAGATTGCTCTGTAATGAAAATAAATGTTACTTGAGCATAGAATGGAGTAATAATACTGTACTGCCCTGTACGATGTGAAGACTCTGAGAGGTGTGAACATTATCCACTGAACAACACATTCAAATCACCAAAAGTTATTGCATTGAACCTATGTGGGTGCAGGTAAAAAAAAATCAGCTTTCAACATGATACTTGCAATGAAATGTTAGAGCAATTGATGTTGATGTGAAGGAAGGTTAATGTTGTGGAAACAAACAAGCCTATCAGTAACCACCTTTCATAAGGGTATCTGTACTACAGCGTCTGATTTCTCTTGGCTACTTTTCCTGTGGAGTCGCTTTTCAGGGCTGCTGGTCGTGCAGCATGGTATCACAAATCACCATTTAGTTGGCACTGTAATACAGGTAGATAATTTGTAGCCATGTAACTCATGAGATCTCATGTTCTAAGCTCAAATGGTCTGTTTGTGGAAGCCTTGCCATCATTCCCAGTCACTACCAGCGGCCTGGTAGCTCAGTTGGTTAAGCGTCAGACTGGGATGCAGGAGGTCACATGTTCGAGTCCCAGTCTGACTCTTAGCCCATCCCCCTCTAAGTCGCTTTGGATAAAAGTAAGCAAAAGTAAGATGAAAACATTAAACCGTTAGTACAGCAGAAATTAACAGGAAATTATTACATAGACCCAAAATACTTGTGTATTGTTTGTGACAAAATGGCAGTAAATGCAAAATCAATTTTAAAATAGTCCCAAGAACTCGTTCATGTACTGCTAGTAACACATATAATTTCCACTTCCATCGTGAAGCTGTCAGTAGATTTGTGCTTGTTTAATGGCTTATTGAGGAGAATTTCTGCATTTTCTCTGTGGATTTGATGTTAGTTGAGTATTGTCAACTGAATCTAACCCAAGGTTGTTTTTTTTAATGCAAAACCTGTTAACCTGAGTTTTGCTGTTGCCGCAAAACAGAGGAGACTGGTTAATGTCCTGTTGTGAGGCATGTGCAGATCAAGGGTGTCATATTAAATATATTTGCACCACTTCTGTTATGCGAGTCAAAAACAACAAGCAAACATTCTACAAAAACAAAACAGTCCTACAGCATGAACCTGATAGCTCTAACCAACCTATTACACATAACCCGACACTGCTCCTTTGATGGTTAGTGGTCTTGTTTGATGTGTTACATCAAACATTGATAGCGTCAAACAAATAATAATGACTACAAATATTTTCATCTGCCAAATCCAGTTGATGCACAGCGGCTTTATTAACCTCATGCTGTTCAGTGTTTGTACTGTGCTCAGTATATCCTTGTGCATATCCGCAACAGTGTCATCCCAATAACGCATCTGTTCACACTGCATGGAAAGGTAAACTCCCTGAATGTCCATAGTCCCTGTCCACACTGGCAGATACATCTAACTTTTACTTCTTATTGCAGTTTTATCTTTCCATTTTCACATTACTCTAACAGCACATGATTGATAGCCATAATTTTTACTGTTCCTTTGGAGAGCTACATGCTGAAGTTGCATCAGAACTATGGTTATGATGCTCAAGGTCCAACACCTATGTGGTTTCAGAGGGACAGACAACTTATCTAAAATCTGGCCTGGATTCATAATCTATGTGGATGGTTCGAGTGTTTACCAATGAGTGCGCATTGACCTATGTGGTTACAAAAATATAGAGATCAAGAGCAGCAGCCAGCATCTAAAGGCACCACATTTTCTGTGTGGCAGATTTGTGCTTCATATAGAAAGTGATACATTAGTTCATGCTTTTATTTCTCCTGGTGGTTACATGGCCCATAATAAACCCCATCTTTTTATGAAAGACATGAACTTTTATTAAAATTTCAACCTCATGTGGCCTAAAATAAACCACGTTGTGCCTCAGTGAGTAATGCTTTTATAGTGAATTTACCAGAAAACGTTGCATCTGCAGGTATTTTTGGTTGTGTTATTATTAAGGCTATTACAAAAGCAAAACATCTCTAAAATGTACAAGTCATTTATTTAAAATGTGAAAGTAGCACAGCTTATTGTCGGGAGAAGTGTGTTTTGCTTCTTTTGTCAAATGGAGCGGAGTTACAATAATTTAGTGGAGCAATAGCACTGAGCAGAAAAATGTCAAGAGCTTAAAAGTTCCATCACTGAGTTGTTCCCCAGTGATGGAAGTTTGAAGTACTAATCCTGCAGGATTTTTATCATTTTCATATATACCTCTTCAGATTTTAGACATAGATAAAATGCTTAAAGTGACATTTGGTGGTTTCCTCACATTGTTCGTCTGGTTTATTTATTTACTCATACAAATATGGTGAAATGATGCAAGCTTCAAACAAATAAGGGCAGAGACCAGCATCTTTTTTTTTCTTTTCAAGTTCAACCATAAAAGGTTTAAACTCCAAGAAATTATTCTCAAAACAAATTGTCCATGACAGAGACACAAAGGCCCTGTTTACTCTGCTGCTGAAGTTCTCTGTGTCGGTCAAGGCTGTCAAAACACGGAGCACCCTCTTACTTCTGTCACTTTGTCTCTCCCACCTTGGTGGCCATGGCTTTATTTGGGCCTTCATCTCTCTTTTTTTTCCTCTGTTGTGAAGCTGTGTACAAAGATACAACTTCTTTGCTAAAAGCAGAATTTTGTACCTGTCGAAAGTAGACTGCCAGCTGTTTCTTCTCTTTTTATCTGTTCCTCTTTATGCTTATTTACTTCTTTCTCTATCATTTTTTTTTTCTTGTGCTCACGGCCAGAAAACTGCCCTCTATTGTGCCCTCTGCTCTGGGTGGCTGCCCAAGGGGTTATATGGCAACTTTCTTTTCCCCTGTCTGCACACACGCACACAGAGGAAATTAGAGTCAGTTTTATTCTCATGCAGTCACACTGCAAGGCCATGCTCTCGAGGTTAAAATGTTCCAACTTCATCTTTGATACTGCTCTGGCTTGTAGTTGGACATCAAGATAAAAGATTAGAGAGGGTTTGAATAGAGCAGAGAAGAGAAGAGGAGTCATGGCATGTGTGTGTATGTTTGTGCGTGTGTGTGTGTGTGTGTTTATGTGAAGGCGAGGGAAGGGTGCAGAATTCAACATAGACTATATTTAGAGTTGCTCCTCAGTCCCCTGAAGAGATACAGTGCTATGCATAACGCTGGTTCTGTTTAGAGCAGGACACTTGCCATGTCTTTTTAGATGGCCACTGTGTGATTACATGAGACTTTTGTCTGGAGACACACAAATATATTATGTATATATACGCAGTTTAATGTATTGATGTGACTGAAGATGTATGATCAAGTCTCACGAATCCGGTTCAGTCAGTTAAAAAGAAAGAAATTGGAGACGATGCAGTAAACTGATTATTTCAACACCATTCAAGGCACAGTATGACAAAATCCTAGTTAAAGCTACAATATGCAACTTGAGCTTGTGGTGGCATGACTCTTGAAATCATTCTCCTCCACCTGCCCCTCCCTCTTCCTTCAGCTACACTCAGCTATGCTACACAACACAACACTCTACCATGCACTTCAGGTAGTTGTTATGAAAAGTGTCTTTAATAAGCCAAAATCCAGCGCTAGCACCTTGAGGTGTCTAGAGATGAGTTTAAAAAAAAGAATTTCAGACCTCAGAGAAAGCTGAGGTATAGATTTGCATTTTAACCAAAGCCATATACAAGAGTAAATATGTATTCTGATAAGTTCTGATAAGACTGTTAAACACCACTATCAGCCTTCGGTATCACTGTATCAATATTGGTGTGGTCCTCTTCCTTATTATAGTTAAAAATGTCCGTCACACACTTTCAAACTTGTGCCTTGTAGAAAATATAATAGTTGTCACTGTAATTGAAACCTTTACATCATAGATTGTGATTAGCATGACCCGTCCACTACTCCCGGTGCCTAATAACTAAGTCTGCTCCAGTAAATCCCCAGCAGTAAAATTGCTTAGTCTTAAAGCCTCCCTAGCTGTAAAAGTCTCACCACTCTGAATTAATTTGCCATAGAATATTGTTGAAATGACTCCTAGTAGTGTTATTCTCTGTTGGTTTCAGTGCACATGATGTCTGATTAATAAGCACTGAAATACAGTGGACATTTCTGTAAACTAACATTTAATGGACGAGTGAATTTCTCATTGGCGGCTTTGTATCTATGTATGTTCTAGAGGCAGAAATCTCACAAACAGCTTGTCAGACAAAAATGAGCGGCAACAAAAACACTTATAACACAAAAGCTCTCAATGACCTCATTGAGCGCTCATCATTTTCGTCTGACTGGTCACTGTTCATTTAGCCTTCAACTGGAGACAGCGGTAAATTGTCAGATAATAATGGGCAGTAGGCAGCACCATTAACCTACAACTAACACTGAGTGTAAGTGGTTGTAGAGGGTTCTGTACTGTACCCAGGGTACTGTAATTGGAAAAATCAATGAGCACAAAGAAAATAGTAGTTTGTAGTAATATCGCTGAAGTGATACAGATGTGTCTTATGTCTTTCCATAAGGTATGAGAACACATGCCAGAAGATGTTCAGGGTGATTTGATTCAGATTCAAGTCTTTGGGCACTAGTGGTAGGGTGCAAAACTATGCAAAACCTGTACTGATAATAGAGAAACCACAAAATCAACTACTGTCTATGACTAAATAAGTTATTTGAAAGATATTCTGGTTCTGGCTCATGTAGCATATTTAAACCATTTTAATGTTACCTTCACATCTTCAGATATGTTCAGATATCCTACTTTGCCTATGCTTGTAGAAAGAATACACAGTTATTCTGCTGTAAAAAATATATTCAGATAATTATATTCTGTTATCAATGACAAAAAAAATATCAAGGTTACTTCTGCTTTTTATTTAATCCCTGCACATCAGGATGGGTGTGTTGTTGTTGTTATTGAGAAAGCTGTGTGCTGTGAATTATACGCATAAATCTGCACCAGAGGATTATGTATTTTGATTTACAGTGTGAATTGATTCACTGTAGATAAAACTGATGTTATAATAATGACATACTTTATTGGTCCCTTTGGGAAAATTGTTGTTGGACAGCTGCCAGATAATGCTTGTCAGGGCTACCACAGAGTTTCTGTGACTTGTCCAATGACACCTCGATATTTAGCTAGGTGGAACCTGGAATCGAACCACTGACCATGGGGTGTGTAGACAATTCCACTACCAACTGAATTACTGCTGCCCCATATATATGTCCGGATGTTGCTCAAAAGAATATAGAGTTGTTAACAACTAGCTTATGTTGCCTTTAGCCAACTAAAATGGATCAGATAGGATAGATTCAATTATAATTATATGATTCCAACAATATATATAAAGCTAATAAAAGTTGAATAAAGCCTCAGTGAAAACAGTTGAAGTTGGAGGTGCCTGCTTGCAGCTCGGTGCTGATCAGATGCAGCGCTGCCAAAGTACACCGTAGCAACTATTTGGACTTCCCTGAAAGCCTCTTGCCTCTCTTCCTGTTTCTTGACAATCAGTTCAGATGAGCTGCATTAATATTAGACTAATCCATCATGGCAGTCTGCATTATTTATCACTTGAATACACACTATGCATTTGGGGGAAATGCTGTGTTGTGATCAAAATGTGCCTCGTAGCTCTAATGTTTTTGGCACTGTGTAGGGCAGTGTAAGCTAAGAAAGAAATGTGGCTGTTTGTCATGTTTGTCACCCTAGAGGGCCCGAGTTGGAATATGTAAATCTCAGTGCTTACAGAATGAGCATTCATTATATTGCTTTAAAATTTATGAGACTAAATGCTAAAGCTCAGTCAAATATGTCAATATTTGAAATGGTGCTGTGATGTTTGGCTCGCTCTTGCTGCAGTGCTTCTCTCTGTGCTTGAATTTATATTAGATTACCTTCTGGGCTTCCATGGAGACCTGGACAACACGTTGATGCAAATCTGCTAGTCTTTTGGCACAGGACAGCTCGTCCGTAGAGGGAAATACATCTTCTGACACCGGCATGTCATGATAATAGAGCCCTGTTCTGTTCCTGATTGCATGCTGTCATGATGTAACCCAAATCTGTTTCACAGTTTGATAAGGGGATTTGGGTGCAGGAAGGGGACAGACTGAGCAGTCCCAGGTGGGATGGTAACTGTGTGGATGTGCTTTTTAAACGCGGATAAACTCTGCTCTGCTCTGATTCATCCCAAAGGTGTTCTGTTGGGATGAGGTCAGGGCTTTGTGCAGGCCACTCAAGTTCCTCCACACCAAACTTGCTCATCCATGTCCTTAAGGAGCCTACTTTGTGCACTGAATTCATTGATTTGACAATAAAGTGTATGTTCTTTGTATTACTGACACAGTGTTGGAAGGATGTGACTCTACCATGACATTTTATTTACGAATATTTTTGGGGTGACTGAATGCAACAGCAATCTGTTGCTACTCTTAAAGATGTCATTCTGACTATTGCCTTTGCTTAGAAGCAACATTACTCTGCTTCTGCTTCAAGCAAAAGAAATCACAAATTAAATGCATTTTTTGTGAGCACATTTTCTGTGCTTGACAGTGTAAGTCAGAATTATGTTTGATAGTTTTTTTCTGTGTGTTTATTTGTATGGACAGTGTACACATGTAAAGAGAAGAGCCTGCAAGCAGCTTTGTGTTGTCTGCTCTGTGGTTGTGCCAAGATCTTGAGCTCTTGCAGGAGGAAGTGTTTGGCAGCTCAGTCATAATGGATTCAGTTTGAGAGCGTGCAGATAGAGCATGGAGAGCCAGTGTCTCATTGTGTCAGTTACATAGTGTTTCCCCCTTTGGCTTCTCAGGAATGGCTGTAGTTGATATTTATTGTGGCTAGCTAGTTTTACCCAGCTTGAATAAAGATATGTCATATTTCTCATGGGAAATAGTTTTCATTTTTTGTCCTGGTATTGTAATGTCTTTAGTAATAGGCTACCATAAAACATGTGACAACTGTAAAATATGGGACAACCATAAAACCACCATAGAACATGTGACACACAGTACATTATCAGCAAGATATGAGTGTTTCCCAGGACTGTTATAAATTTGACTTATTTCTTAGTTTAGTAATCATCGTATAGGTTGGTGGGATTTCTGCAGCCTGTGTTCTGTAAAGCAACACAGCTATTTTGCATGTATAATTGCTCTTTCCTCACTGAGTTGCTCTCTCTACCTACACACATGCAACAGTATGTCTGAGTTGTTTGGGTGTTGTTGGCATTCACGGAAGTGTAGATACACTTGTATACTGTGTACTGAATTTGAAGGAGATGGGACAAGCTGAGGACAAATGAAAATAACAGAATGGTAAGTCAGAGTCACAAGTGCTACCAACATGAAGCTATTATCCCTGCAAATACCCAGTGTCCTCTCAGAATGCACCAAATTGTGATAGTTAGGCTAGTTTGGATATTTAACTGACCTGATGTCAGCTCATAATGGTTTTTAAAATCACCCACTTAGATGGTGAAAGCCATGTCTATGGTTTCAGTGATAAATCCACTTTCAGGTAGTTGATGGTAATGTTTTGAGAGGGAAATGGTATCATAGGTACTTAATGGTAGCTTAACAGTAGCTTTTACTTGAATGAAACACCCATTCAGCTCATTTGTTGTAGTTTTTCATTTTGTTGTAGTGGGTCCTCTCACTGGGATTAACTTTTGGACTCAACGTGGGCAGTAGGGATGAGTTCTTCCCTGCCCTTCTGAACTGATAAGGTAACACAGACAAGTCACAAATCCTAAAGCTGTCTGCATGCAAAGTACTGTAGGCATCTGGACTGGCTGCAGTGTCCCTATGTTGGATTGTTTGAACCAGGTGCTCTCAGAGTGTATTGATCAGTATTGGTCTTTGTTATTACTGTGAACTGTAGCTTCCGGTTGGATATAATGTACCTTTAATCAATAACATTTTCTCTTCATAGGATTTATCTCATCAGCTTTAAAAGGCAGGGTTGATATAAAGACATAACCTTGTTCTCCTCTTCTGAAAATAAGGACTAGAATGCAGAAAGGAATGTCTTTGGGTTAGGGATGTAAAAATGATACCTCCTGTCTATCATGGCAGCTGTAAAGATGTGGAGTTGTAATGTTCCTTTTCATCCTTAGCACAGTTTGAAAACCTGTTGAGATGTCTGTCTCTCTCTTTTTTGTGTTATGTTTACTTTGCTAAGCTGTTTTCTCAAATGTCTTTTGCAGTAATGAGATGAAGATGCAGGTCTAAATAGATTTCTAACTCCACTAATATTAGGGAATTTCTGTATGAGCTGAAACTGGGAAATAAATGCTCTAACTTTTTGTCTTCCCCTTTACATCAGACATTAAGCTTGATTAAACATGCACAGAGCTTTTATGATTTCTTTCTGTAGCTTTACCAACCCCCCCTCTGGTGCATTACACTATAGCAAAAGCAATAGATCACTCATGGATTACAGAGTAATGAATAATCCTGAGGGTCACTGGGCACTGGGCTATCATCTCCATCATCACCAGTAGTTACGTTATGTGGCTCCATTTTGCAGAAACAATTGCAGAAGATTTTCCTCCCCTAAAAAAAAGAACACATAGGTCTACTGTGCATGCAGCACTTTACGACGTGTGTTTCTTTTATACTGTAGTTGAGTAATCTCTAGCAGTGACGTAGCCAAGTGACGTAGTCAGGGTGGATGGATGTAGTGAGAATGTGTATTGGCGCACATAAGCTCATGCACACACATGCAGATCAGTTTCCAAAATATCATTTAGGCCTGTATGTCAACATCTGCTCTCTGAAAGTGGCGTGATGGCGGTCATCTTAATCAACTTAATACACTACAGGAGCTTTTAATACATGACTGTATATGTTCACAGCTAAGAGACAAATAGCAAATGATAAATCCCTGCCTCATGTTTTGTAATGGAAGCATTATTTAATCATTCTTAAGATGAAATAACAAGGATGTTTTCATGCCTTTGATGCAATGAAATGAAGGTTTTCATGGAAACAGTGAGTGTCTGGTGAGCTTCACATAGGCTGTAGTTTCATTAAGAAGTCCAGCAGACTGATAGTCTTCCCATCTGGACTCTCAGTTCCACAAAAACACAGACAAAAAGCCAATTATGTCTGTATTTTTATCTCAGGAAGTAAATATTTACCTTAATAGGACCGATGTGTTTATCTGTATGTTTGTATTTCTTTCTTTCTTTCTTTCTTTCTTTCTTTCTTTCTTTCTTTCTTTCTTTCTTTCTTTCTTTCTTTCTTTCTTTCTTTCCTCTCTCTCTCTCTATCCCCAGAGTTTGTATTGCTCGCTGAAACTTGTCAAACGTTCTCAGACCTTGTAACCCTATAATAACCCAAACCACAGTTACCAATTACCACAGATTTTAGCAAGTCAAATCACAGGGAGAACACAGTGTTGAATAAGCAAGGGTCCATAATAATTCATCACAGGATTGGAAGTACTGTAAACATTAAATTGCAGCTATATTGGACAGAAATAATGTACCACTTCACTTCACTACGCAATGTTTCAGCCTGGTTTTGTTTTGGTGCTGACAAAGAACAGTTACCATTGTACCTTAAACTACTTCAGCTCTAAGGCCAGTGTGATGCCAAACGATGAGGATGGCAAGTCTGTTTCCTCTTTAAGCTAATGACTGTTAAGCCTTTTATTTACAACTGGTATACTTTTTCTCTCTCTATGTTTATCTGTGCGTCATTCTGTTTATGCCGTTCATTCATAGCTTTGTGATTTAGAGGTATGATGAGTGTAAGATTTCTGCTTATGCTTCCGGCTGAATGAATAAATATCTGTCCTTACAGACACTTTGTAATGTTGCAGTGATGAACAGTTGCTCTGCCCCAGTCTAGGTACTTCAGATGTTAAAGCATGTGTTCTGCTGCCTTGATTTTATTTAATTATTTTTAAACTTTTTAAAAACCAAACAATACCTCAGTGTAAAGTAAAAGCAGATTTGTTCTTTTATTTCATTCTGGGCTCATCTCATGATGCAAAATATGAATTGGTAGCCATTACTGTAATATTGCTTCAGAGGAAGTCATTTATCTCAATCAAAATTCATAGAGAGTGTTGTGCAATAGTTTGTACAAAAGCTGTGATAATAATATTCATTACAGTGGTTCTCTCTTTTAACAGTGGAACATTATTTGGCAAAGATTGCTTGAAACATGATTATGTTTAGCTTCACAATAATGGAACATACAGGTAGGCTATTATACACTTTTCCATATTGAGGTGCTGATGTTGTATACGGTATAATGTTGGAGGAATAATACACTTTTTAAAACTGATGTGCGTGCAGTTTCAGTATTTATTTAATATTAAAAACATTAAGGGCCTGCCACAGCTCAAATCTGGACAAAATAGTTCTGTCTTCAGCCTACCTATCTAGCCTCGATTGATTTCATGTCTGTAGTCATCCTTTCAAATATATATATTGCACAGTGCTTTAGAAAAATACATCATGGACGAAGACAGGTTTTGTACCATATCTGTAACCAGATATGCTCTATTTTAAGAAATCTCCTCACACAGTGAAAAAAAATGTGTTTTTCTGCTCCATTCTTCTGTCATAACCTTTCCTGTTCTTAGACCTTCTATCTTCAATCTCTTGCGTCCCTGGCCACTGAAACCTGCTTCTACTTTCGTTTCCCCTTGCTGGGGGGTTTGACCTCCCCTTCATGTCTCTGTCTTTTGTGGTTTTTATTCTTTCTGAACAGGAGAAAGAGTCTGTGGGAGGTAAAAGGCCACAGCATGTCAAAATATGTTGTTTTAGCTTTCACACTAACTTTGCTTTTGCTGATGAGAACAGTTGTGTTTTGATGAAAATAATTTTCTCTCATTTTATCAACCACGACAAACTTCAGCAGCAGCAATGGAACAATGAACTGTTTATCTCTGAATGACCTGATTTAACCTCTCGCAAACTGAGGGAATAATGTACATTGGTAAAAAATGATAAATAATGGTAAATTAGTAAATTTGCTTTTTGGAGAGACATGGATTCAACTTAATAAAAGGTGTACCTTTCAGAGGTGCACACCACTTTGTGTACGGATCAGAATGCTTTTAAAACTGAGAGCGTTTGGTTAATCCATTGGGAGGTGCAGCTCCGAACATTACCAGGGATTAGAGAGGGATATTACTGTCTGAATGCATTAGAGGTGTATTAGATAGCTCCATGATGGAGCACAGACTAATGTACCAGACTCCGAATTACAGTGTAATCTGCATTTAATTGCCCTGTGTTTTGTTGTGATAATGACATTATCTAATGGAAGAGTTTTAGAAGGGTTTGCACAAAGAACAAAAGGCAGGGTAAATGGAATGAACAGAGTCGCAGTCACAAATGTGAGACTCTCACTATAGGATTATTACACAGACTGGCAAAGTGGTGATGCATTTTGTGACCTATGTTACACAAAGATTGCATTCATTGCAAATGGGGCGTATAAGAATATAAAAACTGGAAGATTTGATTGAATACAACCAGGTGGCAAAGACTGCAGCTAGAGGCTCAAGTACAGTAAATGCAATATTACTGACAGCTGGCTGCAATTGACTCCCATTTAAAAATGTCAACTTACCTCTACAAATTCAAGTAAATCATCACTTTATCATATTATCACTCTCTGTAGGACTTTGCGATCCTGAAAACAGCTGTTACCAAACCATATGGTAATGTTCTGTGTTAACGTGCTCTCCACAGCGCCGGAGTAGAAAGTCTTCAGGATCTCAGAGGAGACCCGAAACTTCCTTAACTGTCTTAGGTGGTACAGATGCTTTCGCCCTTTTGGTGTGAACCTGGATCCACACCCTTGTGGAGCTCACGTGTTAATGGTGATGCTACTGGAAGTGCAGTCGCCAACTCTCACCACCTGTGATCTGCTGGTGAGAAAGTCCAACACCCATGCACATAGACGGCTGTTCAGTCCTAGATCCTTCAGCTTTGCAAACAGTCTACTGGGAACTGAAAGCTGAACTGTAGTCAACAAACAGCAATTTCACATGGTTACCCTGTTTCTTGTCCACGTGGCTGAGTGTGGAGCGCAGGACAAACAAGATGTCAGCATGACAGTAGGACTACAGGCTACTCTCATTTAACTTAACTACTCAATTTTTACAGCAACAGTAACTTATATCAAGTAGAAAAAGTGATTTAACACAAGACTCAACACCTACGACAGTTATAATACATTTACCACGGACAAAGAGAAATACAATACATAATATCTACAATATACCGCTATTATCCAGTGTAACAGGATGCTCCATAATAGACGTCCCATCAACAACCAGTCACATTTAATGAATATAAATAACACACTCAGGAACCAATTCAAGCCAAGCTATTGCGCCGACAAGCCAACACATTTGACCAGATATGACAGTCACAGCCATCTGAATAAACATCTATTAAACTTACCAAAGCTGCTCAACATTTGAAAACAAAGTCCATCCTCTTGTTAAGGTTAAGTAAAACTTTATTCACGTTGCGTACTTGCTAGCTTCAGTTAGCTTAACGTCAGTTAGCTTAACACTGACCCGCCAGTCACGATGAAAACTCTTTACGTTAATGGTCAGGCCAGGCAGAAGGACCTGACGGGTCAAAGATCACGCCCAGTACGGCAAACTTGAAACCTGATTGGTTAAAAAACATGACAATCCACAAAACTGTCCATATTGACAACGAACGGCCGAAGCCGATATTGAGTATTGAAGGCCTGAGCATACGACAGCACAAGGGAGAAATCTGATTGGTTTAAAGTTATAAGCTCTGCACTGGAAGCAGCTGGAAGCAGTGCAACCGAGGGAGAAAGTCGTAATGAAATGACAATAACACACTGATCTATATAATATATATATTTTCTGGTTCTGACTACTTGGTTCTGACTTCCGCCACTGGTCATGGGACATGTCATGGGTTTTTTATGATTTGGTGAACTCCTTATTTTGAAGTTCTTGACTCTGGCTGAAAATTGGTGACAATCATTTGCTGACACTCTGTGCTTCAAAACAGCTCCAGTGGCAGAAATGGAAAAAATGACATCAAGCTTTGCTATGTCTACTTTATATGCTATGATATGTATACTGTCTGTGAATACAACTGCATTGCACTGTGCAGTGTTGGTTTGGAAGAGACTTTGTCTGTATGCATTTCGCATACCTTCGAGCTTTTGTCAATACTTGCAGACTCCCTATAGCCTACCTCTATCTATACCATTAGTCCTGGTAAACAGCAAACATTGCACAGGTTTGTGATAATTATTTCCCGTTGAAATAACTAACAGTGAAGAAAAGAGTAAAGACATATTTTGTCTTACTATTAGTTTGTAAGGCCTGAGGGCTCATTGTTTATACAGTATTTTATCTTTTGGACATCATCCCAGGAATTCACTCACAACATGTGGCAATTAATGAATGTACACACACACACACACACACACACACACACACACACACACACACACACACACAGTGTTAAATCTCTGTATCTTTGAAAAGGGCTGTTTCCCTGGTAGCAGGGTTAAACACTAAATATTGATCTGTTCAGTCTCCCTTATGGTTGTGAGTGAAAAGTCAGTCACCAAATGGTCTGGTGATTTCCCGTGTGTTCACCATGGTCTCCAATAACCTTTTTTGTCAGCATCTATACCTACTGTCCTCTGTTTAATATATTTTACTGGGTCTGATGCTGTTGTGGTGAGATAATATACTACTATTTCACTGTCATTAGTACAGTGCAACAATACATTAATTTATAGCTTTCACATACATACATACACATTCGTATGTTGTATATTCTTTGCTAAGCCCTCATAATTTGGTAGCTTTGTAACTCGGTAATTTGGTGGTTGTTACACCGGTTTAGCCTCTCTGTGTGTGAAGGGATTTTGCAGAAGTTAACTTAACCGAGATGAAAATACCAAGTTTGAGAAAGTAGATGGTTACTTGCAGCAGTTTTAATTAATAATTAATCGTTTTTTAATTATCCAGTCAGAGATCAGAGCGATCAATGCAAATTAATGTTGGCAGCATGATCATCTAATAGATTTTAGAGTTTAAATGGAAGGAGCAGCTTGTAACAACTACACTGGTAATTTGAGACTCTCTGGCAGCTAAAAAAAAGTGAAGCCTCCTCCAGTACCTTGAAATTCAACAGCCTGAAGCTTCTGTGATTAAAATGTGTTGCAGCATTGCTTTCATAGTTTACTGTTCACACATACATTGCTGACTGACACTTTTCTAAATTATGCATTTGCAAACTGAATAATGTTTCTAAACTCTTGACAGGAACATTTGTTTTATCAAAAACATGACAGAAAAATTGGTCTTTTGCTTTCAATGTTGGAAACCTTTCTGCATGCCTCACCTTCTAGTGTAAGATAACAGTCTGTATCAGTCGATGCTGATAAGATTGAGTGTGTGTTTTGAGGTGGCGTTGGGACAATATGTTGAATTTCTTATCAACCTGTAAGCTCATAGTCTCCCAGTGCAGCTTGTCACAGAGATTTCCAGTTTCATTCTGTTCAGCCTGAATAGACAGTTTCAGCCTACTACTCGATTATCCGTGAGAGATGAGTCTTCCTGGACATGATTAAAGTCACTTGTTGTAGTTTGGTTGAGGTCCAACACATCTTTCCTTTAAGACCCTGAGCAAAATTCAATTTGAAGGATGAGACTGAGCCTTGCTGTCAATACTTGCCATCCTGGATCTGTCACACTGTAGGCCAAATGGGTCAAGGAAGATGCCTTCTCTGGAGAATAAAGCTGTTAGTCTCAGTCTATCTGCTGCAGATTGGTTGAACACCTCACTCTGAGAAGGACGTCCCGACACTTTTCACACCACTGATTGATTTTTAAGGCAATGGAATGAGTTATTTTGAGCATTTGGTTAGAAAAGAGGCACATTTTTTGAAAAATGCAGAATAATATAGTAAACTAGAAAGTTCCTGGGGAAACTTTGAAGGTGCCTGCCACCTTGCGCCCGTGAACCTTAAACGCATCACGCCAA
>JAUYWH010000001.1:15673428-15698572 GCA_034779795.1 Ctenopoma multispine
ACACACACACACACACACACACACACACACACACACACACACACACACACACACACACACACTCACACACACTCACATGTCTCAAATATGCTCATGTTGGCAGATCTTAATACAATCTGTTGTGTACTTAAAGTTTGTAAGTCAGTGGTTTTTGGCTTCCCATCCGCCCTCATCTCCTTCCTTTCAAATCTAGTGAATGTCTGTGTAACATTGTATTAAAATCTCCTGTCAGATAGAGGTTGTTATAAATAGATGTCATTAATATTACTGTTAATTAAAATATACGTTAATGTTCAAAAACTACATACAAAAATATGTTGCAAACAAATTAAGAACAAATTCAGTGTGGCAGCAAACTTTAACACAGGGCTGCTGGTGCTCACTGCAGTGCAGTTGTGTGAGCTTGCTATTTGCATCACTAGACCTGCTTTCCTTATTCCACCTTTTGTTTGCAACATTGACAAAGGATGTGGTTGATTTCAGCAACATGCTAAATGAGGCGGCCTCTTCATAGTTGTGCTCCCTTTGCCTCTGTGGGCTAATGCGATTTCTCAAAACCACAGACTAACTGTTAGAGCTCTTGCTGCCTTGGCATTTGTTGCACGCTGGCGTGACACTGAAGCATGAAGCTCACAAGAAGCGTTGTTCAAGCCTGGTGTTCACAAGTTGTGCTAGATGCTGGAGATAAACCTGCTGCGAGACAGGGAGAAGAAGGGAGGAAAAGAAAGAGATGTTATACGAAAAAGAAAGATGAAATAAAGAAATGAGAAACAGAAAGACTCATTTATGTAAGTGGCAATAATGCTGTAGTGTGGTGTCTTGGAGCATTTCCAACTCCTTGCTGTACATCTCCCCACACATTCACACATGCCCGCCCACACAGACCCACTCAGTGGAAGGCTGTGGAGTCTAATGTCCTGTCTGACTGCAGGCTGTAAGAACCACAATAAGCGGTTTCTCTGCCCAGTTGACCGCAGCTGAAGAACCTGAGGAACAGAGGAAATGCTCTCCTAAGAACTTGACCATAAACTCAAACAGGCCCCTGTAATTAAGCTGTGATAGCATGTTTGACATTTCTGAGCACAATGTCTTCACCTCCTCTTTTTTATAGTTTCTCTCATTTCATTACCCAATTTAACTACATGGGACATTAAAGTTTTATCTTTTCCTTATTAGTCATGTCTAGCTATTATTTTCTCATGCTGCACAGAGTATTCTACTTTACATGCTCTTTATTAATTTTACCTCCCCCTTCTCTTTCCTCCCATACACTCCTCAGTGTTCTCCTTTCATCCCCACCAACATTATCTTTTAGATGTAGTTGTGCTCGTCCTTTCAGTTCTGTTTAACTTGTATTCATGGCAACTTTTATTCCCTGCTCACCCCGTCTGTTCCAGGTCATGAGCCTGTGTTCCTGCTTCTTTAATATCTCCTTCCATTTCTTTCTCTCGTTTTAAATCTTACATGCTTTCACAGTTCAAAGTGACTCATAATAAACAAAGAGGAATGTTCTTAAGTGTTACTTCCTCAGCCTGGTAAAACTTAGCCTGTAAATGACTTGGCTGACTAACAATCCAGGAAGATTATATAGTATCACCACTTCTCTTTCCTTTCAAGCCTGAAATCAACATGAAAATTTTATGATATTACCACTGTACTGACAATATACAGAGGATAACTCATCTGCATTCTTTTCTTGTGATTATGCAGTGGCAGTTTACCACACCTGAAAAGACTGTCAGCGTGCAAATAACCTTTACAGTGAGAACAAGGCTTCAGGACTTTACAGTTCCCAGCCAAGATATATTCTCTGCCTGTAACACAGTTTTTGCTCAGGTTAAACAAGCAGACAGAGCGCTGTGAAGATCCCTTCGTGATTTAAAAAAAAATTGTTTTGCACATTTGTCATACTTAAATAATCCAGATAATCAAATTAATTTTAATATTATGCAATGATAACCTGTGTAAATACAAAATTCTGTATATGATGTATAATTTATTAAGTGAAAAAATGTGTCCAAACCTCCCTGACCTTCTGTGAAAAAGTAATTGCCTTTGCCTTGATAAATCATGAATGAACTGTGATTAACCGCATATTTTGAAAAGCAAAGTTAAATTTTAACTTGCTACACCAGGCTTGATCACTGACAGACCTAGAGGTCTTTGCTTCGACTCAGTGAGATTGACTTGATTTAGTATATTATCAATACATCCAACCAGTGATGTAGTGTGACTGTTAATCACAAGGTATCAAATACTGCTAGCAAATGTGAATTAATGAAGCTTAGCTGTCTTGCATTTAGAGCAAGCTGTTGCATAATATTCAAACTTTTGCTGCCTTAAGGGCAGAACCAGTGGAGAAAGACACACAAACACTTGGTATCTCACACGTATGTACACCCCTGTGTGTTCAGCTGCCTTAGAGTGACGTGAGATGACCATATGAATGTTGTATATGTAAATGTAGACATCAGGCCGTCTCTGTTTGGAATAAATTCACCCAATTTTTTCCACATGACAAGTATATCTCTGTCACCAGTCAATGTCAAAAAAACTGGCACCTTACATTTGGAGCTATACATAGCTTACTTACATATACTTCTTTCAGCAGTGAAACAGTAACATTAGTCCCCATAAGCGAATAGGAAGTACTTTGATTACTTAAATTAGAGTTGAGAGGAGATATAATTGGTGAGAATGAATCCTATTATTAGAACACTCATTTCACATTCTGTACCTGGATAATATGTTTGGGATTAATTTTTAATAAAATGAATCTGTTCCTCATTTTGTGCAGGCTCCTCTTTAATCTCAGTCAAACCTGAACCTCAGGTTTTTGGGTTAATGACTTTAGTATCCAAATGTAGTTGTTTTTATTTGTGCAGCTATAGCTTAATGTGACCTACTGCAGTGTATACACAACAAGTAATAAAGGTTTTGACGTGAAACACACTGACTGCCACCACACCAAGTAATCTCCTATGATTATTTATAGCTTCTGCAATGTTAGACCTCCTGGGAGGATGGAGAGGTTTAGAACCATTGTCTAATACTGCGTTTGTTTTCTTTGTGTACGTGCGCGAGTGTGTGTTTGTATGTATATGCTTTTACAGTATAATGTTTATTTCTACAGTTTGCTTCTATTCGTGGTTTCAGTATATCAAGACGACTAAATAACATCCATGAGTTTAGAAAAATAAGGTTCACCAGGGTAAATCTTGCCCCTCTTCCTGTGGTATTTGTATCGTACAATAAACCAGAGAGACAGAGCAGTGCCAATGAGAGGTGACCCTGTAATATTACAAATTCACATGAAGAGATTTCACAGTGTAATACAGCTCCTTTTAAATCGGCATCTCACTATTTTAAACAGTGAGACTGTTCACTTTACCATAATTAAGTTAAGCAATAGGCTGTATTTTCATGCCTGTGAATTATTCTGCATCCTGGCCTGAGCTGACAGAAATGAAGTGTTTGCAGGCATTCTGGGGGCGGTGGAAGTAATGAAATCCCAGAATGGTGCCAATAAAAAGCTATTTTTCTCTGAAATGGTGTCACCATTTTTTCTATTTATTGGCTTGCAGAGCTATACCAAGAAGTGCAGGGAAATTATCGGAGATCAATGTATTCGGCTCCATATGGTGCTATAACTTAGCTGGAAAAGATCTAGTGTGTGTATTAAGCACCGGTGTGCACGGTGCGAGAGTGGGCAGATGCCTCAGGGCTGTCTCCTAACTTAGCATTAAATTGACTCGTCTAACTTAGCATCTCAAATCTGTGCCATTAAATCAATAGTGGGGGCTTAGTTTCCATTTGGATGCAGCAACAGGTAATAAACAATGTGCACATGTTTTTTCAGAAGACAAACATCCATCATTGAGGTACACTGAAATCAACAGTCTCAGCAGTTATTGCATGCATGCTGTTCAGAGGCACAGCCACAGTCAGGGGGCCTCTTTGCTGGTACCATAGTTCTTGATAGTCCTGCTGTGCTTTGCTCATTAAGGTAGATCTTTGTACATCATGCTTGTGGCAGTGTAATGTAAAAACAGTTAAAATATTTTCTTGTAATCTTCATTCTTTCCAGTAGTTGTCACCATACTAAAGATTTTTCATCCTTCCTGACACATATATATATGAATATATATATATATATATACACCGTTTTTTTATTATTTCTATCAAAACACTCACACCCTACAAATCTATTCATTGTAATACATTGGTGTGTGTGTGTGTGTGCTTGTGTGTGATTTGCGCTGTTCATTTTTATATTGTCATATTTTTAGAGCAGAGAAAAGCTGTTGCTCTGAATCTACCATCATCTTTTCTTCGGTGAACATTCTACATGCTGCTTTTCTGCACAATAGATCAATTAGCACACTCAGCCTTTCTTATATGGTTGTTTTAGAAGAGTGGTCCCCTTAATTTCAACCTCTTCCTGACAAATGTAATTAGGGAGCTGTGAGACTTGATGATGTGCTTTTAGACCGTCTGCCCATGAGTTCCTATTGTCTGACCTCACAATTGCATGTTGTGGGTCTAATTTCAACCTCAAGACAATGTCTAAAGGATTGTATTGTTGTTTTTTTTCCGATCTACAAAACTGTAAAGCATCAAATTCATTTCTGTCTTTCCGCCCCGTATTATCTCATGCTCTGTTTTCTTCTCCCAGTTCCACCCTGATATTAAACCTTGCACACTGTGCTGTAATTGCACCAAGCAGGCACAGGTTGACTAATTAGATGTGCAGATAAATGAGGAGGCCTCAGGTGACGCCATGTTGTTTATACACCTTCCACCCTTTTATCAATAGCAACAAAGTACCGAAAGTGAACATGATCTTTAAAAGTAACGGACAGAAAGTTTAAAAAAGCTGTAGCTTCAGCTGTATTACCCTGCACTCAAACACATAAGCAGACTTTGCAAGAGGAATTTAGTAAGCTATAATAATAAAACAATTAGATATAATTAAGTTAATAAGTGCAGTTAATATGTTACTATACCTTATATATAAAACTGATCATACAAATGAATGTTTTTATTGCACTTGAAGTATTTTAATGGAATGATCATCAAATGGTGTATGACCAAATAAACAATATTCACACATAATGAAAAACAATCCCGGTCTGTTTAACCCCCAGGTCACAAATGAACACCATTATAATGACCTCCTTGCCCTTTGCTGCCACAGTTAAAGTGTTAGCTGTGAGTTCCTTTGCGTCTTTATGGTGCAATGCTTTTTTGAAAATGACTTTTATGGCATCATTTTCAGACTGGCTTTTTCTGACACATAAATGATGTGCAGAAGTGTCCCTCTGTGTCTATGTGTTAAGCCTTTAACAACTGCTGAAGGGTTTAAATGTCAGTGAAGGGCAGTGAATTATTGATGGGGAGAGAAAAATGAATGCTTTATCATCAAGACAAGGGAAATGTTCACCTTTCTTAGTGGGTGCCTAAGATAAAAAAACACAGTGACTTGGTGCCTGCCTTGGTGACAGTATGACAGGTCATGTCCTTCTGGTGAACGTCCCTCCCAAATTTACTTGATGTGAACAAAATCCTGATGTACATGAGCCGATGGAAACATCCTCACAAAATGTCGGACTGATGTTATGCACACTAAAGCCTGCAGGCTTTCATTCCAGCCTGTTGCCAGGGCTTGATTATTAGCTTGTAAATCTTTAACGTTACAGTAGCTTTACTGTTTTTATAATGAATCCTGTCGAAATCTGTGAGTGTGTCTAGAAGTTTGCCTGCCCAAACTCTTTAAAAGGCTGTTATCAAGCAACAATTTGTCTTTTTTACACACTCAAGCAATATATGTATATAATAATAACATCTACAGTAGAAATAGCTTTTGTTTATTAAATATATTGTTTAAGTGCAAATGGAGCTGTCATCCCCTGCCTCTCTGGGGTGTGTTTTACTTGTTCTGCAGGGACTTAACAGGCTGTGCTTTGGATTAGCTCTGCCTTTTCAAAATCCCATTAAGACTCTACACTATCAGTTACTTCAAATCTCAGCCAGTGTGAGCTTGCTTGCATGCTTCCCAAAGGAGCCACAAATAGATTCTATAGTGTGGAGTAAGTAGTAATAGCATATTATACTAGTTAAATTATATGGAAAAAATTCAGGTAGTGCTGCAAATTCAACATTGTTTTTCTCAAACAAACTGCCTGGCAGATATACGACCCCGTGTGTCTTTTGTGAAAAAAAAAATTAAAACCAGCTGAGTCTCCTCTCCTGAGCTTAAAACAGGAAGCTAGTCATTTGCTGGGAGGAAGGGTACAAGGTTGGTGGTTCCACCTCTGGACAAACTTGTATTCAAAGAGGCATTATTTCATATGCTACAGGTCTTTACTTACATGTAGGTGGCGAAAGATCAGTTGCAGTTTCACTCTTCATGTGAAAGAGAAAGCCATATGCTTATAAACACGGACACAAAGATAGTTCCTGTAGGAGGAATGGACAAATACACTGTTTACAGTTTGCTCCTATGAGGTAAAATACCAGCTGTACAGTCACATTATTCCAGGGAGGTTATCAGTTGGCTACTTCTACTGGCAAAACTGCTCTGCTTCACCATCATCAGGCTGATCTCCCTCCAATCTCCTCACAGCCTGTCACTGGTGAGGTGTTTGACAGTTTGACAATACAGTTGTTCCTTAAATGCTGATTATGCTCAAGCTTCCGAATATGACCCCAGTCTCAGCTTAAAAGAGACACTGGCAACACTTCAAAATCTGCCTAAAAGATGGTGATGATGCCACCACACAACTCATTGCATCAAAATCTCAAATTATCAGTGAAAATGCAAAATTAAAATCTTCTGTCTTAGTTGATGAATTCTGTCTATGTGTGCACATACAAATATGTTTCCCCATAGATGTTAGTAGTTAGTTGGAAAGAAGCTGATTTAAGTTGCAGAATTAAAAAAACAACCTGCTCATAGTTACTACTTTGTTACTACCATCAAATAATGTTTTCTACCATGTAGAGGATGGAGCTCGGTTTTTACTCACATGTTGTTGTTTTGTAGCTTTTTTGGTCTCAGTGATTTGTTAATTAATACAATGCATGTTCCAGCCAATCTTATAGTCTCTTTTGGACACCAGAGCCGTTTTCGGTCTGTTCTATTTTTGCTCCACATGACTGAGTTGTAACATTACAGCGTCCTCTGGGATGTTGACTGTACACAATGTCCATAGCCGCTGAGGTTGAAGTGGTCGAGGAGACTCAGTGTGGGAGCCGACAGAGCAGGTCAGGCCAATCTGTTGATGTTTTGATAAAAATGTTGAGATGTCGAACAAGAAAACTGCCTTGTCCTTCCACACGGACCATTTAGAAGTTTCAGTATCACTTTCGTCATCAAAAGAGAACAATTGTTAATACCCATAGGGCCATTGTGTCCTTTGCAAGTGCTGTCTTGAACCTATTCACCCTACAGAGCAGATATGTGCTGACTGCTAAGTGGGAGTTTCCCACTCCCCACTGTCCTGCTGATAGTTGTACTCCTCAAGGCTCATCCTTGTATTCATCAGTCTCCAAACACATTTGATCTGTCTCCCTCTGTGTTTAGATGTTAATGCCAGAGATGAACAGCTAAAGGCTGCAGCCATATGTTTACTCATATGTTTTAGAGGCTGGTGTATTCCTTATGTGAATTTCCAAACGCGTTTCATAGTTTACTGCAACTTGTTAAATTAGCAACAACAACCACCTCTGTTACACTTGGTTAGTTACTTGTAAGGGTGTATTTTTTTGTCACACTTACTGTACTGTATCTATGTTGTCCAGGAAGATTTTCAAATCAGATCCTTATCAGACCCACCGTTGAAATGAGCAAAATATCACATACTGTGAATGTTGCACCTTTGCCTTCAAAATTGTCCAAATGAGGCATGTTGATTTATCAAGACTGAAAGAGATTTGCACCCAGAACCAAGCCAACATAAGTTTTACTACCTGAGAGTTATTGGAGTTGGTAATATAAAGTGTTTCTTCCTGTAATACTGAGATTTTGTTGCTTTAAATCCTCTGGATCTAATGTCCTCCTGCGCTTACACCAGTCATTCTCTAAACTCTCCATGACAGACAGCGAAACACACAAAATCATCATTTAAATATGGCCCCTTCCTGTTGACACAATTTTTCTTCTTCTTCCTCTTTCCTCTTCTTTCCTTATATAAATGAAACAAAACACAGCAAACATTTCCGTGTGGTCAGTAAGAATCTGTTCAATTCCCAGATAAGACCTACCGACTAATTGCCTACCATCTTATATCAGTAATCAATTTGTAATTACATCACACAACAATTGCATTTTTTCCTCAAGGAAAGCCTTATAATATTGATCTTCTGTTTCTGCAACACTACAACCAACAACCTACAGGTGCTATTAGAAGACATGCAATGGATATAGAGTCACTTCTAATCCATCCAATGCTGATTAGAAAGTAAAATAAAATATTATAAAAAACAATGGATGCACTGATACTGCATAGTCTGGTTCCTGCTTCCAGAACAAAGGGATAATATGGCAAAGAAAGTGGAAATGATTGGGTTGCAACACTTTACCCACATCATGGGCTGTAATCATAAATGCACGGGGCACCTTGCAGTTTATAGAAATTCCAACAGTGTACAAAAATATTAGGACATACAGAAAAAATGTCCTGGGCACAAATAGCTCCAACCTTTACACAGTGTTAATTAAAAAAATATTGGAATTAAATTATAAAAAATCTATACTTTTACTTTTTCAGTAAAAGTATTGATTAATGGCATGTTCACAAATGCTAACTAGCTTACTGACAGTATTTCTAGCATATACTATACAGTAGTATACCATTTCGAGTCACAGCTTGGAAGGAGAATAAGGTGATTAATGTGTGTAGAGTACCCTATTCACCTCAGAGCAGCCCTTATAGCTGCTGCATTTCTAATTCATACATATAGTTTCTGCTCTACCTGCCATACAGAAGTCTTGATTATAATTGTTATAGTTACAAGGGTTCTCCCTAAATGGGCATTAGGTAATTTGTGTAGACAGAAATCCACATCCTTCCTTTTGTTACAAGCCATTCATCTCATCTTCTCTTTCCCACAAATGACCATCTTATCTGCAGTGTGCATGAGACTCCTTCTCACTATCCACCAATTACAAGTGAAGAAAACATCCAGCCATTTTTTCTAATAGTCTATGATTGGTGTTTCTTCAACTGAACACTGATTAGGCTTTTTAAATCCCCATACTACACTATACTTGTGAGCTTTTGATATCAGATGAAACCTAATTGCCATTTAGAATGCAGAAGCTCACTGTAAGCAGCTGGAATGGGTCAGGGTTCAAGATGTTATGCTGCAATGAACTGAAGTATAGTGGAGACATTTTGTGAAAGGTTTTTTAATAATATTAATTTGATTATAAGTGGATCTTTTAGAAAATCAATTGGAATCAATGCATTTTTTCCTTTAGAGCTTGATTACATTAATATATATTTGGAAATTGCATAGTGTGGTTATAGTAAAGGAGCTCAGCATCCAAAAAAACAAAAACATTCAACTCTGTGCCAGAATTCTCATATATCTGTAAACAAACAGTGCCTGTAATGGTGTCCAGTGAATAGATGATGTTTGTGAACCAGAATATATTTGGATATTGCTAGAAATGTTTTAGTGCATTCCAAAACATCAGATTCAATGACTCATTCAAATGGTTTCTTCTAATAATATTTCAGCAATATAGTCATTCTTTATGCATTTTCATTTCCTCATTTTCAGCATGCACTAATCGTAGTAAGACAGACTAAAGAAATATCACATCATTAGTTTGCAGATAGCGGTAATTGTAAACCACTGGACGTATGACTCATGTTAATAAATATAAATGTATCTGCAAAGTAATGCTCTTACTGTGTGTAAGAGGATACTTTTTCTGAAGCTTTGGGCATTTAGAATATTTCCCCCTGTTTGTTTATTCACTGCATAACAACCTGACTCCTGTCACAATTACTACAGCCATTGTGGGCTGCAGTAAGCTCCCTGCACAATCTGTGGTGTTGTTTCTTCTTCTTTATTGGACAGTCTCAAACACGAATATGTTTGCAGCTTTATTCCCCTCTGTCTTGTGTTGGGTTAAAAGTAAATGTAACCATTCCAACGTTTTAGAGAAAAACAAGTTTCTTTACTTAATGCATTTATTTGCATAACAATGAAGAACTTAATGCTGATTCTTAAAGCACAAAGTCTATTGATTTATACATTGGCCACTGCTATTTAGTATAAAATGGATGGCATTAAAGAGAAGTGGAAAGCGAGTTTGATCAGCGTCTACAATCTGTGCCACTACTCCACAGCAGCCCTGTTTGCTTAAATGGCAGAGATGTTAGAGTCGGGTCTCAGTGGGAATAAATTAAATAACACAATAACGCTTCGATTAATTTTTCATTTTATTCCACGGTGTTACTTTAGATGATAAATGATTCAGGATGGTTAGGTATTGGCTGTGGTTCATATGATAGTGATACACAGTGCTGTCAGCCTTAACACTAAACTTTTAAGTTATGATGATAATAATAATAATAATAATAATACAGTAATCATGTGGGAAAGCTGTATGAAGTGTTGATGGTGAGGCAGTTGCCTCACTGTTGTTGACCTTTAACATCACTTTATCATAATCACTATAATGCTGCTGAGAGTATTATCAGTGCAGGTAATGGATTTTGTAGGCGTATTAAAAAATAGTTACTACTCCTGCTCTATGAATACTAATTATTCAAGGGCTTTGTGTTACACTGACTTCTGTACCGAGCATTAAACTGTGAGCTTTAGGGAGGTTGTTACAGATCAGTGTCACTGTGAAGTATACTCACATTAAACAGCTGCCATCTATCTCTGTTATTGTATTTTAGTCTTCAAGTCTTGTATAACAGTAAATTTTGAAATTTTTTTAGGAAACATATTTTAAAACTAAAGTGCTGCTTTTGTAGAATATTTTTACATTTATAGACAGTAATGTAATTCTTGTGTTTCTAACAATATATAGTATGTGGTGGTGACATAGTTTACGCTGCTACATGCTTTTATGGCAAACACAATAAAATATGAGCTATGTTGCAGCCAATTTAGATTAATAATTTTACAAACCAGTATTCAGTAGTACTTTCCCCTTAACCCTGGAAAATCAGTGAGCCTTGGTTTGTTTCATTTACTCCCTTTGACATATACCACAAACAGTAACCCCCCTGTGAGAATGCTCAATAGTGGTAAACATCTACTGGAGAGTTCAGGTTTTTAAAGTAGACATTTACAGTAAGGAGACATACTTCTCACTAAATCCTCCAGTTTTGATGTTATGTATGTTTAGGTCAGACAGAATCACACAAAGGAGCGACTAATGAACACACGTCTCCATGAGTCCTGAACCATTTTGTTTTTTGTCAGATCTAGCTTGCACCATTAAATGTTTTTTTCACATTCAGCTCTCATGGTCATGGATTTATTGTTTAGTGAGAGTGATGAAAATTGTTCAGGCATTCAAATAGAGAAAATAACCATGATGGATAATGACAGCTTTCCAGTCTGGGAAGAGAGGCTTTTGTGAAGGCCACCAGTGGGCTGCACGACGTCTGGATAATTCCATCTGAAAACGTCACCCCTTTCAATACCTCTGTTTTATTGAGGTACTTTGGAAATTAATCACATCTACATACACACAAACTCTTGAATAAAATCACAGCCTCTTTCTCATTTCCTGCCTGTATTCAAGACAAAACTTGAGGAAATTGCTCCAATGAACTTGTGACCTGGAGAAGATTTGGAGGAAATTGATTTGCCAGAGTGGTAATAGAAATGAGCCTGTTATCTTTTGGAAACTAAAGTGATTTTGTTGTGTGCTGCGCTAAAAGGCAATACGTATTGATTTGAAAACCCTCATTACAATCTCACTTGCTATATAATTACTTTTCTCTAGAGACTAAAGAAATTCAAAGGTCAGTGGCAGACAAATATCTCCAGTTACCCTCAAAAACACCACAATTTGCTGCCTTTACTCTCTCAAAGATGACTAACGTGTTGACAGAGGTGCTTCACATTCCCAAAATCAAATTTCTAGCAGTATTCAACACACTTTCCTATGCTTACATGACTCTGCGAGCCTTAATTGCTTTATGTTAAATGCCCGTTTTAATCCAGCAGCTCTTAATAGAAAGAACTTTTAATAGAAACTAACTCACCCGCCGCCTCTGATATTCTCTTTGTTAGGCTTTATTTTGGGGCTTTATAAGCATTGTTGCTCATTAGCTTTCCTAATGATTTTCTGAGCATTTACTTGATTAACAGACAATTCAACAGTCTTCGTTGTTAAAACATGTAGCACACCATCCTCTATTCTGCAGTTACAGTGATAACTTGATGTTTTTGCCTCTTAATGAGGTTTGATCCTGGAGGATGGTGTTAGATGTGATGTATGTGTTTGCCCCCGAACAAGACCACTGGGAATACCAGTAACAGGCAGCCAAGCTTTAATTAGTACTGCAGGAGACGACAAGCTTTGACCTCTTTCATCTTCAGGACTGAGTCTACTGACCTTCTTTCTGTCACTCCACCTTTGTAACTCACATTTACACCCTTTCCCTCTTTGTGTCTCACATTCTCTCAACAAGCAAAACCTGATCTCTGGGAAAATAGTTTCTATGGTACAAAAAATAGTTCCAAGACAGCAAGCAATGATTTAGGTATTTCTTAAATGCTAACCACAATCGGCAGGGAGGATGAAAAGGCAGGAATGGAAGAAGCAAAATAGGAATTAGTACGACTATGAAGCTGCAATACAGGAGCAATACAACAGTCAGTAATCTGATATGTCTGTCTGCTGAATCTGTTCAGGAATCCCTTTTTTATAACTACTGCGGGATACAAATCAAAACACACAATGACTCCCACAGCATAGTCTTGCTTTCAAACGATTAGTTTCTTTCATATAGTGTTACCACATATTAGAGTTTTCACATTGGAAATCCACTGCTATGAAGTATGTGATGCATTAAACACACTGAGCAGGAGAGTCACATTTGCTTTGAAGAAACAACATAATTTAGGTGCAGTGAGAACTAATTGCTGCTGATGAGCACTGACTGCTAAATGGACAAGAAAAATAGCAACCCATGCAGAACGTCAAAGTCCATCAATAGTAGAAAAGTACTCACTATAACATTGAGTGTATCCCTGCAGCCTTTTGACCTTCAAAGAGTGAATCAGGGAGACTTCTGTAAGCTATGTAGGAGAACCTATGGAGGCACTGGATCACTGAGATTCGTGAGCTGTCTTGTTTGTGGGTTGGTGGAGCTGAACACTTCTAGGTAGCGTGATGTAGCGCAAACAAACAAACAAAAGTTTCTACTGAGAAGATAAGCACTATAAGGTACATGTCTTCTGATACAGTTACACTGCCAGTGTTTTCAACAAGAATGCACCATAGTAAGTAAATCACTTAGGAAAATTACGTTATGTTTTAAGGTATTGTTTACATCGGGGCGTCCCTGCTGAATGATGGTGTTTCTTGCAGCTGTGGACCTGTAAATATAGATTTCTTTGTGGCCTGCTTCATTAAACTCCGATATGAGAGTGATTAGGGAGAATGCCAAGAATGCATTCTTTACTATTTAGCAATGTGTCTGCATACAAACAAGCTGCAGCCTGTGCATATGCCATGTTTGCAAGCAACAGTGGAAACAGAATAACAACTAGTGTAGGTACGCTAGGGATACAAATCTTGCTGGTCAGGTGCCAGAGAAAAATATAAAACTGAAGTTATGGAAATGGGAGGGAGAACTAATGTTAAGGAAGAGATATATAAAAAGAACTGAAAATGTTTTGGGATCATTTGATCCTGAAGTGTCTCTGTATATAATATAATCTGCTATTTAAAATATGCAGCAGCATTTAGTAACTGGCATATGTGGTGATGATAATGCACATTCTGAAGAGGCTGAAATTATTCCTTATGTGAGTTAGAATTTATGCAAAGCAGTATGTCACGTAAACCTGATTTGTGAGCCTCATTTCAGTGGAATTGAATAAAGTTTTAAATGCAAAATATGTGTTCATCTATCATACATATGTGCTATGGTGCTAATAGTGTGTTATATTCATAAATATCTGCCTTTTTTCACGATTTCTGACGAGGCAGAACCGTGGCAAAGATGACAGGACAGATGGTGGATGGATGTACAGGGTGTGACTCATGCCAAAACAACAGTGTTCAGAAGTCAGATATAATAACCATAATCTTAAAATCAGTACTGTCATTACTCAGTTTTTATTAGACTGAATGGGGTCACATTAACTTGTATTTAACTTTTAGTAATACATAATGCATGAATGCACCAGTGTTTTTAGTGGGCTGGAAAATAATGGTGGAAAAACATTCCCTAATGATGTATTATTATCTCCCCTGGTTATTGCCAGCACATATTACCTGATTACCTGACAGTTAGTCCTTGAATTTTGTTGGTGTCCGGTTGGTGGCTTTTTCCCCTTTTCAACCATGGTGCCCATCACAGCTCATCTTAAGTACTCAGTTATTTGTGCTTGAACGGAGCTGTTTGAAAGGGATGCAGTGGAAAGACGAGAGGCGAGCTGTAGGTGGATGCATCTGAGAGACACAGACACTGCACATTACAGTAGTTAAAAAAAGTGAAAATCAAGCAAGGTCTCTGAAAATGGATCACATCTCTAATGTGACACAAACCACTAGTGGACTCTGTTTGGGGTTACTCAGTGCTAAGTGAATATTATTGAAACCAACCAATTCGGGTGCTTTCATTTCATGCCACAAATGTTGGCCTTGAAAACATCAAATCCTAGGACGGACTGGAGGAGCGCTGTTTTTCAAAAGGAGAGAGGAGCAGAAGTAACACTTACCTAGACACTATCTATGTTGTCAGCCTGGGCATTTAAGGACAGAAGCGTGAGGACATACAGTTTTTGTTATTTATGCCAGCCTGCTCACACGTTAGCCCCCCTCTCACCCTGCCTCGTCTTGGTGTCAGCCTGTTCTTGAGAGCCAGTAACAGGCACCTTCCTACACTTTGAGTTGGCTGCTTGCTTGGCTGCAGACTACAGTGCAGTCAGTGACATGGCACTTGGACCGTGAGAATGACACTGTGTGCTCTGACAGTGGGTAGGCACAGATGTATTTACACGTGTGGGCCTGGGTGTGTTCTATATGGATAGGGTTGTTGAATAACTACGTCACTTGCGGATGTGTTTGTGTGCATTTGAGTGTGTGCTGTCTGCTTAGCTCCTGTCATGTCAGTGAGAAGGTGGCACTGTACTATGCAGTAAGAGCAGTCAGCCTGCAGGCAAGACTGGCCATCTGGACACATAATAAGGGGCCTAGCCCAGACATCATCGTTGTTTTTTTCAATTCCTCTTAGCATTATCAGATTTCTGTCTTTCTGCATTCTGTCCACATATCAGTCAACAACAATACACAGTATTTAACCATGCCACTCTTTCTCTCCCTCTTGTTGTCCGTCATTCCCCATCTGTCTGTGTATTTCTTACTCTCTGAACCTCTTTCTCCTTCTCTCGCTTTCCACTCCTCTCTCCTCTTGTCTCTTTTCTACCACTGCAGTTTGCTGTTTTGTGGTCCACAAGAGGTGCCATGAGCTTGTCACGTTCTCCTGCCCAGGGGCTGATAAAGGGCCCGACACAGACGTAAGTAACCAAAACCCAGCTGCTGCCTCTCACATGTTTGCTGGCGAGGATGTGGCTGTCGCATAATCACACTGAAGTACATACAGTTGCATGCAGTTGTATTAAGGTCTGTCTCTTTTCTGAACATACTGGCTGTCAACAGCTGAATGAAACTTAACTTGAGGAGAGCTAAAACATGCTCTTTCTCTGCAGGCATCGTGTTCTAAGCACTAATGTGGGAGTTTTTTGACAAGATACACATTATTAATCAGAATTGATTATTAATATCACAGTAAGTAGAATCACATAAAATATACCTAACTACTACATTGATAATGTTACCTTAGCTTGTCCTTTTCAGTTGAGCTCTCAACCTTCACTCTGTATTAATTGAAAGAAGGTCATTCAAATGTTAAATTCAGTTGGTCCATGATTGAGTCACAGTAACAGCAGGTGGCTAATTAATTTTATCCGATATCAGTGTTCCAGTTGAACACTTTTACCTTTAGGAAAAGTTCATTTAAATGTTCCACTTGTTGAGTCACCATCCCCAACCCTCTAACAATAACAGTAATCTTTCCTTGTAATAGTACATCCTGTTATCTATACTGTGGAGTTAGTATAACACTAAATAAACAATGTAATTCATCCAACAAAACAAAAGCTGTTGGTTGGCCAAATGGCCTGAGCTGGCCCAGGTACAGATGGGAGTGGTGGACAAACCAACAGGACCAAAAGATGCTCACTCAAAACATATGGACAAAAACTCAGAGCAATGTACACACTCAGCACAACACACCCCCAGGACTACAGATTTGAAAGAGCCCACCTAGTTTACATTCATATGTGTGATCACACCATTAGTTGCCTGTCATTGTTTGGAGTAATAGGCTAATTAAAACGAAAAACTCAAATGGTAGAGAGAATATTAATAGTAGTGTTTACTAAACAGCATAAGTTTTCTGCTAAATAAGTTAATCAGCATGTTGAACTAGTGTAAGTTTTTGTCATTAGACAATCTAAATTATTTTTTATTTGCTCAATAAATATCAGGTTATGTGTGACACATTCAGTGAGGTCTCTCATTTATTGGCTGTGTCTACCTACTATGACTCTTCTATCAACCACTGCGTGCGTGCTTGGTAAGTGTGAAACTTCATTTACATACCTGCTCGCCTGGTGGGCATGCATAGTCTCTCAGCGGTGCAGTGATACCGCCTGGCCTCTGTAACTGGAGATATGTCAGTGTGTCAGTCAGGATCATCAACCCATCAACCCATACTCTTTAAATAGAGAGTGTCATGGATGACAGCAAATAGTCTGAGCCTTGATACAAGTGGGCAGTGGGGTTCAGAGTAGTGAGGGAACATAGAGTTTATCATTATTTAGCACCTCTGTTTTTGTATTGCAGAGAAAAGATTGTTAAAAATAATCATCGCCAATACTTAATTAAGCCCTTTGAGGAAATTGTTGTTTGGACAGCTGCCAGACAGTACATACTGGCAGTAGTACGGGGTTTCAGTGTCTTGTCCAAGGACACCTGTAGTAGACATGTAGCCTGCCAGGACTGAGACTTAAACTGCCCAGCCTCAGGTCTGAGGGCAACTGCTCTACCCACTGAGCTATCATGCTGCCGAAAAAATGTTGGCAGCACACAGAGTGTCAGTGTCATGCCTAATTATTTATTGAGGTGGACATGACACTGAAACTCTGGGATGTGCTGGGATTTCTAATCAAACTAATGAACCCTCTGACTTGAAGGTATCCACCCACTGACCTATTAGTGCCCTTAAATTCTCAGTTTCTACCAGGAGTGGGGTTCGAACCCACGAGGACTGTTGTCCATTGGATCTTAAGTCCAACGCCTTAACCACTCGGCCATCCTGGTAACTGTTTAGTCTGCTAGTCTCTTATACCTTATGCCTTGTTAACAACCAAGTATCAGTTTCTTTTACACTCACTTCTAGTGTTCTTTTTGCTTCATTTTGCTATGGTCAAACAGACTTTTTGTTGTATTTTCTAGTCTATTCCTGTCATTCTCAGACTTATATCAGAATAATATACCACATATTGTGTACTAGGAGGAGGAACTGAGGCATAGAGATCCAATCAGACTCCTTCACTTTGAGCACTGGAGTGTTAAAATATTCTCAGCCTTTTGTTCACACTGGCACTCTGCACGATTTTATGACTCTAATTCTACAATTCTACTTTCCTGTCACCACATGGCCACCACAAACCAGATCCCTGTCCTTTAAAAATGTATGAGTATGTTATCACTTGCCATGTCAAAATATGCAATGCTTCCTTTTAATATACATTTCTGTGCACTTAGTAGTACTGTTGCCAGGGACAACCACACATATTACATGGTTTGCTGCCTCCCAGTCGTGTAATCGAGGAAGGCAATGACTCCCGTGGTCAGCAAATATCCTGACGATCTGCAGTATCTAGGCTACCTGCATTTTATGAGTCATGTCTGTGTTTTGTAACTCTTCTACTGGAAGAAACAAAGTGTGCACAAAGATGTCAAAAAGAGCCACTGTATTTTTTCAGTAGCAGTCTTGTCATGAGTGGCTAACTTTGGTCTGACAGAACAAGATTACTATGAAAACATTCTTTCTCACATTAAGGGCCTCAGGGTGTTGTTTCAAGGGCAGGGCATGCTGCAGATATGTAGATACATATATGCGAGAAATGCTCTGTTTTGCAGTTTGCCTTAGAGGATAGTCAGAGGTGCAATTTGAGAATCTGTTTAAGGGTGCCTTCTTCAGGAAAAGAACCAATACTTGATTCATCTGCCAGATTCACATGGATTGAACAGATGCATGTGGGGCCATAGGAAGATCTGCTCCTCAAAATATAAAAATACTGCTCTAATGGTACAATATTGTACAATACTGTTGTGCTTGTCATGTAAACTGGTAAAAAGACAGCACAAAGTGTTGCTAATACAGCATATTCCATGGTTGTATGACATAGTTTGATTAAAGCTTATTTTAAGAAAAGGTTTTTGTTTGACTGCTGGCTGTGCCAATACCAGCATCTCAAGTAAGTTCAATGCTTTACAGGACAAGCCCATCAATAATGCAAAAGCTTCCTGTTTCACTACTGGGGCTCAACAGATGAAACTGAAAGGTTTGATGTGATTGATGCTCGCTTTTGTGTGGGTGTGTGGCTGCTGAATCATTGATGTCCACTTAACCAGTGTGGCACATATGACCTGGGGCAATCTGCAAGTCTTTTCGCACTGATTTCCCCTCTGCTTAGACACTCACACACTCTTTAGCTGTGAGTACAGTCTGTACTGACAATACTTTCCCTAGGCCTTACGCTAGGTTTAACAATGATAACAATGTGCCAGGCCCCAACCCTTATCCTAGCTAAACTAGATTCTTACCTCAACCAAGTCTAAACCCTCAAACATGTCTGTGAAGCGGTGAGTACTGGCACAAAGGAGAGATGTCCTTACACGTGCATGCACACATGCACACATGCACAAACAATCACCCCTAGCGCCTTGGGGCTCTTCAGTGCACATACAGCTTTGACAGAGTAACCGAGTTAAGCAGCAGCACAGTGCCCTTTCTCTCCCTTCTGCTTGGAAACAGAACTGACTTGAGGGTGACATGGCAGCATGGTAGCACTCATTCAGAAAATGCACTAGCAAATTTTAAATATCTCTGCATGAGTCAAATCAAATAAAAAATTGCATCAAAGCCTCTAAATCCCTCATTTCAAGGGATTTTATTTTAAGGTGTAGGCAGGCCTTCAGGTAATAAGAAATGTAATTTGTAACATTAATGATTAGGCAGGGGTGATCTAATATTTAAAAGGTCTAATCACACAAGGGGAGATGTTTTAGCAGACTCCAGCAGATATGGGAAAAATAGGTAGCCTGACAAGGCTTAGGATACAAGGACTCTTCCTGGGAACTGTAAACAACATTAAACTGGAGTGGAGCTAAATTACATCATATGCCCCACTGGCAGCCTAGGCTGTCACAGGCAATTGAGCCTTTCATCTATATTTTCTTATTTCATTTGCTTCTGGCAAGGGTGTTGTCTACAAGCCTGTTCTGGCCCCCAAGTTTGGGGTTCAACATTGAACATTGTCACCATTGTCATTGGGTTCACCATTTTGCCATCCATTGGGGAAATGAAGTGAATCCAGGGAATATTCAAATTCACACCTTTTTTTTTGTCTGGTAGCTTTTCTAGGAAGACTATACTGATAGTAGTGATGACATAAGACATTGTTAGAAATTTGATTCTGTTCATCTGGACAAGTTTTTTTAGTGGGAGAAATATGTTACACTGTTTGTAACTTTATTTTGCATTTTCAGTTCTCAACACAGGTAAGGAGTTTTTGGACACCTGGACAAAAATAATGCCTGTGCTGAAATATTTACAAGAATTTGGATGATTCTGGATTCAGGATTGTGTTTTTCCTTTATTAACAGTGAATTGTAATAACAATAAATAATTTATTGATCCCCTTGGGGAATTTGGTGTTTGGACAGCTACTAGACCTGTGTCAGCACTACTACGGGTAGTAGCTTGCAGGACTGAGAATTGAATCGCTAATCTTTGGGCTGGAAGGTGACTGCTCTACCCACTGAGCTATCATGCCATCACTCATAACTGTGTGATGTAATGCCCTTTGCACCAGTGTTCACATACTGTAAGTCACCCTCCCACCCTGTAGTTGAATCCCAGTACATGTTTTTAGCACACACTCCAATGCCAGACAAGGCACACCCTCTGCTTCCAAAGAAGTTGTGTGCCTGTCAAGATATGCTGTTTTAACAAATCAGATAATTGTAGACTTGAGCATCCCTGCAAACACATAAAGTATACACATAAATCACACTGTGAGAAGTGCCAGATAGGATTATCCCTATTGCTGGTACCTACAGCTGCAACCTCCAAAGTGGGCACAAGAGAGGAGACTAATACAGTAACAACTACTCGTGTTTTACACAGCGAATAAGATAATGTGCTCTACTGATTTAGTATATGTTGATGTTCTCCGATGCCTCTCTCACCAGGCTGTATTCATTGTTGTAGATGCTCCGCCCTCTCAGTGATGTCTTGGAAAGTGTTGTGTGTGTAAACCAATTCAGTTGAATTCTGCATAAAAGCATGTTGCACAGAGGACATTATAGATGAGAAATCAAAAATGAAGGTGAAAATCAAATTTTTATGATAGAGAAGAGGTGGAAAGGGAAGGACATGGCAAGGAGGTTTCATTTACAGACAACAAAACAGATACAACATGAAGCACTGCATAAATGCCAAGTTCATTGCAGGATTTGATTTTAAGGCCTGATTGCTGCAGTGCAATGCCACGTCCTGCACTGTTTGGAAAAGCCTCCTGCTTCTAAATGCACTGAGACTAGATCTGTTGGAGGATGTTTTTGTTTTTCTCAAATTTTTTTGTTTAATTTACAAAAACATACTTTAGGCTATGATAAATATCAGTGTTATTAGGCTAAAAGACATTACAGATTGTGTCTACGACAACGACGAAGTTACTAATTTATGAGAACTTATCTTCACACAATGGGCTCATTTTCCGATGCGGAGACAAAAGTGCTATTTTAGTGGATGTTTATGATGTACATTTCCTCATTATGTTGACCATGCATAGTTGGATGGTTATTGCTTATGCATTGTAATGTACTCCACATCTGGTAGGACAGAGGCTCATAAAAATTTTAGAGCCTGAGGGGATGCAGAGTATTATAAACAAATGTGTGGATTTACATTCTCAAAACCTATTTTATATACACATGTGTAGCTCTTATCGAAAGTTCTAACAATACAGATCAGTATTTCAACTTTAAGCTTTTGTCACTGAATGCAGCGATAACCATATACAGATGAAAATAGATGTTGTTTTGAGTTCCCATGCTCTGTGTTAGGCAAGAATAAAAAATAAGACCATGAGAGGTAGTTATTCTGTCTGGGAAGTGTTTATAGAGTTTCACAATGGATAGTCCTCCATAACTATTTTCCCCTAGAGATTCAAGCATTATAGACACTACAAGACAGTGGGACAGTGATCTAATATTATGCTATTATGTTTTCTTTTTACAGTGGATGTAAATGGAGCTGTGGTTGATCTTGTTATAAGTGGAATAGTGAAGGCCGCATTAAAATCCTGTATGATAGAAGTCATATTGATTATGGAACATGTTGATTATTAAATAATTACAGAAAAGCTGAAAATTTAAAATAAAAGACAACATTTTTAGACCTCTATGAAATCAAACAAACCCCCTAACATTTGAATGGAAATTATATTAACAATAGTGTAATTATATTTAAAAAGAAAAAAATCTAAATCTTCTCAAGAGAGGATGATGTGCTGATTATAGTATACTGAGATCTGGGCTCTGAGAGGGCCAGTCTACTACATGACCTTGATTTTGGTGTTATTCAAAAAGCTATTTATCACATAGGTGTGTACTTCGGTTTATTCTCTTGTTGAAAGACTCACATGTGATCTAAAGCTAGACTGGCAGCAGATTTCTTTATATTATCCTTCAAAATATCAACACAACCTTCTTACTTAATAATCTCATACACCTAAACAAGGTTACTTGTTCCCGAAGGAGCAAAAGAGGAATAATAATTTAGTTTTTAACTGTTAATCAAAGTGAATGTAATAAACCTTTATGAAATAAGACATTTCATGTAGGTTTTCTGTAAATACCAGTATGTTCCATATGTATTCTTATATTTCTTAATAAGTGAAGGACACACATACAGTCACAGCTGAGATGTGAGATTGCCCCGAGGAGCACGAGACTCCCACAGCAGTGATTTCATGTAAAACACCACCTGATACCAAAATAAAGTGTTTACTTTGAATTTATAAAATAATGGAAGTCTCATGACTCATTTCATTACTCATTCATTAAACCAACAAAGTTTACTGACGTGTCATTTCTATCCAAAGAAACGGACATCTGTTGTCATGTAATTTAAATTACTCAGTTTAAGGTGCTCTTCGCAATGAGGGATAATATTGTTTTGTAACTGAAAATGAAATCATCTAATGTATAGTTTTTTTTTATCAGACAAGTGGTTATAAAAATGGATGCATGCAAGAGGATATACATTTTTGGTGGATTTATTTATATTAGCCCAACACTGGTGTTTTCTTTTGTTCTTAATACTGTATTTAAGTACAAACTGTGTTAAATAAATTGGAAGGTCTACACTGTATACATTACAATTGTAAGTTACAGGAAATAGTGCAAGAAAATAAAAGATAATGTTTTGTGAGATTATTTCTGACATATATCATTGATTCTGGTGATTATCACTGTTGACTGATGGTTGAGATGATGATGTGTGGAGACTCCCCTGGGGTGCCTGCTGATGGTATTTATACGCTCTGAGATTGTAATGAACAGATCTTCTTCTCTTCAGAGTCTCTCTTGCTAATGGTCTGTGATGTGCCTGTCTAAAAAGAGGTTTGATTAAGGCTTTGCTGTGGGGTGACGATGCTATCAAGTTCGTGCGTGTTCAGTGGTGAAGGATGAAGAATGGTTGCATGCACTGGGAAAAGCTAATTCACTTCCTGGGGAAATAATTCCCATTGAAGAAATATTACACAGGGTTTGTTACAGTGTAAATCTCAGTGGACTTAACTTGATGTTTCTGAGAATTTCTCCTACAATGTCATCTGCTTGACCTTTCATTAAAAGGAATTTTTAAAAAACTCGAATGTGGCTTGATAGAAACCACAACAACTTTACAGCTTGTGAAGGCTGTATACACAGTTAGTATTTTTTCAGTCCTCTGTCACTACCTAACATCAAAGACTGCTTTGGCCCAAGTCCGACAAGTCTTAAAAGTGTACACATAAAACCAGTTTTTGTTCAGCCTGGATAGCAAACAGGCAAAACAGAGCAGGACGAGACTTTTTGAAAGGTGAAAGCTGAATTGATTAAATGGTTCACTTGCAGAAAGTAGGCTACAGTAGGCTTATTTTTCTTGCAAGAATAAATACATAGTTGTCATTATAAAATTACAATAAATGAGAACTTACTAAGCAAGCTGAAATAATTTAAGTTGATTGGTTAGACTGGTGCAGCAGCCTCAAAAGCTTTTAAAAGCAAATATCTCTGGGGTGCTGGCAGTCCTGTTCATTGAGTTTGGCTTACAGATTTCTTTAGTTTTGGGCATTATGAAATGACTTCTTACCAAGAATTTAAGAGCAGTTCCTCTCAATCAAGTGATTAGGTGCCACTAGCCCTGTTTATTAGAGTTCCTTGAGTAAAGTTCAATGCTGATTGATTGTTCGGGTTTTGTTTTGGAAAGCAAAATAAAAAAAAAAATGGTACTCCCAAGGGGAGCAGTAATGTATGTAATTATTATCTGTAACACAAACAGTCAAACCTCTATGAACAATGCATTTCAGCTAACTTTTTCTATAGATACCAGAATGTGCCACATTTATTGTTATACTTCTATTGGTATCATGTTAAACACCACCTAGCAAAACAAAGTTTTTACTTTCAATTTTAATCTGCATAAATTGTACTGTATTCATACAGATAATGTATCTTAAATTGGACTGTAGATAAGCTCAACAGGAAGTGAAACAATCAAAGAGATAATGCCTGATCATTTACCTTTGTCATAACATTTATGCCTTGGTACATTGCAGCAGCTAGGTCTATTATAGAGGAAAATACACAAAAACTATAATATATGAACAGGATACAGTCTAATTACACTGTGACTTTTGGACTGTAAATGACCAGACTGTCTGAATTACCATCATCTGGATCTGTCGTGTAGAGCCCTCTTGAAAACCTCTCATGTGGTCCTGTGGCAAGAACATTTTCAGTGTCAGACCCCTCAGAATCATCAGGAATTGACATTAAGGGAATATCAGCCAAACAGTAGTAGTAGCCAGAAGTAGTTTCTCACCTCAAAAACATTCAAACCTAAGCTTCCACCTCCATGGCCCAGTTTCCAGTTTGATTACCACACACAGAGGACTTCAGAGGACAGTGGTCTGGGAGTTAAAGCTCCCTGTTTGACAACCTAATTCCAATTTGAACAACCAGACACTGACTGTGTGGTGTCTTGACTGATGTTTTCTTGAGTAGAAGATCACTTTCACTCTTTATGAAATATGTAACTTTCAAATACATTCATTTCAAACTCACTGGGAATTATGGCAATATAATGTAAATTAATCATTAACCTGCCTCAAGGCGTCAAAGCAGGTAAATAAAATAAATTTACAGATTAAGAACTGAGGCACCAGAGTGCACTGAGCTTCTTGAGTCATGTCCATGTTTATTCAGTATGGTGGGAACCAAACTTAACCAAAATCACACACACACACACACACACACACACACACACACACACACACACACACACACACACACACACACACACAC
>JAUYWH010000001.1:15698672-15795184 GCA_034779795.1 Ctenopoma multispine
ACACACACACACACACACACACACACACACACACACACACACACACACACACACACACACACACACACACACACCGAATTGTAACAATAACCCTAAATCCAATTGTTTAACCATGTGCCAACAAGTATGATATCAAACAAAAAATTGTCCATGTAATGCATAAATAGTGAATAGATGTATACACAAACACAGTAAATAACTTAAAGTTATACAAATACACACTTGCATATACACACAAACGCATTCCAACAGCCCCTCTGAGGATGTTTACAGCAAGTATCTGGTAGCCAGAATTTCTTCCAACCATGCTAAGTATTACTAATGACCAGCACATGGGAGAGTTAGAACTGCTCTTGACCCTGAATCAACTCAGTGCCACTGATCCTGCAGGACAGGAGTTTTCCTCACCACTGCCCACACACTATAAAACTACAACACCTCCATAACTCTTTGATATCAGCATGGAGTCTTAAAGCACTGAATTGTTTACATGTTTAGTCTTCTTTTTGCCTGATGAGTACTAAAGGCATTATGTTGATTTCTTGGGCAGCCATCGATTTCATGTAACTTCAAAATGCAATACTTTTTGACACTGTTTTGAGACTCGTGAACCATAATCCTAGACATTATCTCACCATTTTTTTGCCAAAGCCCAAAGACCCATAATCAACTTCATTCACACATAATAATAAAAAATTGAGGAAATTGTTGTTTGGACAGCTGCTAGACCTTTGTCAGTGCTACTACAGGGTTTGGGTGTCTTGTCCAAGGACACGTAGCATCATTGGGACTGAGAATGGAACCGCTCATCCTTGGGATGGAAGACGACTGCTCTACCCACTGAGCTATCATGCCACCAAAAACAAGGAGTCTCACTGACACATCGCTGTTTTTAGAGCAATTTAATACCATTGGTGGTCATGTAAAGGTACATGCATGGTATATACAAGCTCCTTCCAAATAGGCAGACGTGCTATAACTGTACTGCATGTTAATGCACACAAAGACACTTGAAATAGAAACTTGAGAGGGTCTGAAATCTAAACCTGGACTTCTGCTGTAACAGTGAGTAATAGGTCTGAAGCTCAACCCCAGAAATAGAAAGTTACAGATAGGTCAGCCTTTCAATCTCCTTCCTCTGTATCTCAGGAGAATTAGATACTGCTCTCTGAACTTATGCATGCTTTGTATTGCAAATAAGTACATATAGTAGATACTCTATAGATAAATAACTAGTAACTATATCCAACATTATTGTTGGGAGATGGGGAGATGTTGGGTAGTTGCTGGCATTTAGTGAAAATGTTTAGGACTATTAAATACCATACTTACTATGTTCTTTTCTGAACAAAAAGTTATTAAACACACTACCTTCACTGTGAGGATCACTACTTGATTTGTTATCTAACTATGAACTAGCATGAACTGGTTTTAGTGTAAACAAAATGTACTGAAAAGTCTATTATTATTTAGCCAGGATGGTGGCACAGCAGTTGGTGCAGTCAGCAATTTCTAACTGTAGTATGTCCCAGGGTTGGTGGTTTGTGTCCCGATCCCTCTCCAGTTCTGGTCCCAGTCCTGGATAAATGGGGACAGTTGTGTTTGGAAGGACATCCAGTGTAAAATCTTTGCCAAATCAAATATGCAGAGTGATCCGCTGTGGCGACCCCAAAAAGGGGCAGCTGAAACAAACTTTCTGCTATTTATCTAGGATTTGGACATGTTGACAGCATGTCTGATAAAACACTGACTCACTAGCTAAACAATGTCATTATCCTCATTTACGGGTTCATTTCAGTTATGCCACTGGGTCTTTAAAAAACAGGCAGTGAGAAATAAAATCAGTTGTGTGCATCACAGCATCTTGATAGCCGCCCATACAGGACACTTACCCCGTTGCTTTTCTTGACCATAAGCTAATGTTGTCTTTGTAATCGTTTCCTGAAACAACCCTATTTTCCCTCAGTCTGACCCGAGTCTGACTTCTGTTTGTAGAAGGAGGTGTGAATAGACCTACACATTACACAATCTACACAACATGTCACAGTAAATTTCTGAGTTGGAGAAGCAATTGTGTGTGTCTACACTTTTTTTCTGAAAATTCCTTTCTTTCCTCTCTTTCCTTCCCTCGCTCTGTGCACATATTTCTTCTCACACCAGGCAATTCAGCATGTTTGCTGAATCTTGGGGCTGCCTGATGTTGTGCAGTACCAAAGAAGCCAAATGGTCTTTTCCTTCTGTCCATAATTAAATCTCTAAACACACAGATACACACACACAACTGCAGGCAATAAATTGATTGCACGGACAATATCTAACTTTTTTGAGCTTTCTGCAATCCATAGCAAAGACCACAGAAAGCAGTGTTGAACAGCCACTGCCCCTGTCAGCTGGCTCATTACAGTGAAAAAAGACTTCACCAAGACTTTGGTTATTAGACAACTTTTTGGAACACATCTTGTGAAGTTCTTTTAATTATTTAGCACCTGACAGATGGCCTGCGTCTGATAAGCCAATTTATTCTGACTTTTGGCATTTGCAACGTGACCAAAGGAACCAGCAGGTCCTCTTTTTTTCAGTTTTCCTCGTTTTTTTCCTACCTGTTACTGTGCTGGAGAAGAGGTTAGCACAGAAGGTAGTAAAAAGTACAGTCATCTTACAGCCGATGTGACAACTGTGACAGACCCCGTTGTCCTCTCCTGACCCTGTAGTTGTCAGTCACAGCATGTGCACATGGGTATGCTAATGAGCCAGTGTCTGCAGATGAACACATCTCTGCAGCATTAATGTGTGTAACTAATGTATTAACTGGGAGCTCAGTTTTCTCCAAATGGGAAAAGGGAAGCAGGAGAGTTGGATCAATGTGTGTCTCATGCTATGCTTTTCTTTAAATGGTCCATTTATATAAACCAGGGTAAGTAAAATTAGCCTGCTTTTTATAAACCCCTTTATAAATGTTGATCACCAATTTCTGTCAAATCAAATGAGAATATGTAATGTGTTACAGCATCTGATTTGCAGTAGGGGATTTATCAGCAGGTGTATAGTAAGTGTATATTTTCAGCACCTAGACTTTAGTTCTCTTTAATCACAGTGGCACATTTACATTTTCACCACTGTGTTTTTTTAGTTTTAGGGCAGTTTGTGGTTAAATTGCTAAATGTTTCTTGTTGAGTGATAAGGGGAACATCTCAGGCATTATTCAGTTTCTTTACTTTAAAGCTTTATTTAACTGGATACAATGAAACCTGGCTCAAGGAGATCCAAGAAAAGTAAGCAAAATCTTCTTTGCTTTTTTTAAATCTACACATTGTCAAACTTGTCCATAAAAATAGCCGTAATAACAGCACCCAACCCTTTTTACATTCATTTACAGTATATAAAGCCACTATAAGCCTCCCAAAAGGGAAACTTGAACCCTGGCAATGATAAAAATGGCAGCTATTACCTCTAGCTCTCCTAGCAGACAGATATGTTAACAGATAATACACAGCAAGGAAAACCCCCTGTGAGCTGTGATGGCAACCTGCCCTCCCTCCCAGCACTCAGCAGCTTAGTGAAAGGCCAAGAGGAATCAGGCAGATGATTTATAGGCTAAAAATAGTAACCTTGCCTAGCCTAACACCTTATGTGTGGCTAAATGATAGTTTCATTCTGTTGTCCTCAAAGTTTCTCCTTACCTTAGTAAACACAGATTTTACTACTATAGCATACGCCAAGACAGGGATAGAAAGTAACTAGCAGCAGCGTGTGTGTTCAAGGGAATAAAGATATGGCTGATTTTAATCAAACTCTTCCACGATGCTTTAAACACACCTGTGTGTCAGTCCATGTGACAAATACAGTGGGTTTTGATCAGAGTAGGAAAAAGTGATTAATATGTAAAAACATAATTATAAGGTAAAGAGCTACAATGCAGTGACACAATTAGATGACACAGTAACACAAACTGATTTGCGTGGTGTGGTAGATTTTCAGGAAGTCATTAGTGCCATGTGGATTGAGATCTTGACAGTGATTCATTTGAAATGAGTGATGCTGGAAACGATAGGGAGATATTTCAATTAGAGTTACTGTTATTGAAATTTATCCAGACTTCCAACAAATATATCAATGGGTATTCAAAAATAGGTATTCGATTTTTGTGATCAGACATATTTTAAATATAAATTTAAATCTAATTGTTCATTTGTATACTAAATAAAGTACTGTTGTGTCAGAAAACATAGCAATCAGTATTTTAGACAGCATTTTCCTGCTTTTACCATTTAACAACCTTTATGAGAGTTAGATTACAGTGTTCTGGGTTCACCACTTCCATCATCACATCACAAAATCTTGCTTGGACATAGGCACCGGTTAACCACAGGAGGCTGTATCAGTATTAGTAGAGAGAGTGAACATAAGAGAGGAGAGATAAAACTCAGAAGAAAATGTGGTCAATAATTGTCTCATTGCCACAAGTAACTTGTCAGTACAGTAGGGAACAGATGGGTCAAAGAGATATGTGAAAGTAGGGTATGACTGAAATGAAGCGATCAGTGCGTCTCATTTCACACTTTCTCTCGCTCCCTCTCCCTCTGGCTGCAAATGTCACACCAGGTGGATCTCTTTTCACTCTGTGGGATGCAGGTGGACTATATTAGCTGCCTAGCCTCTTTGATGATTTCTTCACCCGGGTCCTCTGTGCAATAAAAATCTGTGTTGTTTTGATTCATAATGGCTGATATTTGACTGCCTCAAGTAGATTGTGAGGCAATTCAGTGGTTGTCATGTTAGTATCTACTGGGTTGGAGAATAACATCAATTCAGTATTCAGTACACACAGAGTTTAGTTTAGCAATATCTATGTTTCTGCAGTACACATAAACATGTTTTACTATTTTTTTGTAACCGCAGATCTCAGAGTAACCCTGTTTCTTGCCGGCATGTAAACCTACTGACTTTCTTCTGACATTTACATTTACTTTCAGTGCCAAGTCACTGAAATAGCTAAGTTGGGAGAAGACTCACTGAAAGCAGAGTGCATGCTGCTGTTTTAGATACACCTGTCAGCAGGACATTGCAATAATTAAGATGACCAATGACTAGCACCTGCTTGATGAGTTGGGTAGCATAAACTAGGGTCTGATCTGTATGTTGTAGAGGGCAAATCATTATGTACTGGGCTGAGCAACAGGCAGTAGACATCTGAATGAAAAGAACAGTAAGCGTTGGGTGTTATTGGCTATTAACCCTAAAATGCATTACATATACAAATTCTAGTTCTCATCCAGTTACTTACAGTACAGAGAACCAGCATTTGTTGGGTGTTTGTTAGCATACCATGCCACAGAGTTAACTATGTGCATGGCTTTGATATTTATTCTGCACTACATATAGGGTGCTCGTTTGGGTAGGTGTAATTGTATGATGGGTGGTGTAAGAGCTCAGATGGAGAGAGAAGCAGAGAAGAGTCTGACATTGACCAGTTGGACTTGGTTGGTATTTTGAAAGTATTAATATTCTATGCTCCATGTTGAAAACTCTGATTCGAGGGTTACTTCAGAAGAGAGCACAGTTCAGCCTCTCTGTCTGCATCTCCAAAATACCCTGTGACTGGAATTCATTATTTACCAAACAGCTAGAATATTGGCTCCGTAACCCCAGGCACACCCCACTGTAAACAGATTTTGAAACTTTTAACACATTCAATCATTTGCTGAGAGTTTGCTGAATGTTGTTAATTAGTTTAGTTTTCAAGTTTCTTCAGCCACCAGAATGCATTATGTAGATTCAGAAATCTTTTTCAATTTATGTGAATATTTAATGTTGTTCTGTGACTATCTTCCTCGCTGTCATCCTGCACCAGTATCATATAATTCGTACCAATTATCCATGTTAAACATGCTTAAAAGTTACATTATACTGAATCTTTCTGTTGTTATGGAAATCAATCCGAAATAACTTGAATGTATTTGTTGAGGTTGTTAGCTTGTGTCCAGTTTTAATAAGTGCTGAGAATCTATGCATTGATTTTATTCTTAACGTGTTTAACACCGTCCAGCCTGCTACTCTAATGTATGGATATGTTTACATCTATAATACAAACCAAACATCCTCCCTGCACCTGCAGGTGTCTGTTCATGTAGGCAGAGGCTGACCAGATGCAAGATGACTGATAACGTAACCCGACAACAATTTCCCTCTGGGATCAATAAAGCTTTTTGAGTTGAATTGAATTGAATTAGGCATATAGTACCAGCAACATATAAAATAAATACTGCTATTGATATATTTATGTTCAATTATAATGGTAAGTGAAAGTATAAATATTCTATGTTTGGCGCTACTGGGAAATCAGTGATGCTGCTGCTTTTTTCATGCATGTAATTAAATCACTGTGCTCAAAGGGTTTGCTTAAGACAGTAAGGATGTTGTTACGGTATTAAAAAGTTTCACTTTTTTGTTGTGATATTTAAAACCAAATTCTGTTACCACTAAACATGTAGAGGTATTGTAAGAGTTGTAGCATTTTTAGTTTAATCCCCTGGTTATTTATATTCAATTAGTAAACAGTGTTGTTTTGTAGTGTGTGCAGGATGAAGGATGACCCTAGTCTTCAGTTTCACCCTACCAAGCTGTTCATTAGGAGGGGCTGGTTGGCGCCCTGCTTGCTAATTAAACTGGATTGGAGAGGCTGGCTAATTAGCCAGCATCACGGTGTTGACCCCCTGTGCTTCTGTTTTCATCACTATCTCCTGGTTGCCTCTCGTCTTTTGATCAGCCCTCTACCCTCTGTCTGTTTTTGATGTATGACTTCACATGCACATCTACCTGGGATTAGGGCAGAAGCTAAAATATGTTTAGAGATTATTTAAAGGAAAATCTACTTGAGGCTGCTGAAAAATATCTCACAGTGATACGTCCAAAGAAAACAAACTATTTTCTATTTTTTATCCATCGTGTGGGTAAGATGTAGAGGGTAAGAAGTAACTTGTTAACTTACGAATCATAAGACAAAAGCATATCTACTAAACACAAAAGTTAAAATTCCTTTTACCCAATATTTTAGCAAAAAGATAATAGCATTATAAATCAAATTTGGCAAATAGAAAAAATCAGTGGTGGAGGAATTTTTGAATTTGAATTTCTGCCATAAATTGAAGGAAATAATCTGAGATTATTTTTCCCATTACTATCCTCATCCCGCTCTACTCCTCACACCCTTAAACAGAGGATGACATCAATGATACTCCTTTACCAAAGGCAGATGTGTTTGTGCATGTGTTGTCTGGACAGTTGTGTTGACTTTTATATTACCAGTTACATAAGAACGACATACTTGCTCCATTATTCTGTCAGGCTGTGATTCTGATTATGACCTTTTTGTGTTGAGCCTAGTTATTGAATTCACCATAGCTTTCGGCGTGACACTCTGCTTCCCTTTGTTGTTCTGGCATGGCAGCGCCACCCAGTCTGTCTCAAATTTTCCATTAAGACCCAATTAGGCTGTAATAGAGGATATAAGCCACAGGGGTAAACCCCTCCATGCTACAGCTCACTGAAAGGATGTGTTAATGGGCAAGCCAGTGTACCTAGTAATGTGTAGAGTGTTTTCTGCATATTATCGCTCGCCTTAGTGGATCTTTGAATGGCACCTTGCAAATCAGTCAGCGAAGGCATTAAAGTTGACAAATCATTTTGAGTCATTAGGCACATACAAGTGGTTGAACGTGCAAACATTCGTTTCATGCGACATGATTTACAGAAGTAACTGATCAGGTCAAATAATTGTTTATAGTAATATAAATCGTAGCTCGGCTATTTAGATAGTATCAGACTTTTGGTTGTCCACCACTTTCTCAGAGGTAGCAGTGCTAACATGCTAACACGCTAAACTGAGACGTTCAACATTATACATGCTTGGCCAACAGCCTGATATAATTGTCTCACGTTAACATGCTGACATTGCAATTAGCTCAGAGCGCTGCTAAACCTAATTAGAGTTCCACAGAGATGCTACCATGTGTTGTTTCTTTGTGACATTGTGTTGAGTACAAGAATAATTTATTATTGTAAAAACAGTATACACGAACAAAGCACAATCATTTAAACAGTTCAAGTTTTAATGATCTACAGCTTGACCACTTCTTAGACTGTGGTGGCATGCACCTGTCAAAGATCTCTGAAATATTTCATTTTGTTGAGTATTTTTCATCATCTGGCAACATTTAAGCTATAGTTCAACCATCAAAAGCTGATGTTACAGTTGATAAAAATACATGATTCATCTGCAGCTGAATGTGGCTCTTAGTCGCCATCACTCATTCATGCAGTAGATGGAGGGAACAAAGCAGGGGATGGGGGAGTTGAAGGGGTGAAAGGATAATCCTTCAGGATCAGCTGTGTGTGGGTGGACATGAGTAAGTGCAGCTGGCACTCTCTCTCTCCCTTTCTCTCTCTCTCTCTGTCTCCCTCTCTCTTTTTCATGCCTGACCTTAACTAACACACTGACTGCTGGCCTGTACAAAGTGGTCAGGCCACTAATTGGACAATATGCATAGTATGTGACTGTGCAATTTGCCCTGTCTCTGCATGAAAACAACAACTTGACAAAAGATCAGAGTTATATGAATATTTTAAATTAAAATTAAAAAGTAAGTTAAGTCTATCCTGAACTGTGCTGAACCTAATAGCTAACTATTTTGTACATTGATCATTGTGTTGCTGTAACTGTGATGTGGTATTGATGTATCTGTTGTGTGTTTGCATAAAATATAATGTTAGACGTCCCTCAAAATGATGGACATCTCAGATAGGCTGACCACAAGCCTCTAGCAGTGCAGGTCAGCAGGTCAGCAGCTTGAGATGTGTTGAAAAACTTACTGTGAGCTTCACAGGAACCACAGATCTGTCCAGAAAAGGAGAGCAGAAATATCTTCTGAGTTTGTGAAATACTTTTAATCTATAAAACTAGAAAAATGTTTTAGGTTGTGATTGATTGCGATGATTCAGTTTTTACTTGATCATAGCTTGTCACTTAAAGTGGATGGTTAAAAGACAGACAAAGCAAGTAGTGTAGCAGCTTTTTACAACAAACCTACTGATGGGCAAAGAAATGGCAGGTTGGAGCCATGATTGGAGAAGCCTGAATGATTCTCTGTTGCATTAGTCCAGAGGCCAGTGTCAAACGGACTGAAATTGCAAGCAGCAGCATTGATCACTGTGGCGCCTTACTGTGTAATACTGTCATCTCTCACTGAGATCAATGACACGCTGCTCTCCTTACTGATGATTAATTTCTTCTGGGTCAACCTCTTTTCATTTATTTCACAAGATAATGAAATATATGAGCAATATGCTCAGCACTGATGTATTACCCCAGCCAGAATAATTCTCTCTCCTTTCTGGGAAAAACGAACCTCATCTGTTTGCAGAGAATACATAGACAGGTGTTCTTTCAAATACATGCAGTGAAAACAGAAGGAAAATGGACTAGCCTGGATAATGTTCTCATACAAATCCACTGAAAAGGATTCTAGAGATTTATAGTACAGCACAATTTGAGAATGAGCAGGAAAGCACTTCAGATCAGTACTTGGAAACATGGCAGTCACTCAGTTCTCACTGGAGGACAGCTGAATACTGGCCTTACAAACCTCAGGCTGAACACATGAAATGAGCGAAGGAACAACTGAACGTGTTTCAAGTACCCAGCGCCTCACAGTGAAAGTGCTGCAGTAGCATTATTAATGATTAACTGTACTATACAACAGGTTCTGCCCAAATATTACAGCAGTAACATATTCATACTTTATGCATCAGTCTTTATATTTGCACTACAGTCATCTGTATTTTTTATATGTACTGCTTAGTACACAAAAGGATAAATGAAGGTGGGAACTGGTTCAGCTAGTTCAGCAGATGACATAAATAAACCTCAGGCTTTACTTTACACCTACAGGTATTTACCTTAGGCAGAGTTGGCATTTACTTGTCATTTGTTTAGTTGAAAACAACATTTAATTGAATTGTAAATTATCTGCAGAGCGTTGGTGCTGAATCTAACTACTGCATCTACTGACATCCAGGATAACAGAAATGTCAACTGGAACGATTTTACCTTCACTTGAATCCACACAGTTGGCTCTGCTCAGTCCAATGAATCATCACCTGATGCGTTAACAGGTGTTAATTTATCTGTGGAGCACTTTAGCTAAGTGTAATACTTGACCTGTTGTATATTTCTACACCTCTGCCTCTTTTGAAAGTGTATAAATGTCATTCTTTATGCTACATAGTCTCTCATTTGACTATCCAAATTACAGTATCCAAATTTATAATGAATGCTCACCCGGTGAGTGGTGATGGGCAACTTATAAAGAGATGGGTGCTGTATTTAGTCGAAAAGGGGGAAGGAAGCGGCCGATGCAAATACTGGGGCTCTGTTCAGGAATAACAAATGCAAACGAAGCACAATAGATTGGTTCTTCTACCAGTGCTGTCTTACAATCCTTGTCTGCATTACAGTGAATAATTTCCCCAAATATTGGACTGTACCACAGTACTCAGTCAGGTTCTGAGCTGAAATTCAGAAACATCGACGAGCATAAGACACAAGTGGGTCTAGTTTGGCAACACTAAACTAGCACAGTCTGTTTTTACTATGTTTTTCATCGGCAAGATTCTCCTAGAAATGTCATGCAGAGCTGCCATATTGCGTATTTTCCTTCCCGATGTGGTTGCTATAGGATGAATCCCTTAAAAAATAAAAATAATTTCTCTGATATTTGGAAATCTTCTCTTGATAAGTGACATGTTGTGCTTACAAAATAAAATTTGCAAAGACTTTTTGATAACTTTAGTTGCTACAGCAACTAAACACACAACTCAGTGTCTTACAACCAATAGCTCCTTTTCTACCCACTCTGTACACACAAAGAATGAAATAATATATATAATATGTACAGAGCATGCTGCAATGAACAGTGATAATAGTAGACAAAATTATGAATGAACAGTGTTTATGATAAGTGAAAATATTTATTATGTGTTTTTTCACAATATTATTTACAGGGGAAGGTCCTGAATTGTATTATGTGTACTTGAAATTAAAATGAATCATGTAATATAAATAGTAAATTTTACTGCTTTGGTGCTCTGGAATTTAATGTCAAGTCCCCTGAGTACAAAACATCGGAAGAACAATGGTTCAATGAAAGGTGTTTTGCAGATTGATTAGCTACCACTTCAAATTGTTATAAGAAATAAGTAAATAACTGGTGTCTGCAGTCGGTCAATGTAGCTCCTCATGTCTGAGTATGTGTTCTTGTAGTAACAAACTGACAGTTGCCTTTTCAGCCATGTCATTGTTTCTCATTTGGTAAAATTATTTTCGTTCCTCCAGGATCCCAGAACAAAGCACAAGTTTAAGATCCACACCTATGGGAGTCCCACCTTCTGTGATCACTGTGGCTCCCTGCTCTATGGACTCATCCACCAGGGCATGAAATGCGACTGTAAGTTACAACATTTTATTTCAGTCAGTATGATGAGCAATTCATGTTATCACCCTAAACTACTGAAAACCATTGTTAGGCTGTTGTGCTTCATCATGTTTAAATTGTTAATCACTATCATTAAATTATTATTAATCCTGCATCCTGTTATACTGGTCAATCAGTCATAGGTCTGGCATGGATATTAAAATAACACACTGGACTCTATTTTCCTGAGGGCTCAAAGTCACTAAAACATAGTTTTATGCAATTTAACCCAGTGCTAGTCTGTTTTTTTTTACAGTCTGCACCTGTTATTTAAATGCACTGGCGTTGAAGAAGAAGCACGTCTTTTGCTTCTTTACTCATTTTGGACCAAAATAGCATTTGCAATGAAACTAGGGGAAAGATTTTACTCACAGATTGTCAGTGTCCTCACCATGAGAAAGAATATGAAGGTTAGTATTATGTTTTGCCCCTTACAGTGATGTTTAATCATACTTTTTGTGAAAAATATTTTCAAAAATAAGTCCGGAGCAGAATACTGCATGGATTCAGTCTGCAGACCTGCCTGTGAGTCGACCCACAAAGCTCAACATGAACTGACCTGCCACCTACAAATATCTCTAAATCACTCTTGGACTGACTCTGCCCATTACTAGAACCTGAGCGATAAATAAATATGGGATAGCTGCTGCTGGACAGTGAAAGATAAAGCTCAGGGCTCAATATACTGTCAGAATGCTCAATGACATGAGATAATAAATCATTTAAAAAATTAATTGATAGTGCCGAGGCTGAAACAAATCCAAAGTTTCAGTTGGTAAAGTTTCTTCCAGTCAGAATCAACTCATGGTATCTCTCCAACATCCTCTTGTTGTGCTGCTGGTGCATCTGTTAAATATATAAACCTACATTACATGTTTAATATTCAATATGAAAATAGGGGCTAAAATTTTGCAGTTACACTCCAGCTACATTCTATTTTTTGCCAATTAATGACATGAGTGTAGATTGGTTGCACAGTATAACCATCCCACAGATGTCCAGCAGCTACTGCACCAATATAGGGCAGCGGCCTGTTGATCTTTGATAACATATGACAGTTTACACTAATAATAGTAGTGCTGTGTATTTATAATTTTTGAACTTCCTGTGCTTCATAGAGATTAACTTTCTCTGTCTCCAAGACCTCAGATTATTTCCTTCACTTGCTGCTTTTAAAGGGATGAAAGGAACTAATGTGATTTCCCATCATTGACTGCTGCTCTGTCTCCACCTGCTCTTAAAGTATTTCTCCCAGTATTAATGTATCCCACCTGTCTTCCACATTGCACCTGGTTGTGTCTGGCTGTGCCTTGTAACATCAACACTGGTGGTTGTTTTAAATAATAAAAATATCATTGGACACACCCATAACACCTTCGTCAGGAGAGATTAGACTTGCGCTTGGATTGTGTCTGGTTTCAGGAAAATACGGCCCATCATGTCTTGTTTTCTGACTGATGACATTACTATGAGTACTGTCAGTGTTTGTCTTCACTGAATATCACAGGCATATATTCCTCCTCTTCCTTGACTTTCACTCATAAAAGTCACACATTGTCTATTTTCAGACTGGAGCTATATTCCATGCAAATTGAGTAAGCCTGCTATCAAAGCTTCACTGAATCGTCTTTAATGTGTTTCCCCCACTCTTTTTCTCTTTACTCTTGTGTTGGTGGATTTAAGTCTGAATGCTTTAATGCGCTTATAAATACATTATCCACCAGCCACTACTGACCACCAGTTATTGCTAATAATTAGCAACAAATTCTTTTAGCAGATCAATTACACTTGTAATCAAACCAAAATGAGATTAAACTGTAGTATTTTTAAGCACTACTGCGGGATTGTTGCAGTGAGGCCCAAAAAAAGTAATATTCACATGGAGAGTAAAATAGCTGCACAGCCGTTTTTTATTATCTTTCACTTACTGACCTGGTGGCATGATGATGTAACCGATGGCAATTTTTCCTAATTCATGACGGCGTGTCTCTGCTGGCTGACACACATACTGTATATACATAATATCACAGAGCTATATTTTTCATATACCGTTGTTATGTTTTCTCTCACACAGTTTTCAGAAAAATACTGTTTAATATTGTGTCAAAAATACAATGAATAAATAAACTGAAATGAATGGTATTGCTAAATGTCCTTAAATACTGTAAGTAGAGGACAGTAATGCAGTTGGCTGTATTGGAATTGCATGTGTTCATGCAAATACAGCTTTTATAAGATGAGGAGTGTTCATTAGAAAATGTACACATCAGTCAATTTGAAATCCTGAGTCATTCATTTTGGTTTGATGTGGGACAGATGCATGACGCTTATCTCGATTTGTAATAAATTCTCTTCTGTGTTCTCTCTTTTTCCTCCAGCCTGCGATATGAATGTCCACAACCAGTGTGTTATGAATGTGCCCAGCCTGTGTGGAACTGATTACACTGAAAGGAGGGGGCGCCTTTACCTCAAGTGCGAGGTCAGCGTGGATAAGCTGCAGGTCACAGGTACTGTAGGCACCGCAACCCTCCTTCAATTGTATGTATGTGTGTCATTCAAGCTAAGCTGGTTTCAGGGTATAGGTGGTTGTAGATTGATGCTTTTGTTCTCATGCGTGCTTGTGATTTTAGATCAATTTCAACATTTTACCCTTTTTGTTGATAAACCCAGACTGTCTAATTTTACACAGACAGTCAATCTCCTGCTGCCATTAACCTGAATTAAACCTCACTCATCATTAACCCTGCCTGTGATGCAGTGAATCCCACTGATAGCTGCATACCCGGCCTTGTGACTATCAGTTGTCAGTATGCTGCAAAGGCTATTTCCTCTCCGTGCACAGATCAATATAGCCTCTTCTGCTAAACATTCTCCTGTAAGAAACAATTCACAGTTACGACACACTTGGAAGGCAATCCCAATCCAAATATGTAGTCCTGCAGTGGTGTGTGGTCTGCTGCGTGGGCCTCTTGTTGTTACTCTTTTTAAACAGTCACGACTTGCTCCATGTTAGCTAGAATTTCTCACGTAGCTGAATTGTCTCTGTAAAGCAACTTAAAAGCTTGAAATATTTATTTCTATCTCATCAGAATTACATAGACAGGATCAGGGCTTTACTTGTGAGCAGGGTCATACCTTTGTAATGTTCTGTGTGGCTATTATTCATTAGAAGGCTATTCTATGCACTCATACTATAGCTGTTCCAACTATTTTAATTTCTGACGTCTATGCCTTCAAAGAAACACCTACTGTTGGATGCAATGAAATACTAATAATAGCATTTAGCCAATCTAATATGATGCATTCAGATCAATTAAAAAATCTTTCTGCAGCCATGTGTTAATAGTTTCAAAAAAGCCAAAAGAGTCACCCAAAAAGAAAAGATGCACAATATGTCCTGAGTAATTAATGTTTCTGCAATGCAAACAACTCTTTTTGTCTGTCCACAAATTCCATAATATGCATGGAATTATTTCTTAACACCTGCTCCTCCCATTATTGTTTTTTTATTTATTTGTTTTTTTTATATAAACATTATGTACAGTAAGATGTAAGCTTAATTACTTCACTTTCTAAGTCATAATTATTTTACCATTCATAATTGTAAACTTTGCAGACAGTGTTGAATAATCCTCTAACAAATATTGGATGCAAATAACGGCCTAGCTGCTGTGGTAAACAGAGATAATTTCATGCATAATCTGTTAAATGTATCTATTGTGATGAGTCCACAGCTCAGTGTAGAAGAAAAATGAAACAATGTTTGTTGATGCTGTCAGTTCAGACAAGGGTGCAGTTTTGGATATGGAGTGAAGATTTCATAGCTGTAACCTGGCTGCGGTATGTTGCTGCATCACTGAACTAAACCCTGTTATGAATAGTAACACATTGTTCTAGCTTGTGGTGCAGTGAAAGCAGTGCAGATGTTGTTGTTCATGTTAAAGTACATATCTTTCTATCTCTGTGCAGAAACGTAACTAAATAAAACATTAAAACTTTTTCTTTAGCCTTTATGAACAAAATTAATTAAAAATAGTGGACATTTCACTCTGCAGGCTGTATCTGTGTTGTTTGTTGATTTTATTATGGACAATTGCAGTACATCAGTTTATTTTTATGCAGGAGCCAGTTTTGCCTTGTATTTCAAGGCAAGCTGTAAATCCCTCGGCTGTAATGATAGTGCATTAGCACATCTGCTAGAACAGTAGTAACGGCGGAGAGCTGACACCAGGCGCACATAATCATTCAATTAGTTTGCTAACTGGGGTCAGTGCATCAAAAGACCCTGGACTGAACTTGACTGACTTATTCACTTATCAAATTATCACTGGAGAGAACTGGGACAGTATGTGCATGGGTAGCACAAACATTTAGAAACATTTTTAAATAATCACCAATAGACTTGTGCATGTTTTTCTCATTCATGATAGTTATCATCATTATCTGAGAACTAAAATTATTATTATTATTATTATGTTTTTGTGCACAGTGGAGCAGATTAAGATGTAAAATACATTATTATCACAATTGTCCTTTGCATTAATTAAATATGTAACAGTGGTAAAATAGGTAGACTTATGGGTATGTTAAGCACTGGTTGATTGAGTCTTTACACTACCAGTCAAAAGTTTGGACACATATAGGATTTACCATGTTTTTCATGAAAAGATACATGTCTTCAGTTGTGTTACCATCATTGCACATGGTTTTCTAATGATTAGTTTTATCATTTTAAATTAATACATTTGCATTAGCAAACATAAAATTGCTATTGGAAGACAGTACTAATGTTTATATGTTTATGTAAATGTTCCTTTAAAACTGTTGTTTTTAGCTACAATAGTCATTCACAATATGAACAATGTCCACACATTCATTCTGATCAATTTAATGTTATGAAATTTGCTTTTCTTTCACAAACATGCTCATTTATATATGTGTCCAAACCTTTGACTGGTACTGTACATTGTGTCTGTCCTGTTTTAAGATGCAGTAGTTTATACAAAATCTAAATTTGGGAGCAACACCGACATTAATGGCTACAGACCTATGACAGACTGAAGAAGCGTCTTAGACGAGAAGTGAAATGTTTCAACCTAACAAGTCCAATCGGCGTGACTCAACTTCCAGATAATTCATCTGGATGACTGAGAGTCCACCTTATTGTGGTGGTGGGTAAAATAGGTGGCAGAGCAACTTCTGTCACACCTAGAAAATATCGCAGCCTTGCTATCCTCTCATGGCAGCCATGGAGCGGCCAGCACCAGCCGGAGCACGTGTGCAGAAATCTTCACATGGCTGTGAAGGAAGGTTAACTTTGTTTACTTTTCCCAAAGACAGAACCATAAAACAGAAACAGACTCCAAGCTATGTTTTTATCCATTCACGGCACAACAACTGTTTTCACACCCTGCCCGAGTATGCAGTATGATTATTGACTAATTGTTGAATAAAGGATAGTGCTGTGTTTCAGCTAGGCCAGCCCCCCTGGAAATCTTCCACAAGCTGGCCATTCAGAAGAGAGTGAGGTGCAAGCAGGGACTTAAAGACACGGGAGCCTTCTAAGTCTCGAGGCCAGAGAAGCTGTTGCGCATCCATGTCCATGTGATAACATGGATTTTCACTTTAATGAAAATAAATACGAACCCTATATTAAGCATAATACGGATACTTTAGTGGTCTCGCCCCCCCAGTGTTGTCTGAGTTTGTAAAGAAAGTTACCAGTAGGAACACTTCAGGGCTACTGACACATCTAACTGCATCTCTCCATTCAGGAAAAGCACATTTGAACAGTCATCGTTTTCTTATCAGCCATTACACAGCTGGAATTTACTTCTGGCTGATTTGAGAAGACAAAAACAGTATTTTGTTGTTATTTTTCAAAAGACCTGGTTGCTTGAAAGAGAAGAGTGCCAACACAGAACTGTATCACCTTTTGGTTGGTCCTGGGGCTCATTCTCAGCCCTTTTGTTCCGTATAGATTGTTGTTTGTAATTTGGTTGACTCATGTATTATTTATTATACTCAGACCCTGGAGTGTTCGTGCTTCTGTGCTGAATTTTATTGTTTTGATATTTTATATCTGGTCAAATGTATTTTTGTAAGCTCTGTCCAGGGACAGCAGCCTTTTGGCTGAGATGTTTATTAATGTGTGATGTGCCCAAAAATGAAGCAAAGCTTAGTAATGTTTTTCCAGTCAACTGGTGAAAAACTTAAACAGTGACATCACTTTAAACACAATTAAGATGTACTACAGAACATACTTAGCTGGTCCAGTGATGCGGTAATGTATAGTAAGAATGTCTGGCAAAGACCTTGCATTTACCCTTATCCATCCTTTGTTACCTCATCATATGTATTCGTCGTTAACATGCATGTTATCATTTGCACATGTTCCTTTGGTTGTGTGTGTGGGTGAGTGTATATATAGAACTACTGTACTAGCCTACAGCCCACATAAGCCAGATTACATTAGCTGCTGTAGACACCTTGCAGACAGCAATGCATCGTCTGAAAACGCAGGAGTGACCCTTTTATTGCCTGTGTTGAGTATCTATTTGTGCATGCATTTTTCGAACTATAGACAGGCTGATATTAAACCACAATGTTGTTGAAAAAAAGTGTTAATTACTATTGCCACTGAATACCTAAAATGCAGGTTGTGATTCCAGTTCTGACACAAATCTGCTTAAATTTCAATGACTCCCAATTTCATATGTCATTCACCAGTTGGCCAGAGCCAAAGTATTGGCATGGGAAGGAAGTGACATGGTTGCCAGAGAAGGGAAATGTACTTTAAACCCATACATGAACACACTCTCGAACCCTAATTGGCCCATTAGAGACAAACAGACATGCTGGCAAGACTCACTGAAATAGCAAAAATGAAATGAGTCACCCAAAAACACTTGGTGCAGTTTCCAGGAACATAACTCGTGAGAATGTGTGTTTTCATCAGTTAGGGTGAAATGGACATAGAAGGGGAGGTGCTGAAGGAGACAAAACAAGTTCTGTTTCTCTTGTGAAGGACAGACATAGCCCACTAACCTTGCCCTTCGCCTCTTATTCCTGCTAACACACAGCTCTCTTCTGTCTGTTGGTGCTGAGAAAGCCACCCTGTTTGTTTCAGTAACTCTATTGTCCATTGACGCCGTGCAAATATCTCCCAAACAAATAGTCACTTGGGAGAGGGCATCTCTGTAATTTCTGTCCATATTCTTCTATTTATACTTACCCTCATCACTGTGTGTGAATGTGTGTGGGGACATGTGCGTGCACACTTTCTGCCTGTAGGTCCTTGGGGAGTGTGACAGACAGTGGTAATAATTACATTTCCATTTTGTTCCCTTGTTGACTCACCCAGTTCTGCAGAAAAGCCTAATTTAACAAGGCCTTTGCTCTAACTCTCACTCCCTCCATCTTTTTATCTCTACTTTAACATTTTTCAAGACGTTTTGACTCTTAACGCAATGTCCAAATATGTATCTGCTATTTATTACATCCATGCAGCTGTAGGAGTCACAGTGTTTTATATGCAATACAGGTATGTGTTGGTGTTCAGAGTGGATATAGATGTAGGTGGATCAGGGAAAGCAGATTTACTGTTCAACCTTCTGGAGGTGTAGTGACACTTTACAGTAAAATACAAAATCCACCCTAAATACTGTTGATACCATCTGGGTGGTGGAGCTGGCAACAGTCTACCTGCATTTCTGACTCTGTTTTACTGCTTTTGAATGTTATTGTTTTAGATAACTGGCCACATTTCAGAAAAAAGTGCATTTAAAAGTTCTGTTGGAACTGTTGTTCAACATGGAAAATGATGGTGTTTATGAAAGAGAGGATAGCACAATACAGCAAGAATAGAACCACAGCTTTCATCTATGTGTACTGGTCAAGAGTTGCATGCAAACTCACTGACTTTTCATGAATTTACCTCATCAATATTACTTCCCACAGAAAGTAACTGTTTTACTTTTTGCATTCTAGGAACTTTAAATGCTCTAAGTGAGCAAAAACATGCAGAGACAGTGTCAAATGTGAGTTTGTCACCTCTTAATTTTAACCCACAAAAAGATCCTCACATGAATATAAGATACAGATAAAGCTTGTTCAATCCCGCCTCCTACCCCTATTTCCAATTTGCAACGATACTATGTTCTTCAGAGTTTCTACTGAAACGTCAGAGTTCTTTATGTTATTTTATTATTTAAGTATCCAATTCAATATTTGCAAAATCTTGATTAATATACAGTTTTCTTGGAGCAGCAGCAGATCTCCACAAACAGTCCAGACTATACTGTGATAAAACAGGAAAGTATGCTGTATTTTTAATTAAACCATTGAAACAATGAATCTCCTGCCTTTTATATATTCTTAATGTCCCGAAAGGAAAACTTGCTGGAAGGCAGAGCCGGGGTTGGATCACGGCTCCCTCGGAGAGTGGAATGCAGGCTGTGGGTTGTCCCACTGCCTGATCGATGGCCAGTGACACCGCTGACTTACTGCCACTGCTTCCATTCAGCAGCCTTTCTTTTCAGTAATTTCCATTTCTTTGTAATGTCTGAGTCACCGTGAAGAAAAGCCAACGTTTTTTGCCAAAGGAAAATTTCCTTAAAAATCCTGCTATTACATTTTCCCAGTGAATCAGAGTTTAAATGGAGCAGCTGACAGCACTTGTGTTGGTACAGTATCAGTGCCAACACTTTTCCACTGCAAAGGGTTGGCTGCAGAGACAGCCGTGTCTCCTGACTTAGCTGTGCAAGAGTGTTCCTGACATCCATTTAATACTGAATGATTAAAAAGAGGACATTATGACTTAAAACATCTGCAATATACTTAATATCAATCCTATTACAGTTCATATTAAGGGTACTCTAGCCTGGTCACTTCACTTTCTTTTAGCTGATGTAATATTACATTACTAAGCAAACAGTCCATTTTAAAGCAGAGGGCTTTCAAAGGAGAACAAGTTATGCTGAGAGGGTGGAGAGCGAACTGATAGTTTAAGGTTTATAGACTGTGTTTACACAGGGAGGTGAAGAACAAACATAGCTGACCTAATTTTTAAGGTAGGGTCATGTAGTCTCAGCTGATGACAAGGCTTTTTGTGTTTGTGTGTGTTTTTACCTATTAAGTTGAAACGTATGGAATGTCAACATTTATGAATCAGTAAAACATTTTTAGATTCAAAAACAACATAGCAAACCTAAATAAGCTCATACAGTCTCACAAAATTAAATCAAAACAATTCAGATTTTATTTGTCAGTGTGTCAGTTTAAAAAAAAGAAAATCTGGGTGATTGTTATCATTCTTACCATACCATTTCAGTGTGGAATCACTTTTGCAAATAGTTTTTATCGTATTAACACTCAAACGCACATATAGACCTCCTTCTTTCAGTGTCTCTCTGGAGCTCATAGAACAGCTGAACTTTCTTGCTGTGTGAGTTCTGCTGCCACACTCCCAGAAGTCATGTTAATGGTATTCCCAGTCTGTCGTTGCCGCCGTGCCTCGACTCCCTCTTCCCAGCATGTCGCTATCTTCATTTTAACACATGCCTCTCTGCTTTTCATTTCCTCAGTTTTTAATTTTTTGTTTTTTGTCTTTATTATTTATTTCAAAAGACAAATTGAAAAGAGTTCAAAAGACCAGCAACAGACACTCAATGTGCACCCAAAGATGCTAATTGTTGTTGTGCAACACTTAATGTCTGAGCCCAGTTAGATTCAGTCTAAAGTAACGAGCCTTCTAAACAGAAACAGCACAATAGTTGACTTGTTGCTGGTGTAAATGAAGGCCAAAATAATTGTGAAAACTTGTATCTAAGCAACTATGTCAAAGACCTTACAAAGACCTTGTTTTGATGTCTATTTGCATAACTATATGTTTCAAACCCCATGGATATTTACTTACTATAACTTACCATAACAGATAACACACACACACACCTTGTTGAATGCAGTAATATGGAAGGAAATTCTCTTTGCCAGCAAGTCTAAAATAGATAGTCTAGAATACCCCCTGCTGGTCGTAACTGGAGGTACGTTTTTTTTTTCTTTTTTCTGACTTTGTATTGTTTAACCTCACTGAGAAAGAGTTGCACACAAGAATTCACTTCTCCCCTTAGGCTGGATCTAATAAAAATATTCAGAAGAATATTTTTCCATGTGCACATACACAAGAAAGTGAACAATGTGTCATTGTAGGCCCATTTAGGGCTGTTTTATAATTGTCATTTGTGTACTAGGACTTTGCATAAATATGGCCAACATATGAAATATTCAAAAAATTACCTTTACGATGTAGACGTGACAAGTTGAAGGACCATCATCCAGGACTTCAGCTTGTGGAGACTATTGCACATGTAAGAGCAGATAGTTGACATTTAGATTCAGGTTTTAATGAGTTCTCATGAATGTACAGATGCATGCCATGTCACTGTTCATTACATTCTTGTAGGTCTCTAGTACAAATACAAATACCTATTATGTATCATGTCAGTCTATTGGAAACTGATACTAAAATAATTATTCTATTTTATACCCTGGTGAATGAGCAACCACTTGGTTTTTTAAAGATAAAGGACAAATCAACATTTATCCCACCACTCCAGTGAAGCAGACTATTAGGGACCATCTGCTCTTCCATCAAGCAGATGAAACGGACAAATGTGTGATCCCTTATTGAGCTCACATATTAAATTCAGTTCTATTCCATTTTGCCTCTTTTGGTGAAATGGGAAAGAAGAAGAGGCAGCATGGTTAATTTTTTATCTGAACATCTAAGAAATCAATGAAATCAGTCCATCTGTGTTTCAGTCTCCTATTTTCTGTTGTAGAGTGCTTCCTCATTAGAGTGCACACAAATGCAAGTACCTTACACAGGAACTTGTTCTTTGGTGCCTGTAGACTGCTTCAACACGTTTCCATCAGATTTCTGAGAAAGCGGGGTGTTGCCAGCCCAGGATCGCTCAATACCTTCCCACACCTCGATTTGTCTCTCCTCTTAAGGGTTCTCTACCTCTCTCTTTCTCTCAGCTGATGTTTGTGTTCTACAGCAATTCACTCTATCACTCATCTGACTTCACACATCACTAACATCACTCAGCACCCAAATCCTCCAGCACAGGTGCTGGAAATAAAAGTAAGCAATGGGAAGTTATTCATTCTTGGCTTGTCATACGATTCTATTAGTACAACTGCACAGTGAATAAAATGAAGCTAGTTTGTCACGGAATCCGTGTTTCAAATAATAAAATAGTTATTTTAAAAACTACCATTAGTGTTATTATTTCCCCATCCACCATAATGAATACATATTTTATATAAATGTATTAAAAACAGAAAAACCCTGTGTTATAGTTGCTGCTCAGTAGTGACAATCTCTTAATGGCTTTGTTCATTTAACCTCTTAATCTTATTAAGACTGCATTTCATTCAGAGGACTACAGCCAAGACGGAGGCCTTAGCAGTTATCACATGCAGTCTAAACATATAAGCTTAGCACCTTCCTCTCCAGGTCAAAGGTCAGTTAGCATCTCCACAGCTTAGGCTGCTATTGGTGTGTGACTGACAGAGCCACATGGAATAGATTCTGGGGTCTCCAGAGGGTAAGGTTTAGCAAAGCTGGGTAGGCATTTACCCTTTCTCTGTGGGGACGCAGGGTGCACTGTGTGTAGGTAACACAGTCTAAATGTGTGTCTGTGGCTCAGGACTGGCAGTGCTCCAACACTTGGAGCTAATGGAGTGCTAATGTCCCCGGCGTGCCCTTGTTTACTGAACAGCTAAACACAGGAGGAAAAGGAAAAAGCTTTTGCCTACTTAAACATGACGCAGTCTACAATTTTTTAATCATTGTTCTTATAACACATCCTGCATTTCCTCCTTAAATGGATCAGTGCCATTAAGAATACTCATAGGCTGTAGCTTGCTGTTTAATCTTGAGCACCTACAGTTTATTTTATTTTGTTCACCTGTAGATTAAAGCATCTATTTGTTTTTTGTTTTTTTACAAAGAGTAGTAGTATTAGTAGTAGTATTAGTAGTAGAAGTAGAAGTACAGATCTGCAAATACGTACATTATAATAAATAACATATAGTTATATTAATATTTTCTTTTAATTTGTTGTTTTTATCAGTGGGTGAGGGGAAAAACCTGATTCCCATGGATCCCAATGGCCTGTCTGATCCATATGTCAAACTCAAGCTCATACCAGACCCCAAAAATGAGACCAAGCAGAAGACCAAAACCATCCGCTCCAGCCTCAACCCAAAATGGAATGAGACATTTACCTTGTGAGTAAATTAGCCTTTGTCATTTACCGTTTCCACTTCACAGTAGCCTATACAAAGTTATTTTTAACATTATGTGCCATTAACATAATAGGTGTAACATAACGTGAATTTAATGCCAGAGGTATAAACAAGCTATAGTGGCTGAATATTCTAATGTGGAATCAAATAATAAGATAAGATAAGATAAGACTTTATTGATCCCACAGCGGGGAAATTTGTGTGTTACCACAGCTAAGGACATAAAGCACAGAAAAGGTATATAGCAAGACTATAAAAGAAGAGTACAAAAAATTTTAATAAAAAATAGAATTAAAATAAAATAAAATAGAATATACAATAAACACACAATATATACACCGGTAGTTTTTATGTACACACATACGCATTATGCAATATGGGTAGGGGTTGTGGAAAATGTGCAACATAACAAATATCAACTATTAAACTACTGCAACTACTATTTAGTACCAAGCAGTAATATCTATATAAGTATAGGTATGTACATATACACATACATCCATACAACTGATACTTTTACCAGTACTGATATGGTGGCGGTGTGAAACCTAATAATGTCATGTTAATTGTAGAATGATAAAAATATTTTGTATTGTGCGTAGTGGTTACAACATCAGATATAATAATTCTCTTTTGAGTAACAATCATAATTCACTCTGTGTTCTGCAGCAAGCTGAAACCCACAGATAAGGACCGCAGGCTGTCGGTGGAGGTGTGGGACTGGGACCGGACCACCAGGAATGACTTCATGGGGGCCCTTTCTTTCGGCGTGTCAGAGCTCATGAAGTCTCCAGTCTGTGGCTGGTAACACTGACATTTCCTTAAGGATCGGTTATTGTTATGGATGTTAATATACTGTTTTGAGCCTGTGCTGGCCCAGAGTTTTAGCACCAGTATACTTTTCCCAGAGGAGCAGAACATCTTAGTTTTTCACCTGCTTAATTGACAGTCACACTTGTACTTCTTTGATCAGTGATTGTTATGAACTGTGCCAACATTACACCAGAGGATAAAACTCAGTTTATTATGAACTGTCTTGGCTCAGTAGTTTAAGATCAGTGGATAATCAGAGTGAGTAGAGGAATAACAAACCCTCCAGTTCATTATCTCCCAAAATGTATTTTTATGCTTTTCTGTATTAGTACCACCTCATTCTCCCTGACTTTCTCCCTGCCTCTCCCGTCTCATATCGGCTCTTGATTCCAGGTATAAGTTATTGTGCCAAGAGGAGGGAGAGTACTACAATGTTCCTATCTCAGAGGAGGACGATGGTAACGAGGAACTGAGGCAGAAATTTGAGGTAAGCGTTGTGCTTTAAAGAACCATTACCTTGTAATAATGTGTTCTGTTTGTCTGTCAGACTGTCCTGTAATGTGAATTATTGATCTAATGTCTTATGTGCATATTTCAAAGACCTCCTTAGCTCTGTAAGCAGCAACGGCCGAGTCAACGAGTGTGAAAATCTCCTACAGCATCAAAGTAGGCTAAGCTACCTTACCTTCTGCCCTACGAAAAGCTGATGTCCATGTAAATTATGAAACCACTGGACTTGCAGATTCCTCTTTTCAAATTTTGTCCATTAATCCATAGGCTCACAGCTCCCATCTTAACCTGTGGAGTATAATTTCATTTAATTCGTTGTGTACTGATTGTTTGTTGTCACATATTGTCATATATTACACCTCATCATAGTCAATTTAAGTTCATGTCACAATAAACTTGTTGTTACTTTTGGTGTAGAAGACAGTGATCAGTTATTTCAGAAAAGCCCCTCCACAAAGAGACCCCTCCAACGATCAATTTGCTAACTAAAACTAACCTGGTGCCCCTTTCTTAACGAGTGCAACATCAAAGTAACGCTACATAATATTGGTGGCCTGTGTCAGGCGAAATTAAATCACTGTCTCTATAGCAAATGAATCATAACAGGCTAAGTTGCTGTTTCTAAGATTTCTCCGCCTGCTCGTCTTACTGTGCAGGCCGCTGTTAGGTGGTTTATTAGGGTCAGTTGTGACCTTGGCATTATGTGTTTGTTGTTGATTTGAGTGTTAAGTAACTTTGAATCGTGTACATAAAGGCACACTTGAGCTTTCGTCCAGCGGAAAAATAGAGGACTGAGGTCCATTAGCTTTGTGCTAAAAGGTTGAATTTGCATGAATTAATTGTCCCCGTACACCAGTTTATACACATGTTGTTGCTGTAGTGAAGGTTTGAAGTCCCCCACAGGGTAAACCCAAGCCTTGATGCTTGGTACCGGTTTAATGTTGGTTTAGGTGTGTGTGTGTGTGTGTGTGTGTGTGTGTATGACTGAGCTGCCGAGCTCCCATAAAAATTGATTCTCAATTTATTTACCTTTATTGGGTGGTATATCCACTTATTGTAGTGTAAGGTGAACTACTGTGGTACTTCTGCAGGCATTCCTCTGTCACACTGACATTGACCTGCAATCAAACAGTACCATTCTTGTGTGGTTATTGTATTTATGCCATTTAAATACAATAATCAAAAGCTCCTTAGGCAATAGACTGGATATAAAACCAATCAATTTGCACTAACTAATCTATTTACTCACAGCTAAAGCATGCACAACAGCTACTGGAGCAAAACTGGGCTTAAGTTAATTTATAACAATGAAGATTTGACCTACATCACACTGAAATGTATTTTCTCCTGCATGCCGAGGCCTAATATCCACCTTAAATACTTAAGTAGAATAGCGGGATATAGTTGTAATGCCTCACATATTGAGATAAATTGTTTTCCTGTCTTCTTTATTTGCCTTTTTGATATCAGCTTTGCATAGCAGTAGTTGTGTTTGGTGTTTGCCTGCCTCCACCGTCTCTCACCTTGTGCCATTCCAGCGAACCAACCACCCCTCAGGAAGGACTTGTCGCTTCGAAGGTGGGATATGTAGTACTGGGTGATTCTGGACAAGATAAATAAGGGGGTGCTACACACCTCCATGACACCCTGGTTGATTTATTTAAACAAAGAAGCCCTTGTTTGTCCAGGTCACCTATGAACTCTCACGCCGCATGATTTTCAGATTTACCAACTGACATGTACAAAGTATTTTCACGAGCCTAAGTAAGCAGCTTCCAACTACGCTGTCTTTAAGAACATTTCCTGATCAGGGAATGTACTTAAAGACAGCTCTCCCTTGGAGGTGAGAATTGCCAGGAGGGAGAAATAAAACTCACCCTTTGACCTCCAAGTTACTGAAGCTCTGAACATGGTAGAAGTCTGAAAGGTTACTGGGCCAGATTTTTAACTGAATAATTGTGGCCCTTGTAGGTTTCAACTGAACCCTAAGTAACATGCATGTACGTATATCAGTATTATCAATCAGTTAGAAATCATGTAATCATTGTTATGTAATGTATTTTATAATTGTGCATCTTTTAGTTCATGTCATCTGGAGGAGTCCTGTGTATTGTGACTGAGTCTCCATGTTTGTTAACCATTCATGTCACCTACATGTATACGTCTACATAGAAATTCATTTGTTCCACCCTTGGTATTGTAATTTAGTTTCAGACCTCAAGTTATTAAATTTTATTTTGATGTGAGATGTGGGATATGATAATAGGAAGTCCCCAGAATTTATATTCATCCCCGCCAGTTCAATTATTTGACATCCGGAAGTGAGACCAGCTGACTGCCAAACTGACAGCGGATACAACAAAACGCTGCATCTAGAGGGAGAGGGAGACCCCACCTCACGTTGCAGGGTGATGAAAGACGCCTTTCAGAGTGAAGACTCTGCTTCAGGAACAACAGCAAACAGCCGAGTAGCTGATCTCAAAAATCTCCTTCAGCATCATAGTAGGCTAAGCTACCTTACATCCTCTTCTTCCCTATGAAAAGCCGATGTCCATATAAATTACGACACCAGTAGACTTGCAAATTCTTATCTTTCCAAATTTTGGCCATTACTCCATAGTCCCACAGCTCCCATCTTAACCTATGCAGTGTAGGTTCGTTAATTTTCTTGTCTGCTGATTATTTGTCTGTTGTCACTCATATGTTACACCTCGCTATAGTTAATTGTAGTTGTTATCTAAATAAACTTAACTCAATTAGATTAATCGAAGTGTCGTTTTTTTCTGGTGTAGAAGACACCAAACAATTATCTCAGAAGGAGACTGATCAGTTTGCTTTGGGGTTTTATAAAATCATCACATAGTGGTTATCTCTTACAAACTAATCTAGTGCTTCTTTACTAAACGAGTGAACTCTTAGCATATCGCTAAAGCTCAATGTGTGCACTGTCAGTTGTTAGTATTATTTTCGTACAACAAATGGATTCCACCATGGACTTGAATCAAAGCAGCTTACAGCCTTGTCTATGTCTTTCTCACCCTGACAGCTGTCTTTTAAACTACACAGACATTTTCATTGACTAAGACTATTGTCTGGCCATCGGCTGCAAGTCCCGAGATGTTTCTATCCAACTTCTTGTTTTATACACAGTTTGTGTCATACTTTCGTAATCATGAAAATTGCATCAGCAAGGTGTTTTAAAATTTATAACAGTTTTCCAGGAAATAGGTGATCGAAGTTTAGACTTTCAGCTTTGTTTTAAGAGATTTCACCAAATTATGGCATGCACCAACTAGGAATTACAGCCATTTTATGCAGAGTACCTTCATTTTTAGGGGCTCAAAAAATGCTGTTCAGTGGCAACTGGACTGTGTGGTCACAAACACAAAGAGACACAACAATTCAGAACTGATAGCACAAAGACCCACAAACAAGTAGTAACTGGCGGCTTATGTCTCTTTGTCCAAATAATTTTGAGCCTCTGAAAACAGAGGTACTTTACTTAAAATGTCTGTACTGGTAAATGTCATTATATTGTGAAACCCCTTAAGAAAAGCTATAGGTCTACACTTTGATTACATCTTGATTGTTTTGTTTTAATCTGCTGTGGCAGAGTTTAAAGGAAAATCATAAAAACTCTGTCAGTGTTCAAATACTTTATATATTTTTACTTCTTTGAAATTTATTTTCTCATCAAGTGTCTAAAATCATAAATAGATCACAAACTTTCCTAAATGCCACCTAAACACACGTTCACACGTCTCAGACCCGTTTTAGGACAGGTCACTGATGAAATGCGACTGCGTGCTCTTTTCCTTCGTCCAATTCGCTGCATCAGTGTTTCTGTCCTGCTGAGAGTGGAGCAGCTCTCTCTGTGGTTCCTCTGATTATCTGTCATATTGTTCAGCCTCTCAGAGGGAGCGCAGGTCCCCGGAGGAGACTTTTATAAAAAGTTATTTTCCATGACATTTCTGCTACACATTGTGGATAGAAGGATAAGGGAAATGGAAAGGTAGGATGCTGGAAAGGTCATGATTGGGTAATGATTGAAAACCAAAACTAATTTGTACAATGTGAATTATTTTGATGTTTCATAGATTGGTAGATTACCAAGAGAGTTAATTTTGAGGGTCAAAATAGTGATGATACAACTACAGAGCATGTGTTGTACACAAGAGGAGATATTCATATAATGATGATGGAAGAGAGAAAATAGGTGAAAAGTGTTGATCAAGATTCAAGGTCAGTGTTCATTAAGTTGTTGTTGTAGTAGCTTGTTCCACCAGACCTTTATAAACTCACCAAAATGAGATGGATGAGATATTATGGTCAAGGCTTTGATGTTTTGTGTTGGGCCTTCATCCCACTCAGTCATTGCAGGGAGCAAATACATGAAACATTTATCTAGTTTAGTTGTGTACAGAAACATATTTAGTAAGAGCAACCATGACAGCACTGTGTGGTACATTATATCTGAATATTTTTCCCTTGTTTTAAAATTTTTTTTCTAAAGTAAAGATCTTCAGGTCTCAAAATGCCGTATGTTATCCAATTGACTTTATTGTGTTTTGGGGCTTTTTAGGGCCTGGATGTCTCTCTTCTTTCTCGTTTTACTTTCCATAAACCCCTCTGTGGTTTTCTCTCTTTTTTCCCTCAGCTTCCTGCTCCCTCCTGTGTGCTTGGTGAGACTAATACTGTACAAATGCTTCTTCATCCCGTCACATTGTCATATTTAATGCAAGCGTTTCTCTCTTCCTCTCTCCCCTTCTTGCCCCTGCTCTCAGGACTGCCAAATTAACTTTAATCTAAAGGTAGCCCTCTCCTCTCCTCTCCTCTCCTCTCCTCTCCTCTCCTCTCCTCTCCTCTCCTCTCCTCTCCTCTCCTCTCCTCTCCTGTCGTTTGTCTTGTCTTGTTGTGGTCTTGTATGTTTCTTTACTCTTCATCACATCGGATCATTTGTATGTGGTTTCAAGCTACTGCAAACAGATCCAATTTACTAACAATTTGTTCTGGAAGAATTGTGACATTTTAATTGAACCCTTGAGTGAAGGTGGATTGTTTATGTATTTGAGTAAAGTGAGTCCACATTCGGTTTTCTTTGTCTTGCTGCTTCCTGTTCCCAAGAGTTTGTCAGAGGATTGTTAGTAAATCCTGACACTGTACCGCTCACAGTTCATAGCTCTACATGTGCCTTCATTTGCCTTTGTATCTGTCTCATCTGTGGATTATCAGGCCTGTCTACATCTTGTGTGCTTGAATCACTGTAGCCTTGGATGTCTCATCTATCTTAGAACTTAATTAAGCTATATATATGTTATATATTTATATATTACCTATAACGCTCTTACTGTAATTCACCTCATATCAAATGTCACTTATAATAGTAGACTACAGAAATATTCCAAACTTGAGCTATAGATCGAAACATAACTAACTATGACCACTAGATGTCAGTGTTGATTTGAAATACATTAGCAGAATCATGTGCAACTGTGTGTGTGTGTGTGTGTGTGTGTGTGTGTGTGTGTGTGTGTGTGTGTGTGTGTGTGTGTGTGTCCTGTATAAGTGTGTTTGTGAGGTAACAGTTTTTTTTTCCACCCACAAATTGTCACCTTGCTTCTTCCACACCACCTTACTATTATTAGGATTCTTATTGGTATTTATAGAATACCACCACTTTCTTTACTTCATGGTGATACCTATGTACACATTAATAGTGAAGTCACTTTTCATGATTAGCAAAACAATAGCATTTAGGTCGCTTTTATTTAGTTACTTTATCTTTTTACATTAACTAACTGCAGTAGAAATACTGTATCGTCTACCTGTCGTGTGTCTTTGACACACTGCGAACTTGTACATAAACCGTATCATCAGTTTATCATATGTCCTATTTATCATGTGCCACTCCTGTTACTCCTCCAATATTTGCTTCTAAAATTTGGCTGTTTTTGTTCACACTACATAAGTGAACTAAGTGAGCCAGCAGTTTTGGTTCACTTCTCTTTGTGGTTTCAGGACCAAGCAGTTGTGGAAGACTCTGATAAGGTGCGTCTGAGAGGACAAAAGTAAGGCTGCTGCTGCATGCTTGGCTCTGCCAGGCTCCTCTCATTGGCTAAAGCTTACAGGTGTGCTGTGTTCTGGTGCTATTTGAATTTTGAGTTAGATAACAAACATTTTGTTCTGTTTTCCTGTTTCCTTCAGGTCAATTTATTTGGTCAGCCGATACTAAAAGATGCAACACCGCTTGGTTTTTATCAGTGTTTTTATCACAGATTTTATATGATAGAACCACATAGTATGATTGTTAATGATTGTTTATACTGAAGGTAACGTTAACGTCTGGTAAAGGTGCACGGGGTTGAGAGTGCTCAAAGCAGGTGTGACATCCTTGCTAGATGCACAGCTATAGTCTATGAGCTTTTACAGCCAGTAGCAGTAAGAACTTTTAAATTTAATAGCAGCTTCTTAAAGTTGCTAAACAGTGGACCTTCTTTTATCACATATAAAGTCAGGGTAAAGCATCATTTTGGATATGTGTTTTGCCTTGGCTGTGTGTGAAAGCTGGACATGGCAATGTGGTGGGTGTTTTGTGCAGATAGACAATAAAGTAAGGGAAGTAGCAAGAATGATTTCTATTTAGCTTTCTGACTGCTACAAAGATATTCAGCCTAATACACTGTTGTTTTCATTGTAGCTTCTTGAAACATCTTGCACTGCTGGGACATTGAGCATGACTTTGGCATGAAAGAAGTGCAGAGTGTAGAAAAGATTGTATTGTATTGTTTTGCTTTGTTTGCATTTTTCTAAATACAGGTCAACATTACAGACACTTGCCTGCACCACACGTGCATGTACCTGGCAAAACCACAGTGTGTCACCCTGTCTTCTATTCTAGCAGCAATGCAGCCAACCAAATCTCTGTATATAATCATCAGAGCAGATTGAAGGTTTGATTACATAAATAGTAGTTGCTTTTTAGACTTTGTCTTTTCTACAGAGATGAAAGTAATTTCATTAATATAATGTCTAAAACTTTATATATTATGTTAGTGCATCCACAAAATACTCAAGATAGCAGCACACATGTATTAATGTTCAATGTTTATAGCATTCGTTGTCTAATTTAATATTTAAAAATGAATTATGATGTTGATGACTAACTAATAAAAGTCTTTATAACATAAATAATAAGTGTTATGCAATACACCAATTTTGTGTTCAAATCATGTTTTTTTTAATTGTGTTTTTCTTGCAAACATGTATTTGTTTTTTAGTTTACTTATTTTTTCCCCTTTTATCTCTTTCTTCAACATAAACAGCAAAAAGGTTTTTGGTGCTTGAGCATTTAATGTTTTTAAATGAACATTGCTTCACAACTTCAGTTATGTATTGGACGGTAATGTGACAAGATGACATTTAAATAGATACATGTCAATGTAGGCTCTTGTTTGAAATGATTTAGCACACTTTATTAATGTGTCCCTTAGTATGGAGCCATTTCCAGCTTCACAGTGGCACCGCAGTTTCATATCACCCCATAATTTTGAATTCTGCATATCAAACTGTGTATTGTGTCTGTGAGTGGGAAAATGTGCAGTGTGAGTATGTGAGCACATGCAGAGAATAATCACCTGTAACTGTTATTTTTCAGTAATACAGTTCAAACATAAAATAGTTATGTGCATAAAAATGGCTTTAGTGGTATAAAATATAAAACAATCAAACAAAGGAAAACTGAAGGCATTGGTCTGGTAAGTGTTTCTCCCGCCACCATGAGGGGAAACCCTGTAGAAAGTTCGTCCAACTTTACCATTGGTTCTGTATCATTTAAATTCATGTAAAGAATATAGTAATTCTTTAGAAATGTTAGGCATATTGAGAAATTATACAGAATTATACAGTGCAGCTTTATGTCATGTGTGTGTCACTCAGTGTGTTTTAAGCTGTGTATCTCTTACACGCCACGTCCTTTGTGCCCTGAGTGCAGAAAGCCAAGCTAGGCCCGGGTAAGAAGGTGATTGATGAGACAGACACCCGTTCCGGCCAGCTGCCATCCAGCAACTTGGACCGGGTTAAACTCAACGACTTCTCCTTCCTGGCTGTGCTTGGAAAAGGCAGTTTTGGCAAGGTGAGCTAGCTGTGATCAGTTAAAAAATTAATTGCAGCTCTTAGGGTCGCTTTTGCCAAAGCGAGCAAGCAATCAGAAATAGATATTTCCTTAATATCCTCCTCTGCCTGTCTCTCTAAAGGTCATGCTGGCAGAATTGAAGTCAACTGACGAGCTGTATGCAATAAAGATCCTGAAGAAGGACGTAGTGATCCAGGATGATGACGTGGAATGTACCATGGTGGAGAAGAGAGTCCTGGCCCTACTGGACAAGCCGCCCTTCCTCACACAGCTCCACTCGTGCTTCCAGACTGTGGTAGGTAAAATGCTCCTGGACATACATCAGGACAAATCATTGCAGGTCAGGTCACATTAAATATGAAGAGGCTTTTAGCTAAACAGCGTAGTCATGAAATGCTGTGGAGGATGTGTATGAGTACAAAATAAAAGAGAAGGGAAAACAAACAAACAAACCTTAATTGGGCTGAGGTTTGGATGTATATGTTTATTGACCTTGAACTCATGTCCAAACCAGACCACACAACCTGAGAGCACACACTACGTGAAGAGACATGTACTTACATATTTATTTCCTGTACACAGGCACATTATCAATCATACCATGTAATCATCTATTCACGGACTTGGACCGGACATGTGCACTGATACGCATGCGCACATTTAAAGATATGACAAATTTAGCTTCATGGTTTACATAATGTCATGCTCTTTACAGACGTTTCTCTTTCTGGTCTCACACTGTTTAGATACCTGTGATTTAAATGGCTGGACAGTGTGCACTAAGCAGTCACACATATATAATTACTTGCACTCAGTCTACCCTATTTTATGTATGTCTGAAAGCTGCTTTGCTTTAACTCCTACCAAGGAATTGAAATGGGATTAAACCCTTTATTCACAGTGCCTTCATTCATCTTGAGGGTAAACCACTCAGACTGTAACAGACAATAACTCCCCCAAGTATGGATATACACAGTGGCAGCCATGTGATTTTTTATATCCCACTGCATATAAATATACAGCAGTCTGCATTTACACAATGTGAAAGAAATCAATGGCTTTAGTCAGAATTCCTTTTGGTAAATGGACCCAGTCATTGGTTAGACAATAGAAACTGAATGTCTATCAGCAGTTAGCTCTCACAGAGAGACCAAGCTAAACTATAGCAGCTGATTAGAGCCATGGCACCAGCGGGAAGACAGAGGAAATAGGAAGCGACACAGCTTGACATCACTCATAGCATATTCATGAATACGCAAACACACACACACACACACACACACACACACACACACACACACACACACACACACACACACACACACACACACACATTCAGTCTTCTACAAAACAGACTAACATACTCGCACACTTTTACAGTCACGCTTCAATATTTGCTCATTTCTTCTATAGGAAAATCTATATTTTAGTATTTTTGTGTTGTCTGTATGCAAATGGTCACACAGTGTGCTATTCATGAACATGAACAGACAAACAATGAACTATTACAAACTGAGGCTAAAGATATGTACAGTATATTGGAGATAAACGCTGGCGGTTTTAGCTTGTGGTTTGGTGGGTCATATAGTTTTTTATCTTTATTCTTATTTAATGAACTATTGCTGTTCCATCAAAGTCTATTTTTCTGTCAGTAAAGATACACAACAGCAAAGCCCAACCCATAGGCAATTTTCAGTAGTGACTGAAATAGGCACTTTGATCCAGTTTTTCAAAATGCATGAGACATCAAGATGCTTTAAGACATGCTTATCTTTTCCACACAAGCTCTTGTACTATGTTAGATAATGTAATTAAAGATTTAAGTTCTAAGTAACGTGAGCACCAGTAGAAAAGGAGCATGCAGGATGGATGTTGGACAAATTTGATTTAAATCTGTTTTTATGTTTTACGTTTATGTACTTTACAAAGTTGAAATATCTTAGTGTGCCCATTCTTGTACATAAGATCTTTTGAGCATAATTAGATGATATTTATCTGACACATGTCAGATTTTGCATTTGATCTGCAAAGACAGAAGTTTGTCAACATTAATTATGATGAAGTCCAGCTAAAGCATTTGTTCATAGCCATTTAAAGTTCAATGTTACCAGTATGTATATACTGTATGGAGAAGGTGTAGTGTGCATGGTAACCCAGTAAATTCTTTGCTGTGGAGTAGTGACACTTTGTGAGTCAGTAGAGACCTGTTGCTATGTGGAATGGTTTTTGTTTTGCTAGAAAGTGACTGTCCATTTCAGCTGAAATAGGGTCAGGCCAAACATGTCATGGGCTATAAGAGCCCCGCGCCGTTAGACAAAGAGAATATTTCCTGGCAGATGTCTGTGTTGAGTGTTTTCATTGTCGATGAAATGCTTTGTTGTGGTAATATTTAGGTCACCTTGTCATGGTAAGTGTAACGGGAGTAATAGAATGACTCAGACAGCAAGGTTGGGGGAATCTGCAACACTGCACTGTATCTTTCACTTTAGAGTTTGTCAGTGAATAAATAAAAAACATAATTGTGTTTGAAATGTTGTGTAATTTTACAGCTTTTGTGGAATTGGTATTTTGCATATTTTCTCTTCTCTCCCGTTTCCCTATCTGTCCTGAACTCCTCTTTGTTTCCATCTGTAACACCACAGGATCGTCTCTACTTTGTCATGGAGTATGTGAATGGAGGAGACCTCATGTACCATATCCAACAAGTGGGCAAATTCAAGGAACCTCAGGCCGTGTAAGACATGGCATGCATTCAAGATAATTGTTATTTTAGTTTTTACCTGAGCCTCATGAAAACAGTTGTATGAGTTGTGTTGTGAGTCTGTTAATGTGTTGCTTCAGGTTCTACGCAGCAGAGATTGCTGTTGGTCTCTTCTTCCTGCACAGTAAAGGAATCATCTACAGGTGAGTATGAACCAGTTTACACAATTACACTGCACATGTAATACATTTGCACATATTTGTTGTTCAACTTCAGTGGCTACATTTGAAGTGATATTCAGAAATCCGGAACGGGAACATCTAGGATAGCGTTAGCTGTGCGAGCCAACTGAAACTAATTCTAAAAGAAAAAGTCAAGATCTTCAAGGAGGACATGTCTTGTCTACTTCCCCAGAGATCTGAAGTTGGACAATGTGATGCTTGACGCTGAGGGACACATTAAGATTGCTGACTTTGGCATGTGTAAAGAGCACATGTTTGAAGGAGTTAGCACACGCACCTTCTGCGGGACTCCAGACTACATAGCCCCAGAGGTAAGTGAAGCTCACCATGAAGAGATGTGTGTGTACGCGTGCATGTTGTGATGCATGAGGTCATCTCCGTCACTGTCTGGTCTGAGCCTGTGTCACCCTTGTGGTTTTAGATTAAGGTCACTGCCTCAGGGTAGATAAACACTCAAGTACACACACATGCACAGAAACACTCCCTAATGACGTAAGCATCCCATCAGACAAACCCAGTATGGCCACTGGCAAACTTAACCCAAACACAAGCTGGGCTCTCTGTTTTCTCATGATAATATATAATAAATCAGTGTACTGGACAAATTTACTTTTTGATCATGACAGACTAATAATAGGGGTGTCACTGTGGTGTAGTGGTTGCCTCACACCAAGAGGAAACCAGGTTCAAATCCACAGGTTGACTGGGTGCCTTTCTGTGTGAAGTTTACATGTTCTCTTTGTAACTCCAGCTTCCCCCACAGTCCAAAGACATGCAGCCAGGTTAACTGTTGACTCTGAAATCTGTGTTACTGTAGGATAATGGGTGGATGACTGACAATAAAGTTGTCCTTGTTGGTAGCATCCATACAATGTAGTGGACATGGAAAGTTGTGCACAAACATCTTAATTTTGCTTTTGAAAGTGACCTCACAATGATTGGAATTTCTCTTGTATTAAAAGTGTGCCCTACCCCACAGCAGGAGGTATAAACAAGATAAACTGACAATTAAAAATTTTACTGACAAAAATTGACAATCCCAGTGTGAACCTCAGTTTTATTTTATATGAAATGTGTCAGTATGATATTAAATGTGATATGTATGTATGTTTCAGTATCATTAGTAAAATTAGGTCCACCTTACAAAATATCTTATACATTTTTTTTAAGTACTGTATATATAATGGAATTTGAACCAGTACATATTTGATGTAAGCATAAACAAATAAGATCTAGAGTCTTACCAAGCATTTGACGCTAATGTTGCAAAACCCAGTGCTATGTTACATAGTGCAGTTAAGCATCTATTCATTCCTACTGGCAACCTCAACACACGTGTAATCATGTAATCTGGAAACTAGATCAAGTATCCATTATTCAGTAGGATTTTTGTGCCTGTTAATCTATTTATCAGTCTCTCTTAATTTCAAACAAGAAGTGTTTGATACTTTAGTTTGTCCAACTCTCCGGCAGTTTTAGTTAGTTGGTTTCTGTTTGATGGTGGGTTGCATTATTGATTCTTTCTAAAACCCCTTCTGACAGACTGGGAGGTTAATTCCATCCCACAGATTCAGGGTGAACATGCTGTGACTGTTCAGAGCCAGACTGACATTAATGCACCAGGGAGGATGTTTCCACTGTGTTTCAACACTGTGAGCCGGTACACGCATTAAATGTCCTTCACTTTAAGCTAAGTTACACATATGATGTCACATAGTCACATGCACTTCTGTAAACATTGATTATTATCTGTATACATATATATAAATATATATATCTATGTTTCTTCGGTTGGTCACACAAACAGCACATACTAGGAAACACTACTGCTGTAAGTTGAGGCTGACCTTATAAGTGGGCCCACAGTGGTGACATTTTCAGAGATAATCAAGGCAAAGTGCTTCTCGGATTGTGTGTGACAAGAGGATTAGCTATTAATTATCTTACTAGCTTAATTTTGGTTCACGGATTGGACACATGCTTCATACAGTTAACATTTATTGGTCCCTCGGTATTGTTCATAAACTGTGGGCTTTTATTAAGATGTCAGGACTTTTGCTGTGGTTTCTTTTTATCCTGAAGCTACAAAAAGTCATTGGTCGAACTTGATTTCAGATGTGAGTTAGTTCATCATTGTTCTACAGTGGGTAGGTCTGAAGTTACATATATGATGCTCAGCTTAACAGTAGTGAACAACAACATTTACAGTTTTTTTTGAGTGTTATCATTTGTAATTGGTTCATTATGACTAGTTCAGTTTTAACAAAACTAGAAAATGCTACTTGAGAAATTTTGATTTCTACCTTTATGATTGGCCATTTGGCCATAATAATGTAGATGAAGGGATAATGGTAAAGGATGAAAATGGATTTTCCATATCCAACCACTGAGTTGAGAACCAGCAATATGGACACCGCAGGGCCGGTTCACAGAGGCAGAGTGGGGACAACCTGCCCCCCTGCATAAGGAAACCTCCCAGATATAGTGAGTGTTTGTGTTTGTGTGAGCTGCTCTAGTGAGGTCACTTCTGTGTTGCTGAGTTTGTGCTTTTTTGTTTCTCATGTGTGATATATCTGTGAGATGGGAAACATTTTCACACTTCTCTTTTTCACACACACCTGCCCACATGCTCGCAACTCCATCAGTGAGGGAGTATGTTTCTTTCTAACAGAGGGTCCCCTGGTTGTCAGCACACATTGGACAGAACGCTGTAGTGTTCCTGCTGCTAGTAACCACACACGAACTTTTCACTGTGTTTACTCTGACCTATATAGCCAGTCATTCAGCCAGCTTCTGTCTGGGAGGAATGCTCCCACTAATGTGAATTTGCACCTCAGTGACTTTGACACAGAGAGAAAGAGATAGCGAGGAACGGAGAGAGTAGGGGGAGACAGGAAGGAGAAAACAGAGGAGACATATGTTCTGTAAGGTATTAACTGTGAGGAAAACGGCACAAGCTGATAAGTGTAACCTGTCGATGATGGAAAGGAGCAAAGAAAATAGTAATGAAGTAATGATGAGTGTGTGCAGTATTTCAGGAGAGCATTTGAGGATACTGAGCTGTCTGGCATGGACCATTTCCCTCTACGCCCTAGTTGGTCCCCAGTGCTGTGTGGCATTAGGAGGGATGGGTGTAGATTTCTCTGCTTGCTCCTCTTTGGACCAAAGCAGCATCTGGGGTGTTTGTAGTGTTAGGATGATAAAGTACAAATTTAGCAACTGCTATCTACTGTCATCTGTTCCTCGAGAAAATGTTAATGTGCTATAATACCAAAGTTAGACAGAAGTTTTAACTCTGACATATTGTACTTTCATAACCAGCATTGATATGTGCAGATATTATTAATTTACTGAAATTTTATTTTTCTTAAATTAAGGACACGTGTTTATTTAAAACCAAAAGTTTTCACATAGGCTCATTACTTCAAAATGTACTTAGCCAATTTATCAGACATAATTGTTTTGCTTCGGGCGACTTAACCATGCATAGTTCAGAGTTGCAGAGATGTAGTTCTATTTTTGTTGTTGAATAATGACAGTTGCTGTTCCATATTTCTCAGAAATGTTCCGAGGACTACAAATAATAACACTGAGTCATCGTGGACTTGCCATCTGGCCACATGCTTTTACAGTGGCAGCTCCATTTTCAATCTCTTCATCAATTACTAAGCATTCAGAGTGGTGTTTTCAGATCACGCCTATTAGGTGCCTTACAGAATAATTTCAGCTGCAGATGGAAAAGTGAGTGAGAAGTGAGAAAAGGCTGGGGTGTTGGTGGACAGGGAGAAGGCAGTGAAAGAAATGTGAAAAGCAAGCTGCAAACGTGGCATAGGAGAGGAATACAGAGAGCAAGACACCTGCAAACTTTCTGAAGCAGTTTATTGCTCTGCCAGATTATTTGAAAACACACTAATTTTAAAAAAACATTATCTCTACATTTTTTCATATTTTTATTTACACTTCTGCTCAGCTCTCTCTGGGGCTCAAAATGCATATATTTTTTTCTGCAACAACATCATAAAGCATGGGAATGCCACTAAAATGTGTTTAATGTGTTTAGGTTTATTTTTAATTAACCATAATTAATCTATGTTAACTTTTATCAGCATGCTGTAGGTAAGGGACAGCGTATGCAAAGTGCTATTTTTCAGTAATAATACTTTGATAATACATAATCATATGCTGTGGTTGCATTTTCCCAGTGTGCATCTCATTAATTATATTTTGGCCAATATAGACAAACTGCTGTGATGTGTTAGTGTCTCAGTGTAAAAGTATCAAGGTACAATCACCTGAGCATTGTTAAAGGTGAACTGTCAGGTTTGTAATCCTGACAACTCCTGATTGTCATTTTATTTTTTGACAGAACGTTATTTGATGCATCTGCATGAAGAAACATTTCCCAGAAAAACTTAAAAAAGCTTCATAAAGTGAATTTTCCGCTTTAAAGCAGCACTCTGTTGATTTTACACGTGAAGTTCAGTTTACCTCTCTTGAGAAATATTTTATAGCCTGTGAATAAAGCTGTTGTGGCTTTGAACTGATCTTTGTTTGTGATCATTTGAGGCTTATATTAAAATTCACTGCCAGGCCAAAAAAAAGTCACACACACTAATATTTTTTGGACAGATAACAGGCTCTTACTTATTTGAGCTTATTATAAATATATATAAAATGTTTTGGCCAGGCAGTGTATCTAACAGAAAACGCTTTTTTTAAAGAGAGGGCATGATGTTCGAAGGAAGTGTTTATAAGGTAGGACAGGAACAACATTAATAAATGTTATTTTATAATTATTTATGGAAAGTGTAGGGATCACAGTTCAGAGTGGGTCTGAGCCAGTGGTAGGTGATATGGATCTTTGTCTCAGCTGGCTCTCAAACTGTCTGAGGTCACATAGCCTTCAACTTAATGCTTTTTATTTATGCTTAGAATTGCTGGAGTATCTCTTTAATTGGTTGCATGATCTTTATCACATGTAAAAAAGGTGCAGTGCAGGATGCGTGTAAACCCCAAGGCTGCTCATTAAAATCACCAGCGTATGAAACCAATCGCAGCAGAATGCTTTCAAAAACAGACCTCTAAAGACTGACCTAATGCACACTGTATCTGCTCATGCAACAACAACACAGCAACGCAGATGTTCAAATAGCACCCTGTAACAGTGTTGTTCATAAAGGCTGCGTTGTGTGCTGTGGTGTTCAACCATACTTTTAAAAAATCTGTTTCCATATGGAGGACAAAGGTTCCAGGAGCACAGGTTGGTGCTTGTGTGTGTTTGCATCTGTGTGTGAGTGTGTACTGTATGTGTAGAGGAGAGTAGCCTTGAATAGCTAGCAGTCTGATCCAGAACTGTCATGTAGCATTATCCCTAATGGGAGAGAGATGTCTGCAACGCTGCAACGCTCATGCCTGTGCACACACACAACCACACTCATACAAACATACGCAGACTGTTCACGCCACAAGAACAGGTGCACAAATAAATACACACGGACACTTCTACAGGCACATAAAACGTGTTTAGATGCAACAAAGTTATTATGGATCAAAGATTTTCAGAATTATATGTATATATAGATGAACATTAACAAAGAAAAATACTTCTTCTTCTAGTCTCTAACTCTGTGTGTGTACCTCAGTGAATCAACAGAGCTCTACTGGCCAGAGGCTTTCATACAATAAAGTAAAAATAAAACAGGATGAGAGCAGGGAATGTCAGGCACAGGTCACGCTTGTCTATTTCTATCACTGACAACCTGGCAGAAGGAAAAAGCACTTCATATATTTATCACCCTTACAAAAACAGCTAAGCAACAACCATTACTGAACACAGTAAAAAGTAGAAAGCATAAGATTTAGACTTAGTGTGCTGGTTCAGAGCGCAAAGGTCACCGTGCCTGAAACCGTAAATGTCTGCTGGTGCGAACAAGCAATGGGTGGCAAGGGCAGCAAGTCACAGGAGGGTCACGTTCTTGCGGCTCTTTGCAGGATGGCCCGAAACTGAAACAGAAAATTTGCTTCTTGCTGAACTTTAATTGTCCTCTCTCTCTGAGTTATGACAAACTAAGACTAGTTAGTGTTAGTGTCTTAGTTAGGCTGCACTTGCACAGGTAAATGTCAACATGCTTACAGTGCAGTGAAAATGTTAACATGCTAACGTTTAGCAGGTACAATGTTTGCTATTGTTTGTTGACCTCTACATTAAGCCAATTATTGTAAATATCTCTATCCATGTTCTTACTGTAGGACAGTCAAGATAGCCAGCCAGAGAAAACAAATGAAGAAGAAATGCCGGCATGGGCACTCTGATGGCTCTTTAGCTACACAGCCTCATACTGTAGGACTAAGTAGGACTCTGCAGAGTGACTTGTCTGACCATACTGCTCCTGTCAGATGTGCAAAACACTAGCACAGGCAGCTCCAGTTACATTTGTACTGCAAAGTGACACAAAGGTAATCATCTGTCCACTTGCTGTCTTTCAGCTGCACTCTCAATCATGCAATGATAATTAAACATTATAATATTCAGGAAATGATGATGAGTAAAACCAATTTGGAAATTCCTGTCAAAATTATCACTGACTTCTACAAAGCTCAGATTTCTTTGTAGACGCTGTAATGGCAAAGCCGAGCTTTCAGATTTATACTCTTGAAGGCCATATTGGAGGAAAAAGATATTTTTAGCCAGACATACAAAATGGAGAGACAAATATGTGTTTACAAATGAAAACATTGATTCCCATCAGTCTCAATTATATTTCTACTAAAGTAGGCTTATTCATACAATAAAGCACTTTACAAGTGCCAGGATTTTGGCTTGATGATGGAGCTGGATAACAAGGTTGAGAAGACTAAAACGTGATCCTGTAGGTATTCTCTGTAAGCAGCTTATTATGATCCATAGTTACTTGTTATTGAGAGGTAACCTTAGGTTAGGTAGGTAATCACAGAACTTACAAGCCAAACCATTATGATCTTTCCTGAAAGCTAATTTAACATTTTGTTTTTGTGTCTAAGCTCAACCAAACCGTGTTCATTAATAACGCTAACCACATGTCAATTATTGTGGTGATGGTTTGGTACATTGCTGACATACAGTATTTTATCTTCTGATGACTCCAGATTAAATGTCAGAGAAGTCTTGTATGTCTGGACTAAATTTTGTGCCATTCCATACTCTTTGAGGTTTTAACCTATATACAAGTCAAGGATCAGTAAAGTCACTGGAATTTATCAACATTGGGACAATAAAACTGAATGGAAAATTAACCCAACAGTTCATGCTTTGGTTTGGACCACAGCAGTGGATTGATGATCCTATAATTTAAATGATGATCATCCCATAATTTGAGCCAACCGAGTGGAGTGGCGTGGAAACATCTAATACGGGTGCACAGATCTTACAATAAATAAACAAACAAAAAAAAAAACAGGGAACCAACAAAGATATTAACAAATATCTGACCATACTGCATATGTCTTTAACTTAATCTTAAAGTCTGGCATTCAGCTTCTCTCGCTGTGACAAAAATAAAGTTGTTTTCTTAAATATACTGTATTAGTGTGATTAACCCATCAATCACACTAATATTCTGCACACTATCTATCAATGGTCTGTGTCTTTTCTTGGACAACGGTGGTGTTCATTCTGGCGTCTAGTTCTGCTCCTTGCATGGAGGGCTAAAACATGAAATATTTAATCACACAGATGAATGCACCAAAAAGCCAAATTCCTTTTAAAAAAATAAAGAAAAAGCATTGTTTTTCTACCTGTCTATCAGAAGTTTTGCACATATACTTAGGTATGTAATTATGTTGTACAAATGTTCCTCATCTCTCTTGATGAGCAGTCTGCAGTGCCTTCACTTCTGCATACATATCTCCAGATTTATTTTCCACCTCTGTCAGTCTGGCTTGCAACCCCATTTGTTAAAAATGAGGTAATAAATACTGCATGACTTCAAGCATTCATTCAAATAGAAATCACGAGGTGAGGTTATATGAGCTGAGATGAGAGGGGAATCTACTTTACTGGTCATTAATTATTGACTTGTTTTTGTACTACCTTTACTTTCCATCTGGTGTTCCACTCTTTTGCTTTGGCCCTTCAAATCTCTGGCATTTGGTCTGACCTTTCTCTGATCAATGATGATGCCCCGAAAATAATCATGAACAGAGGAAAATCAAAGTAAAACATAAAAACAAAAAACTTTTAAAACATTGTGGGAGAAAGGAGAGAATATCTTGCTCTCATCTTAATATGCAAGCCTGTGAGTAAAATGTAATGTATTGAAGAAGAACTGTTCAAGTCACATGTCACATTTCAATGTGACACTCAAAGACACATAGTGTATGGGCATGTAAGTTGGCGCACATGCTTGTCTTTGTGTATGAGGTTAAACACGTGGATGCACTGTGTGTCCAGCCAGCTCTCATCAACCCTCTGGACATCATCATGACTGTAGAATGCAGAGCTGGAGGTGTATTTGTTCGCCAGTGTGTGTATTTGTGTGTACATGGGTGCCCATGGGCAAGGTAGAAGTCAGGTGTTAAGCAGTGAAGGTTATACAGGTTGTGTTATGTGTTACACAACCTGCTACAGAGCAGCTGCTAATGATTATTTTAGTAGTCGAGTAAACCTTAGGTTTTTTTTGGATTAGTCGATTATCCACGATTATTTCATCTCTGACTATCTTGATGTTTGCGACCTGTGGTTACCTCTCAATAGACGGCGGCATCACAGCTCCAGGATGCTTGCGTTTCAGATGCTTGTATATCGCGGTGGTGCTACTGTGAAAAGAAAGCTCTGCTTTGCATAATCTAGATTCAACTTTTTTTTGCTTTTTTGGGCGAAGTGCTCCCACACTTTAGAAAGTTTCTGTCTCAATTTTCTTTCTGTCACCATCCCCCTCCTCTATCCGAGACGCCATTGCAACCACATTTATCTATTTTCCACATTTATTTTTCTCTACCACATTTTTTCTTCGTTGGTAGGACTGTGTGCAGTCTTCACAAACAATAACAAACGATACTGCCCCCAGACGTTCATGTAGTGCATTGCAAATTTATAAACAAATGTGGTTCTTTGTGACTGGAGCCTCTATTGAAAGTTCTGTTTATGACGCGTCAACAATAGAAAATCTGCATCAACGATTTTTTTGTAGTCAACGTCATCGATTACGCCGACTAATTGTTGCAGCCCTTATGTTCTAGTGTACATATGTACTTTATCTGTGTATCTACATGATTTTGTGTGTCCGTGGGTGTTTGTCCGTGTGTATGTTAAGCTGAAGGAGTGTCTCAGGGCTGCATGTGACCACAGAGGTCAAGTGTTACTCAGTAAAGGTTATAGAGCAGTGCACCTTATGACAGAACTGCTGTTTTATGTGTTGGTCACCACGTTGTCCTGTATGTCTCATATGTGTGTGTGTGCACATGAATGCGAGGTCTTAACTAACGTGCATATGTGCTTGGACTGTATATGTGTACATGCACATAGCTGCATCAGCAGCTGATACAGTATGTAGCCGAAGAGGCTCCAGAGAAATGGCTGGATGTGTAAGTGGGTGTAAAGTATAAATATGGGTTTTCAGCATGGTGTGATATGGAGGAGTTAAAGCACTGACATAGGCCACTGCCAGAGTAACCCACAGGAAATCCCTCTGCTGCCAGAGAAAGTGTCATGGTTGAGAGAGGCTTTATTTTGTTGAAATCTTTCACTTCTCATGTCTGTGCCTGTTTTCTCTTTAGCCCGGTGTCATTGCATTTAGAGATAAATTGTGAGCCTGCCACAAACGAGGTTCGGATATGTTTTAACTCACGAACGTCAAGATAACCTTCCAAATGTGCAAACAATAGCCAGTAAATGTTTTATTCACCATGCTTTTTACTCCTCCCCTGAACTTGTTTTTGTGTGAAAATGTGTGAAGTGTGTTTTTGGGCTTCAGCTGCAGCCACATCATTCTATGAGAACTGTTTTTGGTAGCTCTAAGGTGTTCGTGTCTTGTAAAATTATAGATGGTGACTCTTCTTTGTGTCGTGTTATCTACTGTCTACCCACACACCAAATGCTCAGTTCGTGTCAGAAATTTTTAGCCTTACCTCCTTTGTATAATCGTGGCAAATTGTTGTTGTTGTTGTTGCAGGTGATTTAAAGTATACAGGTAATAATTCAAGGGTCATTCTGCTTTTATGCTCATTTACAGCTGCATTCACAACTTTGTTTTCTTTACAGAGTCTAGACTCTGTATGAAGAGGGAAGTGAGTTGCCCATGACTATTTACTGCATGAAAGAGGATTTTCAACGCTGCTGTCAAACTTAATGTGTGTTTTTAGCATTTTGAGGCAGAGTTGGCCTAAGTGTTTCCCTTTACCAGTCAACAACAAAACTTAGAAAGTCACTGAACTGCTACAATATGTGCTATTTCATTACTCAAACAAATGAGTCATGTAGTGGCACTGTACCCATAGAGTTTATTGCATAAACCTCCTGAATGATTCTGTCAGAAGAAGAGTTACACATTACACAGCATCAGCTTATCTTTACTGTAATTTGATTTGTTGGAGACCTGATTGATTACTCACCAGGATAAAGATGATAAAATCTAAGACATATGTTGTGTGGTGGGTACAGACAGTACCAATATGAACCAATATGAAAAACATTTACAGTGTTATATAAAGACAGACTGCAGTCTATATACTGCAAAATGGGTTTCGCTATTGGTTGATATCTGCAAATCATTAAGCTTGATCAAACTTACAGTTGGTTTCTAAATCACTGTCAGATCAGCTGGCCATGAATCCTTCTACTTTGTCTGCAGCCTTTGTTGTCTTATTTTCACATGCAGAATCTATTATGTGAGACAGAGTTTCACCTTCTGAACCTTTGTCTTTCTTCCTCCGCAGATCATTGCATATCAGCCATATGGACTCTCTGTAGACTGGTGGGCATATGGAGTGCTGCTCTACGAAATGCTGGCAGGACAGGTGACTGGTACACACACTGACATAAATACACACACACACACACACACACACACACACACACAGACAATGGTACTTCTTGTGTAATTACCTGCTGTATACAGTAGTATGTTATACACAAGTTAGTTTAGACCTGCATTATTCACACAAATTCAACGCTTTATACATAAACACAACTTTTTTTCACCTTCCACTGTCACCTGAGTTTAGGTTTTTATTTCTATGGTGAACAGTTTTACAGGGCTGTATTATATTTTGAGTATTTTAATGCTGGACAGTAACAGCTAATTAAACAATCACAGAGTTTTGGGTTTGTCTGGACGTGCACAATTTGAGGTAATTCATTTTCTTTTTATTTCATGCATCAGACAACTCAGTCTTTATACTACGGATTCTTTGATACTACAGAAAAACCTAGTTTTTCCACTTCGTTTATTCCTGGATGCAGCATAGTGTGCTGCCAGTTGACACGAGTCAATATTGTAGACAGTGTTCTTAGATATCAAAGAGAACATATCAGTAATCTGTTGGCTGGTGAAGACAAGCTTCTCGTGGAATCGATTGTACCAAGTCAAGAGAAGGAGGACATGCAGTGAACACTGTCAATGCTTCCTGTGGAGGAGTACTGAGTTTATACTGGACTAACTGCAAGTCCAAATCTCTCCATTTTTTATTTTATTTATATGTTATCTTCTACACTGAATTACCTCCATTTTTGTTATGCAGTGTGTATGTATTCTATGTTCAGTATACTGTATATTTACTGTATCTTTGAGGTTAATTTATCCAGTATAGCATCCCAAAAGCAAAACGTGAATGTGGGTATGTTTTCCTTCCCTAAATGAATTCAGAGTCGATGTCAGCTGTTACAAAAATTACAATACAAACAAATGTTTTTACCTATTCAGATGTTCCATTCATCTATCAGCCATGCCTTGTGTAAAATCAGGTAAAGGGGGCATGACACAGACAGGTTATCTCTAGCTGAAAAGGCCGATGAAGTGGAAATGAGGAATAATTCATTTTATGGACTGTCAAAACATCCACATTATGGTTACTGATGATAACCACCCTGTGAGGAGGGAAAAAAGCTGGGTCATCCACTTCATTTGCCCTGCAAAGTCTACCTGAGGAACTCATTTGCACAAATTTTCCATCTTTACTTGTTGTTTTCTCTCTTTTTCATGCATTTGTTCTTCTCAGTGTTCCGTCTCTGTCTTAGGCTCACGTAATGTTTCTTCTTCTTGGGCACCTTGTTCAGTCCGATCTGTTTCCTGTTTTCTGCCTTCTTCACTTTAATTGATCAGGGGGGTTACTAAGAGAAATGTTACTAAATTCACCAATGGAGTAGGGAGGGTACAACACATGCTCTAAACAAAAGTGGTTTCAGAACAGCATCCTCTTATTTATCCACAAAACGATAATGGATGAAACACAAGCAATGCTCTCAATGTTATGTTTTTCTACTCGCAGCCTCCTTTTGATGGAGAGGATGAAGATGAGTTGTTTCAGTCCATCATGGAGCACAATGTGTCCTACTCCAAGTCCCTGTCCAAAGAAGCTGTCTCCATCTGCAAGGGGGTGAGTGGACATTCTTCATCATCAATGAACACTTTCTTATCCAGTTTTATATCTTATAAGGCTTTTCTTAGTTTTCTGTACAGTTAGATGTCACAAATGAGAGAGTGTAGCCTTTTAAAATAGTATCTGGGAATGCAGTCCCCCCTTTTCTTCTCACCCCTTCTAACATTTGCATGATTACAGTAAAGCACTGAAGGGAAACAAATACTTAAAAAAATCATGTAAAGTTATATGAATTACATCTGCAAGTGATCATGTAGCTCATATCACTTCACTGCAGTAATATACTGACATCACATCAGTGAGACAGAGTAACAATGGGGACAAAACAGCAGAAAATGACACCACAGAGGTGAGAACAGGTCGGTGTATCATTGAAAATATTTTGTTAAAGGTTGAAAGTAAAATGAAAACTGAAAGCAGATGGAGATATATGGAGGATTTTTTAAGGATATTTATGTAACAGATTCACTGATCTAAGTGACATTGTGGGTCTTTGTTGTGTCACAGAATAAACAAGGATAGTTTATTGCTAGTTTACTAGCACTTTAACCTCTGTCTTGTATGGCCTTGACTATATGTAAACATTTCATCCATATGCCTACGTTTATCCTCAAGGAAGCTGATGTACATTAAAAACGGATGAATTCTGTCAGCTGTCGACAGAGTCACAGTCACTGATGACACGAGGCATATATGATGACTGCTTGGTCAATAAAAATAGAAAATAATTTTTCAAATATTGATCACTTGTCATCACAATGCAAGTTTCCATGGCCGGTTACAGTTTTGTCTTGGCCCCTTGTGGACAAGATTGTAGATAACTAAGGCAATCGTATGCTGCATGTAGAGTATAAGTAAACTAGTTACTCTGTGTACCTAGATTGTCCACATTAGTGTATGTGTGTAAAGAGTTTGCACTGTCCACAGTGCAAGTTCAATGAACTGTGTACTTTGATCAAATGTCTAGACTTTGGCGAACTGTTGTGGTGTGTGCATTTTTTAATTCTTCATGTTCTAAATTGCATAATTGGACCCTGGCCACGCTCCCTGCTGACTTAGAGACCCCATCTGCTTTATATTTAGTCTAATTCATTTTTTCTCTCTGCCTCCTGGAGCCCTGTTCTCCCCGTCCCTCCCATCCCTCTAAGTGTGACAATTTGATGTTCTACGCAGAAACAGCAGGGTAGCTTCAAAGTTATGTAGCTAACGTGCGTCTAAACCTTTTGCTGACAGTTCATGAAATGATGGAGCCACTGAAATTTTACTGCTAACAGTTTGAAGACGGGGCGTTCTCCGTGAAATGACAACACCTCATTTTCTTTTCTTTTTTTGTGGAGATGATTATCCATCACTCTGATGCAATAAAATCTTAATAAATAAAGAGTTCAAAAAAGAGTGTTTGACTGATATGGTGACAGGCCAGCAGTCAGTCACTTTAAAGGACATTTCAAGGTGTGAGATAAATTATTTTAATGGTGACAGCCCTGTGTTTGCAGCAGGATGTTTTCTCACCGTCACTGATAGCCCTATGAACAGGCAGAAAGCTGCAAATGACTTTCGCTTTCTTGTCAACAGCTGTCTTTATTCTGCCAGCTTGATGCACTCTGCTAGTTCTGATGTGACCCAGCACACAGCCTGTATATTGAGGTGTTTGCAGCAAAGAAACTAGCGTGATTCAACAATGATATAAGTTAGTCATTTTAGCATGTTATTTAATATTGTCGTATTTTCTAAATTACTCAAAATGTGGCTCTGATCACAAGCACCCATGACTGACAATTGTGTTTCTGTGTGAGGTAGCTGTGTTACAGTAGAGAACAGTGGCTCTTGTGAATCATGAGGTCCTTTTATATTACCCAACATGCTTTCAAGTGTGGCAGTTAAATGCCAGTGATGTGGAAGGTGTGTGTTGATGATGTGTGTATACCGGGCTCAGTTTGCTTTGTCTCATTCAGTCAGTTATTTTTCCATGTGCTGCTTAACACAGATCTGAGGCAGGAGAGGCAGGAAATGTGGTAAATATTTATCTATGTAACTATAACTGGTAAAATTCCATACACAACTTCAGAAAACTGAAAGTATATGATCTGGGTATTACTGATTAAGATTAGTGGAACCATCTTTTGGTCTAACCCCAGGTTTTACGTTTTGTTTCTTACAATGAACAGCTAATGACCAAGCATCCGTCCAAGCGTCTTGGCTGTGGCCTTGAGGGAGACCGAGACATCAGAGAACATGCCTTTTTCAGACGTATTGACTGGGAACGCCTTGAGAACCGGGAGATACAGCCGCCCTTCAAGCCCAAAGTGGTAAGGTCCACACATTCAGTGAAAAAAGGGTGCTTAGGTTTAATTTGTATTTTACATTCTAATTAAGTGTCACCAGTTGGTATAATTAGTGTAACCAAGGTTAAGATGATTGCAAGCCCCTCTCATTCAGATTTGCCTTCATTAGAAGAAGGCCACATTTCCCATTAAACCTGTCTCTTCTTGAGAGGTAAAGGGATTGTTCTTTAATTTGCATTTGAGTCCATGATACAAAGAGGGGTTTGTAAAAAAATAGTCTACTTGTCATTTGAGCCAGCAGTAATGTGTTAAAGTTAGGCAACTTCTAGCAGTCATGGTAATTAAGACACAAGCAAAGAAGAAAGTGAGGCCATGTAGTATATGGAGCCAGAAAATATGCCATATGGATGGGTCAGAAAATTAGGACTTTGCTACAGGATGCCGGTGAGTATGTCAAGTTGCTGCACCCTCTTCCTCTTCATCACCATGCAGTCAACTCCTAATATATGCTTTTATGTGCACCGCTAAATGTTAAGCAAATAGTACTGTAACACATTTGACTGCACTTTGCAACAGGTGCATAGAGAAACACCCTTTTCTCTTTTCTTTGCATTATTGGTTTTGGTGCGTTTGTTTTCTTTTTTCAGAAGTCATGTTTTATTTATCTTTCCACTAAGATCATCATCTGAAAATTTTACAAAAGGCTGAAAGCTTTTACAGTAGGAGCGTTTTGTGCCATCAAACACCTCCCCCTCATTCCTTAAAGCAGCTGATAGAGGCTGTCTGTTTTCTAAACAGTCAACTTGTTTTCCTATATAAAATTCTACTGCTGAATCCCGTTAATGGTGATAACAACTGTTACAAAACTGCTACTGTGCATATTACCAACTCTCAGAGCAGAGTATATCACACACGCACAGGCAACTCACAGACAGGACAAACAAATAGAACGTTCTTACTTTTTGCATAAATCTAAGGAAACAAGAACAGTGTGTCACTACAAGGTAAATCTGGTGTTGCAAGACATTTCATGCCCCTACGCTGAGCTGTCTGCTTCCTCGGGGGACTATTTGTTCTTGACTGTTTTTTTACTTTTACCAACTTGTACCTCAGCCTTCAGTCTTAATACACACACAAGCAAGGAAAGCCACTTTGCTAGTTACTTAAGTAAAGTAAGGTAAAATAAAAAAAAATGTTTTTTATTTCTAAGTGATTTGAATATATTTTACTTGATTAACTTTGAAATATTGTATTAATTAATATTCACAGATGATAAAAGGTTTTACAAAGTGTGCACGGTGTTTGGTATTTTGTGTCTGATTTGTTAAGTAAACACTGTTCAAATGAAATGAAACAGGTGGTGCATAATGTAGTCATCCACGCAAAGTTAGTTATGAGCTGTATAATATATTCAAAAGCAGCCATTTGGAATATCAATGAGATACTTGAAATGAGATTTTCTATGTTTACTGCTCTGTAAAACTGATTCTCTTGGTTTGTTTGTTACTGCTCATCTGCTCAGATGATTACAGATAATCCTTATCTCTGCATGCCACAGTTTTTGATGGGGTCACTTTCCTCAGGATTTTTAATAACATCCAATCTCATTTAATGCACTTAAAATTCACCTAATCTCTCCAGGAAATCCTTCTTGCTAATATAATAAAACTTCTGTCCACAGCATGAATAAGCTGTATTATGAAATGAATTTATGTATATTCTAAAATATTATGATGTTTGACGTTGCAGCAAAACTGAATTTACATACACGAACTCTTAACACTGAAGCAGTCCCTTGCTACAGACGGCCAACCACGGTGTTGTCAGAACTGTTCTGAAATGACATTTGCAGCAACCAGCTATCTAAAACTTGAGCAAAATTATACCTGGAAAAAGAGTCATGAAAACTGGATTTCAAATACATAAATGTCGCTTTAAATTCACCAGCATGTTTTTTTTCCAACATAAGTCACACGCTGTCATTTTGAATGTCAGCCCCATGTATTGTACGTTTTAACCCCATTGAACTAAACAGAAAGGCAACCCCAACTTGTTTGTGATTAAGTTGATGATGAATAATCATTTATCAGCATTTTATCAGGGCTTAGTCACTCAGCATCATGACATTCTTCACTGAGACAGAGTAAAGACAACGACAGCTACCGCTAGTGTTGAATTGTGGACACAGGTTAATTTCACAAAAAATTTGCCTTGCTGTTCTTTTAGTAAAGTAATTGCTTTCACTGGGATTTTACTGTGATATTTGTTTTTGCTGTATGAGTATGTATCATGGAGCCATCTATTTCAATATCTACTATGTGCCGAATGGGGCATACAGCCTATCCCCACACATGGCACAGCCCTCTGTCCCAGTTCATGTCTAAAAGAATTTTACTGTTCTTGCAGAAGCATCATACTCGTGATTTTAAAGATAAATACAGGGGTTTCTTTTGCAAAACTTTTCATGACAATATTCCCATTAAGGATGGCTGACGGTCCCGTAGATGGTACTTTGTCTTACGTCATTTGGGATGTGTTTTATGGCCCATATGTAATTTCAAAGTCTCTCATCTTAATACATAATTAATGTTACAACCATTTATTATGAATGCATGTCTCATGTAGCTCATTTTGCTGCACAGCAAAGGGCAGTTTTGAAATCTCCTGAGTTTACACATGATCATGTAGAGCACACAAACTTTCTCCCTATGTCATTCTGTCATTCTCCATGCACATAAACACACACACACACTGAAATGAAGTAGGTCACGCAGTATCTTGTGTATACGTGTTACTTATATATTTATTTTGACTGTTGTAGTTCTCTTCTGTTTCAAACCCCAAGGGCTCCAGCTCCTCTAATAAGGTGAATCCTGGCCTCTTTGTCCCTGTAGTCACCTGCTGAGTGGTTGTGCTGAGTGTCCTGGAAATGATGTGTGTGCATTGTGAGTGTGCGTATGTGTGAAGAAATGTATGTGCGTGTGGGAAGAAAAGCGAGGGAGGAAGATCTCTTGCATGTCCGCCTCGTCTTTGTGTCTGTTTGCTGCATAAGAGTGCAGGTTTGTTGGTGTGCGTGTGTAGGGGATAAATCAATTTTAGCAGGAGAAAAGAAAGATTCTATGCCTGTTTATTTGTCCAAACTAAAGTTGCAGGGAGATGGTTGCATGCAAATGTGCATGTCCTCTGTGGACTGGCATGGTCTGTAGATGCAGATAAGAGGGAAAGATGAGAGAAGTGCAAAGGCAGTAACAAAACATTGTGAATGGGCCCAATATAAACTACTCAATAATGATTCATATCCATCTCACTATGCCATGTAATACAGTAGTTCCTCACCAGATAACCCTGCATTTCTCATCCACTCTTCCTCTTTCCTCTCTTCTTGTGCATTTATCCATGCTCTGTCTCACTTCATTCGCCTGTGACAGCTGTGGAATTGCAATCAATACACCGGCTGCATCCAGCTGAGAGATTCAGATCATCTGTATCTATTGGACCGGGGCTTCAAACAACACGGAAGATGCAGTCTGTGTGGTAGAATGAGTGTCAGGGCAAGCTCAGTTAATGTTGACAGTAGTTAGTGTTGCATATTTGTAGCGCTGGATGCTGTCACTGTGCAGCTATCTACTGCAGGTAACAAAACAATCGTGGAATTAAATTCCAGCCACATCCAGCAAACAGTGTAGGTATGAAATGCAGCTAATTCTTAAGACCACAACAAAACATGCACATACATACACATAGCTAATATGCACATGTTTGCACCCACTTGTGGATGTCCAAGCAGAGCAGGATGGAAAAAGTAGGTCAAATAGGTATAAACTGGTGATTGATAGTGAATGAAGGGAGGAAGGCAGGGCAAGAAAGAGTAGGAGGACTTAGTCATTGCACAGAAGTCTTGGAACATTATCCAAGGAAGGGACGTGCATGCCTCATGGGATACATGGACACACACACACACACACACACACACACACACACACACACACACACACTAAGCTTGTCTGTTTCCCTAGCGTTTTATGTTTGTTTGATATATATACATTTTATTTTATTTTTATCATCTTCTAATGTGGCTTCAACATATTTTTTATCACATTTACAATACAAAGTGTAGTTCATTTCTCAACAGACACAAATTGGGTTAAAGCAGGACTAGAGATGTTTGAAACTACCTTCAGCATTCTCCACCAAAAACCAACGGGTTCAATTGTACTTTGTGATTTTGTCACATTACGAATTCCTGAAACAATTTTAAATTTAAAGAAACATTTTACTTCCATGCTTCCAATTTAAGATATACTTTTTCTGTTAAATGTTTAAAACGTGTAACCTAAGTTCAGCAGATGCATGCTTTTCTTTAAGCTGCTCACTGCAAGTGACAAGCTGACAATTCAGCAAAACAAAGCATAATGTTTGGGAGATGATGACGAGAATGGAGAGCTTCCCGTGCCAGTGGCATCACGGAGAGGGAGGCATAGTGAGCGAGAGAGTCTTGGCACAACTCTTAATGGAGGCTGGCACTCATTTATCATCCTAAGTAGCTGAGTGTTCTTTTAATATGCTTGAGTGCAGAGGCATGCATGTCTGTATGTGTGCTGAGAGAGAGAGAGAGATTAAAGATGAGACAAAGTAGGTCAAGAATCCATGTAGGACACAGTGTCACCATGTATGGGAGGATGTATCAACAGCATAATAGTTCTGGTCAGCCCATAAGGGTTGGCTGAATCACACAATGAGAAACAGAAGATGTAAGACCAGCACTGTGCTTTTCCAGAAGGGCAAATGTATGTCCCTAAATATGCACACAGGTGGTGAGGCAGGTTTTTTAAGACCATAATCTATCACAATCCAATGTTTTTCTTTTGTTCTTATTGAACCAGCCTTTTGGGGTTCATTCATCTTACGACTTTTAAAATCACATATAGTGACCTATTGAAGGTCTTTTATTTGTAATCTTTACAACGCAAATAATTTCCACTTTGAGCACATACTGCCATGTGTAGTGAACACATCATGCTTATCACTGTTACAAGTCCAAAGTCGCACATCATCTTGGTTAAATGAGATTCAGCAGTGTCAGCTGAGGCTTCCACCCACATACAGTATGCTTTGGGTACAAGCTTTGAGGAGTATTGCTTGAGAATGGAGGCCTGTTGTCACAAGGAATAACTATTGTGGGATTTACAAAGGGACATCTTGGTGCTGGAGATTGTCTGTGGAAGTCAGAGTGAAATATTTGTTGCTTCACTTGAGCGACAGATGGTCAGTGATGGATCGAAGACGACAAGTACACAGAAGGACATAGTTCAAGGATGCTGCCGATTACCCATCAGGTATATTCTGTGTGGGAATGAGAGAGTACACTGTGAGACAACACGCACACAAACAGCCACATTTGCTCCCCATCTTGAAGTGTGTGCCCTGGCTGGATGTGGCCTGGAGCAAACCTCTCACCTGTCAGTTACAGGTCACTGAAGGACACTTTAGAAACATCTGTTTAAGATCGGTGCCTCTTAAATCACCTGATAGGTTCAGTCTGTATGCGTTAACAAAAACAATTTGAATGTAAAAACTGAATGTAAACGTTTGCACATTTACACCACAGTGTTTTATTATTGGCAAGCGCAGACAGATATGCCTAAACACACAGTTGGTTGCTAGTACATATACACACACACACACACACACACACACACACAACATTATGTAGGCCAGCGGTTTATAAGGGCAGTAAATAATGACTTTAGTTTAGTTTAAGAGATCACCGTTAGTTGTGGGCTCAAGCTTCTCACTTACCAACAATTACGTTTATTTGTACTGAAAACACAGAGGAAAGGTTGTGGAATGAAAGATGAAATGTCTCTTTAATTTGGTGAGCACTGGTGTTAACTCGTCATAGAACTTACAGTCCAGACGAAGGACAAATACTTTGACGGAAGAGATTTCTGTCTGCTGCATAAATGTGACGGGTGAAGCAGTCACCCTCACTCAGTCACTAGATCAGTACATGCCAAAAGGAATTAGCTTACAGCAGTGGCACTTAAAAAAAAAGACAAAGCAAAGTTGTAATGCTTCCTGAAAAAAGCTTATTATGTTTGCATATTTTGTCATCTGTCCTATGTGCAAACCACTTTCAGCTACAATTAAAAATTACACAGACAGACTGTAATTTACTGAGATGCCACCTATATGATACATTAAGTTTTTCTTTCTTTTTTTTATACATTTTATGAAATGTATCTAAATTTACCAAACCTGTGTTGACCTTGTATGCATTAGACCGTAATATTTGGTGCAATATTACCTTTGCAGTCACCACAACCCAATGACTTTAATGCATCAGTGTTTATTTCTATGACAACGGTGACAAACGTGTTGCTTGCCATCACCCTTTCCTTCTGTTCAGATCCTGCATTTGAGCCCCATGATGTTTGACTTCACAGACTCAGTTTTATTCACAGCCAGCTGCAGAACAGTACCTCCCTAGGGGAAATGAATTTCAAGTGGTGCACTAGGTTTCAGAGTACAGTGTATTGTAAGTGTGTATTTGGGTGTGTGATTGAATGTGTTTGCGAACGCATGCATCCGTGTAGGTGTGTGGGTGGATTGGCTGATGAGGATGGAGAAGGATGATGTACAGTATGCAGACCTCTCTCTGTCTCTCTTACTTACACTTTCTTAAAAGACAGAAGAATATTTTCTGTAATAAGAATTCTACACTTTCACTTGATTAAATAGAAAGAAGATGTTTATTACACTTTAATCATGTGTTTTCTTTTAAAAGCTAGTGTTGTAATACATGTCAAGTATGCTTTTTCCATTCAAGGGGGCTAAAAATAAAAATGAGATGCACACCCACATTCCCAAACCTTCACATGACCTTTCTTTGCTGAGGAATTCTCTGAAGTGTTAATTTATCCGCCGTGTGACACGACTCACCTCCTTTTATTTTGATTATCCTCTCATGACAGAAAACACTTTTGATACTTTTAAATACTGACAGATTGGGCTCTTATGAACACTAATTAACCCTTGTGTGACCGTGTTGCCTGTTGATGTTATTGCTATTTTTACACAACAAATCATTTCATTTTTCTATAATTAGCTTTGAGAGTTGTCTTGAGTGCACAAAAGTACCTGCATATCACATGTGACCAAAATAAAGAAAGTTCATCACAGTAGGGTATGATGAGGTCAGTGTAAACGCAGTGTGCCTTATTGCTGAGGTCCTGACACAATTTCCTCTCACAGAATTAATTATAGGTCTCCCTGCTGGAAACAGCATTGCTGTTTCACAGCTGTGGCAGTGTTGACTTGGAATTTAGGTGGGTGCATTGTGATTGAGGTGAATGAGATGTAGAGCATGTAATTTGATTTTAACTTCAAACTGCATATAGCATTGGGAAAGGTGGGGGATCAGGTGTAAAATATTGTCAGTTTTTATGTAGGCCAGGGACCAGGATGAAGGTGCATTATAATTATTTGACAGGTTTAAGTGCGAGACCTCACAAATGCTGCTTTTTGTGCTGTCACGTAGTAATTTAAAAGGTGATGACAATGCTCCTGACTGATGATGTTTAAAGATGACTCTGTCATAATAATTTGGGCCCTGTTCTTTTAGCTCATTTGAAAAGTTCCAAGAAATTAAAAACAAATTCTGCTGAATGTAATGACTCTTGCCTTCTCAGAACTGCCTTGTACTGTATTTGCCTTCCCAGAATTGCAGTGCACACACATTCCTGTCTGTTCAGTCTATTCAGTCCGCTTGCACTCTTCAGATTATTTTACATATCTTATGTCTAAACTTCTCCTTACTCTCTTCCTGTTCTTTCTACAGTGTGGAAAAGCAGCAGAGAACTTTGACAAGTTCTTCACCCGCACCCAGCCCCAGCTCACACCGCCAGATGAGCTGGTTATCGCCAACATTGACCAGGCAGAGTTTGCAGGGTTCACTTTCATCAACCCGCAGTTCGTACATCCATCGCTCAACAACAGTTTATGAGCAGGATGAGGAAACCTTCCCGAAGATCACTGTACACTGCCACCTACTTAAATCAACCAAAAACCTAACATCTGACAACAACTTGATCAAGGCCCGCGATAAATGTTTATGTATTGGTTTTATTAATAAGCAGGAATTTAGGGCATGCATATTTGTTCCATATAACATCTTTGCCAGTATGAAGTATGTACATTAGATTGCTTCCTGGTCACCACAAGAAATAATTTCCTTAACCATAACAACGAACATGTACTGTAGTCTAGGATTTCCATCTTTATCCCTGCAAATTATATTGAATGTTTACCATAACTGAATGCACTGAGACAGAAGGGCGTTTATTTATCTATGCCAGTATATGATGAAATTAACAATAAATGAGCCTGTACGTGAAATAAACAAGACGATTATAAAGGAGCATTCAGCTAAGATGGCATTAAAGACATGGATTAACTCATTCTGGGAAAGATGTCACAGTTTGTTTCTGTATGGATAATCGTCACAATATAGATATCACAGGATGTGATGACTTGAAATATGTTCATATCAGACAGAGTAGATGCTACATTTGCTTCAAAGCAGAGGGGGTTGCAGTTGTAGAAACAGCACCTTACGATTCACTGTTTCCTTACAATTTTCCTCCCCTCTTGGTTTCATGGTGATGGTGTAAAATTGATTCTAATTACTCTCAACTTCCAGGGTCTGTAACAAATCAGCATAAGAGAGAGAAATTATCTAATTAAATAATATGCAGCATGTAAAATTGCCAAAGTGTGAGACACATAGGTTCGAAAGTGTCCAGTGGTTCCAGTTTGTCAAAACTTACTTCAGCAGTTATCTATCAGTTATCACACAGTTTTACATGGTTATTAAAATAATGATTAACATTTCCAAGCCCTTTATTAAGCTGCATTTTACTTAGACTAGTAATTAGTTTAGAACGTGGACAGAGGCAGAACAGTCTTTTATCTACCTTGAAAAATCAAACTTAAAAAGTTTACAGTTTGTCTTGTTTTAAGACTAGTCAGTGTTAGCTATTGTTTCAGTCCCACTCTGTGCCCATAAATACAAAGTTTCCCCTTAGTCACAAATGTCTACACTGAAAACAGTACAAGGCATTTTAATGAACTCCTATTATTTATACATTACTGATGTCATTCTGTATTAAACATGCAGTTTTTTTATTGCGTACAGTATCATGCCCTCAAGAGCAGATAACACATTTGTCAGCTTACTTGGATACAGAAATGAAACGTTGCAAATGAAAAATACTTCTGACATTGTTTTGTTCTCCTGACAGCAGCCTCGTCCTTCATTAGGAGAATGTCAACACAGTCATTACTGTAGTTAAAGTTGAACCTTTTTTTTTTTGCATCAGTTTTTGTTTCCTTAATGTCATTTAACTAGATTTGTTTTACTCTCCTCTTTTTTTGTGATTTCATACATATTTTTCCATTAGATCAGATTAATATTTTACTGTATCATTGTGTATAACTCCTTTGTAAATAATCATGATTTATTTTAAAAAAGAGTATAGCAAGTTACAGTTTTTATACCAACACCTGAATGTGCTTTTATTACAGTAATTAGATAAAACGACATTTGTATGTGTAAACAATTGGAACATAACCCAGTATAGATCAACTTTTTAACAGCTGGACGTCTTAAATAGAATCCAGATTTATCTGTTCTGCTCGTGTTGGCAGATTTATCATCAGATCTTTTCCTTTTTTTCCTTTTTTCTTAATCATGTTCATTTTTACTGTAAACGTGTGACGATTGGATGTGTGTCTGGCTGTTGATTGTCCCTCTCTATCTGCATGCTGTTGGAATGCGTCACTAATGCATGTGATCATGCAACAAAGTATGAAACCCGAAGCAGTTACAACCTTAAAGGGATGCTCCACTCAAAATCTAACTTCAGGGGTGAGCATCACCCTTCTAATGTTGAAAGTTTGTACCTTTATTAACCTTCTTCAAAAATAAATGCCACAGTTAGCTTAAATTCACATTATATAATACTAACAGCTTTTCTCCGTGGAAACAACCATCTGAATGCCCACTTTTTTTAACACCCCCACATCGATGTCTGCTTCTTTGCTTTTGATTTAGATGCTCGGTTTATTTCAAACTTATATGTTTTTGTTAAAATACACCTATCTCATTTTAACCCTTGCTGTAGGCCTGACCAACTCCACAGCAAGGGAGTATTAAACTCAACAAAAGATTTAGTGTGGAATATCACCGTAAGCATGGATCCACATGTGGATTGACAAAATTTAAAGTAAACTATGATACATCACAGTCAGTTACCACAAGAGTACTGATCTTAGACCAACTGTGCGACAGTATTAAAAAAAATTTAGTTGTATTTGATAGAGCGTTATTAGAAATCAATAAATGTCAAATTTTCCTGAGGGGGCTTTAAAGTCTGTACAGTATATGACATTATCTGTCTTTCGTCCCTCACATTTAGAAAAAACTCCTCCTTGTAAGTCGCTTTTTTCCTGAGACCAAGTCCCTGGCTGTAGATCAGTGCTCTTTTCTGTAATAGCTCAGAATACATGCCCGTTATGGCCCCTAGCTCGTTTTGCCTGTACCTACATGTATTTAGGGAAATGTGGAACTTGACGTGATGCAGAAGAGCTGATCGTTTCCTGGCCAGTGGGATCCCTCACTCTGTAGTGTCTCATGAATGAAGTTTATGTTATGATCTTAATGTTGTGTTGTTGTCAATTTGTAGTTGTTTTTGCTTTTACTGTTTTTTTTTGGATGTTGTCTGTTTTATTTCTCTAGCTTCTGCTCAAGAAATTCAGGAATGTTTCACAGGATAAATCACATAAGAAATATCTAACTGCCATATATGGGAACTATTGATACATTTGTAATATTTTCTCAATGTTTTTCTAAGACTCATACTCTCCTAGAGTGTATCCTATCCTACGTAACCTTTTGCATGTGCCAAACTTGGATAACGCCAGAACCCGACAATAGCAGTGTTGCACTAGCTGTAGTCAGGTGGACGACTCTCTGTGGCAGCTTCTCCCTGTACAGGATGAGACCTGCCTAAAGCCACCTGCTGTACACTCTGTTTACCACATAACTAGCATGCTGCCATGATGATACCAGTGCACATTGTGTCAGTACACTTTACAATGCCAGTCAGTTTGACAGTCCACTCACTACATGGTAGTAGATGATTCCTTGTCTGTCTAGCCTCGGGCAAAATTGTGTCTGAAAAACATTTCAACTTGTGCAGCATTTGATTTAACATCCACAGTGAATTTCACAAATGTGACAGAAAATATTCCTTGTACATATTCAGAGTTTACGCAGCCCGTCTTGCCCCTTGTCTCAGCCTAACGTGCACCTCTGTGTTTGCTGCTTTAATGACCCATCCCTTTAATAGAAACTGATGACTTACTTCACAATCTTCTTCTTTCTTAGAAATGTTTTCAAAATATTAAGTCACAGTCAGTGTAGGCATGAAAAATATACTCTCTCTCCTTGTGTGCCTTTCCCAACTTCAACAGATTGATTTAACATCTTCTTAATCTCTTCCTTCTTTGTTCTAGTCTAAACTCTCCTTAATCCATTCTCCACATCATTACTTTGCTTAATGTATTTTTAATCCATTGTCAAACTAACTACTTAAGTCAGCTTTTACTTTTAGTGTTTCAGCACATCTCGCACTTCTTAATGAATGTAAATAAAATTTCCTTTGCGCGCTTTGTTCACACAATTGACCCAGTATCTTGTTTGTAAATCAGATCTTAAGGATATTGACACCAGTAATGCAGTCTGTAACACAACTTAACTCGTCCTTATGTGTCTCCTTGCTTTACCTTTACCTCCCTGTGCCTATTAATGACTGAGTGGTGCAGTGAGTGATTTATACATTTATCAGCAATATCAAACGTGATAATCGGGGAATAAAATAGTGATGGATGGGGTTAAGTTAAATGAATGATGATGGCTTGTTTGAAGGCCAACCCCTGTGCCTCGTCGCAACCATCCTTCCCTTCTGATGTCTCGTGTTCGCCCTCTTTTGCTTTACCTGTTCTTCCTTCCTCAGTGCCTGCACCAAGCCAATCCATCAGTTTATCAAAAGTGTCCTCCTCCTCTCACCCTTTAAATCCCATCAGGTCAGGAAAGCAGTTAATGGTTCTTGTACCGTTCACTCAGTACAGTTGGCATCAGTTCTTCCTATCAACAGACTTTCCTTAATGCACCATGAGAAAGGAGTTAGCCAAATGTATTTGGTGTTTTACTTTGTTTACATTCTGTTTGATATCCTCAAGTTTTTGTTTTTAATTTACAATTAATGATTAGAATGGCCTGTAAAGAATAAAACAACTTTCTGTGTTAAAGATATTATCTTAAATGTGACATTTTCAGAGAGAAAGGTCTGTTATGTTTCTGTTTTTTTTCTTGTTGGTTTTTCTTTTTGGCACTTGCATTTCTTAAAATACTCCTTTTAGGTACAGTTTTGTTTTAGATGAATCATGTTTATTCTTTGTAGTAAGTCATTAACGTCCGTGTCCTGTAGGCTGTGAAATGAGAGAGTTGAAGTGAACTGCCATCCTTTTGGCTGTACAGGGCACAGGATCAGTGATGTGCAGGAATGCCTTATCGCTTCACAAATATGGTAACATGATCTCTAATTTCCTCTCTGTGTTCGTTCATAACCTCAGCATCCCTGTTGTTGTACATAAGTGACTTACAGTTGATATCTGCATAGACTGTAAAAGAAAATATATTGTATTTTGCAAATGGTGTATATTTGTTTTCTTCCCTTGTCAGCCTGAAACATTTAAAATGAGTCTGAGCTACTTACCTGTAATTGATTGTGTCATTTGTACCTAATGTATGATAACACAAATTAAAGAAGGAAAATCAGGTCCATACTTATCTGAGTGATTTTGTCATTTATTAAACATATATTGTAGCTATCCTATGCTACCATTTGGTGCCGATTTGGGATATGGGGTTTAGGGCCGTGTCAGTGGTATGAGTTACAGTGGCCATCTTTCACAATGAAGTGTTAGCAAAGTCACTGAGGTCATTGGAGAAATTCTAACCGTGTGTATGCACTAAAAATACTCAAGCAAAATAAATTTAAGACGGTAACTCCTGAGACTTGTTGGAAAGATTGGTTAGAGTTTAATGTCTTAATAGCTCTTAACGTCTGTAATAACAAGGGGATAATGTATAATTTAATAACAACATAATGGGGGTAGGAGGGTTAAAACAATTGCTATAACAATGCAAGAGCAGAGCACATTTTTGATTTATAGTTAGTACAGCTGTAGTAATTACTAAGAAACACACAGTAGTTTTTGTGTAATAATCTTGAAACAGACCTGGAAAATGCAAAACTACCTCCTTTTACTTTATTTCATGGTTTCATGTCATTAAACAAAATACCAAAAACTAACCAACTAACTTATTATTATTTGTGTAATAGCCATGAAACAGTGCTGGAAAATGCTAAATTGCCTGTTTCTAACTAATTAATGCATTCAAACAATTACATTTTTCAATTTTAATACCTTAACCCTGAAATATGGTATTTTCAGTAAAGATTATAATCAGATTTCAAAGACTAAGGTCAAACATGGCCTGGTTTGGTGGTGGATCTTCGGCTCGATCAGCATCATCAGCTACATATTGCCAAAAGTATTGAGACATCTCTCCAAATCATTGAATCCAGTGCACAAAGCAATAAGGACATGGATGAGTTTGGTGTGGAGGAACTTGACTGGCCTGCTCAGAGCCCTCACCTCAACCCACGATTGGTATTTGCACATCATTACCAATATGTTTTATTTATTATGTCAGTAATTACTTATTACTTTATTACATTTTCATAGTAAACCTGCTTTACTGTCATTTTTATATTATAATAATTATTATTATTTATTTTTCACCCGGGGCATTGGGCTGTACAGTAAACTGTAAATATTTGCACATAATTGTTTGCTATGGTAATTGATACAATGTTAAAAATGTCCTTTTTTACGTTTTCTTTTGGTTCTTGGTCTTTTAATGTTTCATGAATGTAATATGATATCACTGCAACAAACATATTTAGACAGGCTGACTGCCTGACATGATTGTCATTGCACCTAGGGCTAAAATAGCTTTGAATATTTTTTCAGTTCTGTACTTAATTTCTCAACTCAACCCATATTTTCAATTCCCTATACAGAGTTTTGTTTTAATTTGCCCTGAGGGGCCAGTACTAGAAAAAAAGCTAAAAATAAAATTGCTGTTGTTTATTTTATAAAGCATAAAACGTATGTAGCAGGGCTCAAAAGTTTCTTAATAGACATCATTTATAGTTTTAACAGTAGCATATAGACTAATTTCAGGAAGAGATCAAGTGCATTGCTGAAAGAAGAAAGTCAGAGCATGTGGGATGTTCACTCATTCCCATAAAGACGTGTAAAACTGTTTGCAGTTTTTGCCACCTGGCTCCATTATTGTATTGATCACTGAGAAGTTATAATTTCTTCCAACCTTGACCTCTTCTTGGACTCTTTCTCATTAGTCCTCTGTACAGTGCATAGCTGCAGACTCTTCACAACTCATTTGGTAGCTTTCATCTATCTTATTGACGTTTTGTCAAATGAGGACCTATAATTACTGAGTTTCTGAGCTGGCATGCAGCCAGTATGTTAAAGTACTAGAAAGAGGTTTGTAAGATTTACCAACACATTGTGGTGTATTGAGGCTTGTGTGCAATGTTTAGCTTCCTAACTCTATTGTTCTTTATTGTCAAATGGTCATCACACATATCCACCTTAATATGACATAAATTACCAAACTCTATTTTCCTCTCTTGGTTTGTAATATTGTTGTAATGTATTGACATTTTTAGTCGTGTAACGCAGACTCACACTGTACAATATTTTCCTGATGGGTGCCAGTAAAGTGTGTTCAGGCTAGAGGAACATGAACTTTGTTGGCTTTGATGTTTTACTGTCAAAGCAGTGAAGAAGGTGAGTTTGCTTCAAGAGCACAATGATGAAACATGTGGGAAATTAACTTCTGAAAGAAGTGACACGAAATGGGATGAGAAGGATCTTGATTGCCTTCCTGTCAAGGTTATATCCGAGGTCAAGTGAAAGCCAAGCTGATGACAGCCTCACTCCTGGCTGTGAGATTGAAATGTGCTGGTTAGTCATGCACGTGCATGAGATCTGCAAAATGCTCCTAAATAGCTGAATGAACGTTCATATGTTTAGAGACTTTTTGTGCTGAATTCAGTCTGACAGCATGTCTAGTGAACAGATGCCTGCTTGACCATATGAGCATATTTAACATGCACTAATATGAATTTGTTGAAATATACCATGAGCTTAATTTGTCAAGTTAAAATTACTATACAAAAATCTAGAGGACTTCTCTGCTCACTGTAGCAAGTAAAGGCTGATTGCATTTGTTGTTCAAGTATATATTTTTGAGTTTTTTCAAATCACAGTCATTTTTTCTTTATTATTTAATAATGACATAGTGAGCATTCTATGTGCAAAATGCAGCCTTGATGTAGAAAATCGATCATATTGTATATTATATAAATATAATATGCTTTTAAAGGCACTGTACATTTTCCTAAAACGGTTCAGTATTTGATTTTGCTGTGGTGGATCTTAGTAAATCATCAGAGAACAATCGTGCTGCCTAAACGTATCCACATCACGTGAACGCAGCATCTCACCCAGAGAGAGAGAGAGAGAGAGAGAGAGAGAGAGAGAGAGAGGTGGAGCGCGGAGTTGTAGGCCACGTGCGTTACTGGCTTGGATAGTAGTTGTGCGCGAGCTCCGCAGCCGCGATTAGCGTCCTGCAGAAAAGACTTACCGCGCGCCAAAGCCCACACAACACGGAGCGACTGGACGGAGAGAAACAAGAGAGCAACAACCAGAGGAAAAGCAAAAAGTGCGCTTACCTCAACGCGTCTTCTTCGTGAAGGTAATAAATAACTGAGTGTTTGTAAAGCTGAAAGTCAGATGAGGCAGATACCAAGGAATGTTTGCTGCTTGTTGTTGTTGTTGTTGTCTCCATGTTTTGCGCTTTGCGCTTATTTTTGTAGTTCAATTCAAAATAGAAAATATAATTGAACCCATAATAAGTGTTCAGTCTTCTACTATTCTAATCAACTATCACAATCCTTATACCCACATTTCCACCCGGAGAGAGCAGCTTGATCTGACACGACGTAGGCAAAAACACGCACACGCTCAATTCATCCAAATCAAAGAAAGAGACAGTCGAGGGACACAGATTCAACTGATATTTATGAATATTCGTTATTTGTATGATATGAATTCTGCGTTTGCTCTGGATGTGCAGCGCCGACATTGAAGCAGGCTGCACCACAAGTTACTTTATTACTGACCGACTGTTCAGCACCGCGGACAGCGCTGAAGACTCACAGTGAGTCTTCAGAATGAACATCACTCTGAAGTCATGTAGTGACAAAATAACCTAAATTATTCTTTTGTTAGTTTTGGATGTTGGATGTTGGCATACTGTAACTTGTAATCTGACCAATATGTGAAAGTCAAATCACATTTTCACGTTGTTTACTGCAACAGTATAATGACTGTGAAAGTTTTCTGAGCGTAAACAAACTGGAGATTCAATTGCAGTTTCAACTTGGAAAATGTGTAGTAATAGGCAGCCCACAGGCCTACTTGGCTGACATCCACTTCTCAGTGTGCCAGCCAGACAAATGTTGTTATAGCACAAATTCAGACAGAGGTGTTGTGGGCTGCAGGGGATTATTTTTCCTGCAATGGCAGAAGAGAAATGGTTTTCAGCCACTGTCCAATTCAGGCTGAATTCTGGCTGCTCCCGTCCTCTCGAGATGAGAAACCACTCATTATAGTGATGCACACATTAATAGGTTTTATAATAGGTTGTGTGTAAAAGTGTAAATAGTGTAAAAGTTCACTGTGACTCGTTGGAGAAATGCCACTTGTGTAAGATGTCTGGCATTTGTTCAGTTTCAAAGTTACATCTGTGTCCTCAGCTTCATAGAGCTTTAAGTTTTCCTGGTAATTCAATAGTTTTCTAAGAAACACTAATGGGTTTAAAGACGTTCAGGATTAAATTGAATGTCTGTTACTCTATAACCTGCTGCTTTGTTAGACGTGTCGTTCAACTTATTATAATGCCGTTATTAAAACGCAGCAGTCGTTGCTGTCAGCTTTATGCCGGCTCTTGTCCATGTTGGTAAATCCTCAATTACTGTCTAGAACCACATATTTAATACCTGACTGTCATGCGGGGATGATTGGCTTTTTTTTAAATCTCTGATATGTGAATGCTGTGGCAGCAAGTCGCTCAGTTGGTAAAGCAGTCATGTACGAACCCCAGAGTGAACGGTTAGATTCCCCGTTCCTCCAGGCTACATCTTGAGGTGTCCTCAGACAAGACGCCAAAACCCCACAGTAGCACTGTCATCTAAAGCAGCTGTCCAAAGAAGGGGATCAATAAAGCATGTCATAATTGTCATTATTATTATTATCATAATTGACATTAATTTAACACCTTTGTCCTGTTAACTCAGCAACAATACTTCACACTTTGTCAGTCAGGTGGACCCAGCTGTAGGTCACCATCAATAGAAATATGTGACACATGTCACGTATGTTGTCCATATTGAAAACATGGACATACTCCTCAGTGTGTCAAAATGCATCTATTGTTGTACTAACTCTAGGTGAGTTGGCTATAGCAAGTTATGATAAAAGCTTAAAATGTAAGATTTTTGTCATGGTAGGAAGAGAATGTTTATTCAACAGAAAGACAAAATGTTTACTGAGGAGAATAAACATTTATGAGAGTGGCGTATCAGTATTAGTACCAGATGCTGGTTCTGTTTTATTTCTCAATCCTTCATTAACTTCATTTGCTATTTTTAGTGTGTATTACGAAGCACGGTACACAAAATGCACATTTGTTAAACACAGTAAATAAGGATCGACCTGCTGTCCTGGCTGCACCTCATGGGTTTCAGTGATCACTCACCGTAACACTCTGATGGGATTCTCCTCTAAATGTTTGGTGGTCATAGTCCAACAAGAATTTCCGTCTGTTCTTCCCATATCTGTACAGATGCTATGACTGTCGAGCATATATAAGTTAATAACAATAAAATTGATTTTGAAACATGTTTAAATGACTGTGAACAATATATGTCATGAATCCTAGTCTTTATTCTGCATGTGTGTTTGAGTGCCTGCTGTACTTAACAGCATGTCTCTAATCATCTATGGTGTATTTGTGTCTCTGTGTCTTTCTCCTGTTCTCTTCTGTTTCCTGGCATGTAAAATGCACTACCAAAGAAGAAGCCTTGTTTTTGGGACTCACTCTTCAGTCCATTTATGCTTGACTAATTTGGATGCCTCTCTGTATAGTGTTGCCAGGCGACAGGGCCAAGTCAAGCACAAATGGGAGACTTGTTCTCTTCAAACACTGCAAAAGGGATGTTCGTTCTTAGGGTCACTGTTTTTGTGCCAGAGTCAATGGATTGCCAACCCTTTTAAAGATTGCTACTATGGTATTTATTTTTAAATGGACCTGTCTGTCATCTTTGTTACAAACACTGTAGAATGAAACATAGAGTGAAGACATTCAGGATAATTGCCCCGTAAGCACATTTTGGTAAAGCAAACAAATCCTCGAAAGGCCTTTTGCTGTGAACATTCAAAGTCAATCAAAGTCTTCGTCAACCAGTCATACACCTTTTCTGAGATTTTAAACGCAAGGAACAATCTGACTTGCAAGTTGTCTGTACACGTTCTGGTCTTGATACTGAATGAAAGAATGGAAATGACGGCTCAAAGCCAAAAAATGTTTGCTAAAAGACATAAGGGAACCACTTTTGGAACGCTGTAAAAGACTTTTGCTATGTCCAGAGCTGCCCCATCCAATTAAGATGATCTAATGTTACAGGAGAGAGGTGTACTGCTTTTTGCTGACTTGAGGGTGATGGATGAGAACACCTACATTAGGTCAGCTGGTTCAACTGTTTATTTGCCAGTTGGTTGATTTTATAACCTGAATCCAGTGAGTTTTATTATGGAGCGGAGGTAATAAGACACAACATTTCCACTTCATTCCCTGTCTTTGACAGCTTGTTCCACCAGGGGTCTGAGGCACCTCCTAAATTAGACCACACCACACACAAATCATTGTAGCTTGTTAGCCCATCACTGGAAGCCAACACAGATAAATATAAGTAAATTTTTTCACAACATAAGTCAACTCAAGGCACTTTACAGTGTAGGGTTTAAAACCGTACATACACTCCTTTTTTCTATACAGTGAGCTGCAATATTCACTATTTATTACACAGAGAAAATGTCTTTGTAGTTATTATTTTCTGAGTAAGTACAGTGAGTAAATGTATTAAATGTACCTGATAGCAAAAAACAGTCACAGTTTTGTAAACAAGTTGTTTTAAATACCTTTAAAGTTTCTTTAGATTCCTGATGCATTTCTGATGATAACTGTTGAAATAACAGTTGTAAAATCACATGTCTCCGTTATTTATTTTGTTCTAGTTTTTGTTTTTAGACTGAAGGACATTTTAGCCTATTGAAATACCAAAACATCTTTTTAATACCATTATAACCAGTGACACACTCCGTCTGTCAGTACAACGGAGAGTCACTGTGCACAGTTTGTGGGTCAGTGAAAATGTGCTCTTATATACGATGATGTGTTCATGCACAAGAGAGACTTGTGCAATATTCTGTATGGTGAAAGAACATCTCCATCTGGACATTAAGAGCATATGATGTGATGATGTGTGGATGAATATGTGCATGTATAGTGTAGGCCTGCATAGTGTAAAGTAGATTCTGAGCAGGCCAACAATGGAGACTGCCAGCTTTATCCAGCTGTGTCTGTGGCTTGATGACATATCTCCTCTCGTACATTGGACTGCTGTTATCCTCAGGCTCCTCCAGCCAGCCCCAGCAACTAACTCCCACAGTGTTAGTTGCCTGTCCACATCAGAGGCATCAGAGGGATTGTAGTCACCGACACAGAAACTGGGTCAATAAGCATGTCTGCTTTTACAATTTTTAAAGCATCAATTAAGACGGTCACTTATTCTGACTGTTATTATCTGCAGTATTACTGAGATGTACAGTATTAAATTACATTTTGTATGCCCCAATTATTTTATAACTAATTTCTGCCAGAAAAAATATTCTAAAATGTAATATTACATTGTGGGTCATGCGTGTTCTGCTAAGAAGTCATTTTCCCTGTAGTTCTGTGTTTCAGCAGTACTTCACACTATTGAAAAGGCTTCTGACATCTGTGCTACTCTTTGCTTTGTCATTGCATTACCAATTATTCATGGAAACTTTGGTATTTTTTGCAGTGAGCCATTCAAACTAAGGGTGACAGGAGATTAGGTGCATGTTAACAAAGTAGACAAAAAGAGGAATGCCCTACTTTTGGTGATGATATGCCCTTTACTCTCACAGTGGTGTGCATCTGGCTTACTTGATGCCAACATGGCCTCCTAGTGGACTCGTAGTGGCAATGTTCAGTATCACAGGGTGGTTAAAATTTATTTACTTCTCATTTAATATTATATATCTGTAATTTTAACTTGATTTAATTTTAAAAATGTAGTTTTTGTTGTATCTCAAGAAAAATACTTTGTAGTGTGAAAGTAATAATTGAAAAGCTTCTGGTGAATTTATCACCATGTTTACGAGGGAACAAACTCTAGTCTCAAATTCAAACAGATCTTAAAAGAAACACTGATGTTTATGGAAGAGAGAGGCTGTTTTGTGTGTCCCTTTGCAGGCAGGGACGGGCTATGAGGCTTTTTGTTGGTCCCAGTGGCTTTGAACATTTAATGAAAAATAATTCTCAATAAAAATAAAAGCCTTTTCTCAACTGAGATCAGTCACCATTTATAATCCTTTAGAGACCAGAACAATGAGTAGAATTATTACTATTCATGAAGAACTGAATATGGGAACACTGTTTGTGTGTACTTGAGAATAGCTGTCTTTCTGGGGACCAGTTTACCTCTGCTGTGAGGACATGTTAGTCTGACTCACCTTCAAATTACTGAGACCTGGTTTTAGGGTTATAATAAAAAGTTTCTTCTTAAAAGAGACACTTTGGAATTTTTTTTTACTCACCACAACACATGGCAGCATAAAACGTTACTAACAATGAATTGATAAACAATTGTTAATAAGATGAGATAAGATCTTTATTTGACATTTGTACACATACAAATGAACCACAAATCAAAAAATTAAAAGAGTAAGAAAAATAAAGTAGGGTAAGGGTCAATGTGTAGTACACATGTATAAATGTTTGATGAACATTGGAATTTGTTTGTGAAATATCTGTGTCTTGTATGTATGGTATAGCAGTCATTGCTGTGTTACAAAGCTTTACCTGGTCTGCGTATACAGGGATCTTGACCAAAGCACAATGACTTTTTTGTCTAAGGCAGCTTAGCGGTTATCTGTTATCTATGGTTTTCTATACTGTATTGTTTTTTGTTTGCTCTCACACCAAGTTTCCATTCACATTCATTTTGTTCTGAACACATTGAAGATGCTGTTTCCATTTCCATGTTTAAGTAGTATTAGCGATTGTCCTTGCCTTGACTATTAAGTGCTAAACCACAGATAATTCAGAAGAATGGTGGTCTCATTGTGCTAATGCCACTCTGTTGACAGTCTAGTGTACATAGTGAAAGTCTTTGTTAGACACACTTTTGCTGCCAGGGAAGAACATATTTGTAACTCTGATTGGAAGTTTGAGTTTCAAGCAAACTGCACAAAGCGCCTTTAGTTCTTTTTCTTCAGCAGTTTGCTTATGTAACTGACAACAAAACACAGTGTCCATTGTGAACTTGTGTTGTGGAACAGAAGATTTAAACACTATATGTGTTACATGAATAATAATGATGGAATGGTATCACTGCAAAATCCTTCTGTATTTTGTAGGTTCTTGTAAGATACAGTCAGCCTAAATAACTCCTTCCATTCTCATCCAGTAATGATGCCCTATTTGCAGACGCTCACATTTAGGTGCAATCAGCAGTTCAGTGTGTGCCTTTAGTGGTCTATGACTAAAAACAGCTCTCTGGTTGAGCTCAGTAACACGAAAACGTCTGTTGAGTGGAAAGCATCTTGTCCACAAGTTGCAGCTTGATGCTAAATGACAAAAATAGAGCTATGCTATGGACAGTGTACATAAACAAGCCCTGACTGCATCATGACCAGGAACAGCTGAGGTTTAGTTTAGTTCTTTCCCATTAATACTGGTCATTTGTGCTTTAGTGAACTCTGATTGTATATGCATGCATCCAAAGCGCTTCCAATCAACATGCTGCTCTGTGGTTCATTTCAGTTCTAAGGCAGGCTCAGTCTCAAGGGCTAAAAAGAAATAGGATAAAATAAAATTTCAGTTGGAATTTCTGGTATTCTGTTTTATCATCATCATAATTTAAAACAGGTGTTAAAATATGATTTATAGTCATAAATAATTCATGTGGACTCTGAAACAAGACCAAAAACGAAATATAAAAAACAGACTACACACATGTACGTAACAACAGTATTAAAGGCTTTATTACCATTTGTTTCTAAACAGTGGGACAATTTGGTTTATTCCCATTAGAGGGATGAGTTCTACAACAGACAGTTATAAATTATTTCAGATACAAGAAATATCTAACAAATATAGTCTGACCATATGGACTTGTTCTGTTCTGTTCTGCTGAAGCCTCACAGTCAGTGATGATGGACATTAATCCACAGAGAAAAGAGAAGCTGCGATACATAGAAAAACTTTAGAATTCGTTCATACGCTGCATCTTTCCAGTCTCCCAGTGGGTGTCCAACATGGCAGCACACTGAGAACTCATTATGTAAAATCAACGCATATCCCATGCCAAGATCCCCAGCGCCCCACAAGCCCATACAGACAGATCCATCGTTTTATGTGATGAGCAAACACATTCATATGCTGACACATACTGTATACCATCTTGCAGGGCTGCTCTCTAGATTAATGTATTAGATTTAGAGTTTAAGAGTTGTGGGTGCTTCTAGGAGGAAACATAGGAAAACAAACCTGCTTCTGTGTATTTTGATCACTATCAGCGGTTTATATTTCTGTTCTTTTGGCTGAAGGCAATGTGAGAGCAGTCAAATGAAAAACTTTACATAATGTTTTTTTCCCAAACATGCCCCACTAAGCTTTTGGCCGTGCTCAATGTGGTAATTTAAATTCTAATGAGAGATTTGAAGGAGAGGGAATCTTTCCCAGATTTCTTTCTCAGCTGAGAGGAAGAAAGTCAATGTGACAGTCGCTTTTATTTCTAACGTTTCCTCATCATCTGTAGCAGATGTGAATTAAGATGAAACAATGAAACAGCAATTCCTTCAGACTTTTATTTTTCCTGTATTTATCTCCATTTTCTCCAGAAATCAGTGTTTGTATCTTGTCAAGTGAGCAGTATAGATTACTCCATTGGTTCAAGAACATAATCAAATATATTTTCTCTCAGTGCTTTAGATAGTTTCTTTTGTGCAGGGTGCTCAGAAAAGTTCAGTTATGTTTTATAATAAAAATGTAGTTTTCTTTTGCTTTTATGTTTTTTTCATTTGTTTCTTCTAAGTTTTCTCAGGACCAGTTTGATCGACTTACAGAGTAGTTTTGGTGGTATTCTTTGGTGGTATTGATTAAAATACTTTGTCTCCCTCTTTCAGTTCCCCTTCTGCCGGTGGCGCCCCCTGCTGTAGAGGTTGTGGTATGAGCCTATGTGGCAGGAAGGCGCTGACGTTGCTGAGCAGCGTGTTCGCTGTTTGCGCCCTGGGCCTGTTGGGGATTGCCGTAAGCACCGACTACTGGCTCTACCTGGAGGAGGGCATCATCCTTCCCCTCAACCAGAGCACAGAGGTGCGCATGTCCCTCCACTCTGGCCTCTGGAGGGTTTGCTTCTTGGCTGGTGAGTTAGTATGAAACCTGATAATAACAAAAAAAAAATGTGTACATTATCTCAGAAAGTAAATGTCAGGACATCCATTTTATCCATACAGAAAGATTTTAGTTCAATTATTGGAGACTAATGTGCTTATTGTCAGTTAAATGCTTAATTGTCTTGGACTTATTCCAGATTAACAAAGAGTCTTGTGCAATGTTATGTTGAACACCACAGAGAAGTCAATCACTGAGATGTGAATGTAAAAAAACAAATGAGTTTGAATTATTTTGTGATGAGGCTTGAATCATCAAGTGATGATATTATCTGAATAGAATTAGAGTTAGTCATATAATCATGAAAAGTGCAATAAGGTTTTATTGTTTCTTACCAGCACAGTTAGAACGACTTAACACTCACTCATCATTGAGTGTTCTCAGTCCTGCACAAGACGTCTGTGAATCTGGGCCTTTGTGTCTGACTTTCATTACATTTTGTTTTGCAGATACACAATTACCTACATTTCTTTCCTCTCTCTTTCCTCGTCTTTAAGCACTAGACGCTTGCAAGTGTAAAAAATTGGTGTTTTAATGCTTGAGCATGAATTTCAAACTTTGCCTTCACCTCTGTGCAGCAATAGGACCAGTAGCTCTCCTTTTGTTTCTGATTGCCATAATGTAATTTTATCTTTTATCCTTGAAAGTGTCCAGTATTTGTATTCTTGTTGATAGATGGCTTTGTAGTGTCTTTGCCCCTGATTTACCAAGCTGATTTGCATTCTGCAGCACCAGAGGCTCTTTGAATTGATGCAGGAAACCCTCAGTCTGCGACTGCTTTTTTCTTTTCTGACCTGCATCCCTTTTTCCCACTGTAACACTGAACATGAAAGACAAGGATTACTCCAGAATCATATGCGTTTCCACAGTGCATGCTCATACACCTTTTATCTATCAAAACAGTGTTGTTCCTCAGCTCTAACATCACAAACGTATGCTTCGAGGTCTTGATTGGAAAAGAGAGACTAACTGTTAGATTTTATTCTTTTCTTAGAGACACAACCCTCCAGACAAGTTTTGTCCCAGAGTAAACCAGGTATCAACTTTTGTTCTTACTGTCCTGCTTCTTCTAGTAACACCACCAGTATACAGTCTGATGTGTTAATCTTGTTATGTGATGGCTTATTGTTGACAGACAAATTTGCACCTGATAAATTTATCACACTCAGTGATACTTTTTTCGTGCAAAACAGTATTAGATGGTTCCACGTTCTGTTGATTTGTTCCATGAACCCGTGTGCTCTGTCCTGTTTTGGGGTTAATCGTTCAGTTGTGGCAAATTATTTGGCAATCCAGTTGTGATTAGGTAATGGATGCTGGGGTCATAGCTATAAATGGACTAATGGTCTAGTGTGCGTTTTAAGTGGCAATTGAGTAGCCTTTTGCCTAATTAACTATTCTGGTGCATAATGTTTGGCCCAGAAACAATTACAGCACCCTGTGACAGTATGTTGCTCTGTGAGTTGCTCTGTGAGAGAATGTTGTTGTGTGGTGTTTTGGCTGGTATTGACGTTAGTGTGAATTAATTGGGTGTTTTAATCTATGAGTTCCATGAGTTCATGGAAGAGTCCGCCATTGTGAGTGCTGTGTCTCTTTTTCAGTGTAGGACATTAAGTAAGTATTGCAGGCCGTAAGGCTTTTAACAGAACTAATTTCAAGACTAACAATGACCTTGACTAAAAAGTTATTATTTTACCATGATTTCCCTTCTTGGAGTGTGTGTATTGTTTGTTATATTTACCAGCATAATGTCCTCTTGATAAACTGTAGCTTCAAGACAGCATAATTAAATTCACATTTGCATTAGTTTTAATGTATGTTCATTCTTTTCATCTTAAATAATTGTATTTATAATCTGGAACATTTAGCAAAGTCTTTTAAGACCAACTGAAAATGAGCCATTAAGTATATTAAGTGTTAGAATCAAACCTTTCAGTAATATTATTTATATTTTAATATTTCCATCTATTGCAATTACATTTGCATAGACAGAGAATTGCATTCATTCTGACCTGTGGTAAAAAAAACACAATCTTTACAGTCATGCAATGATATAAAGTCTTAAGATGATGGTTTAATACCCCAATGGAGGAAAATCTCAGGGATCCACCTTACACTCTCTTACACTTACTTTACACTACATAATGGTTGATTGTAGGTGTGTAGTTTTCCAATTAGTATTATTAAATGCTGACTGTCAAAATCAAATGATGCATTAATAAATTAATAAATGCATTAAACTATGCTGTAAAAACACTAGTTATTTACCCATGGTTATCATACTCCCTTTATTATCTCCTTTAATATCCTTCCAAAACACTGCCTGGTAATCGGTTTATGAGTAACATTCATTAAATACTTACTTGAACCCTGAACCAAACCCTCTCTACATGTTCAAGTGTATCACCAACCCACAAAATGAAAGTTGAACCACAAAATATCACCTTATTCAACACCTCACAGTATCTGAGGTTAATTAAGTGTTGAGAAAGACATCAGTTGCAGGAGTGTGTCAGTGTGTTTGGTGCCAGACTTTGTTCCGTATGTGCTGAAGTGTCAAGGAGAAAGGTGTTAAAATCTAATGCTGGGTCTTCCTCGTACAAATAGTGAAAGCAGATACTGCGTATTATGCCTTGATTTCACATTCACTTGACTTGCTGTGAGGTTCTTTTTAAGTGGCTTCCAACAGCTTTTCAGATGAAATAAGCTGACATCAGTTCACACCTTTCTCACACAGTTGCCTAATTTCAGTGCTTGAAAATACATTGTTTCTAGCTACAGAAAATCTGATGTTTGCTATGTACAGTCATACCGTTTTGCCATAATTGTAGTTACCAATTGACTTTTCTTTGTCAGGCTTGGACAATTAACAGTTTCATCAGTTGTATTCTGTCTCCACTACAGATTTACACTACGTGAAGTTTTATTGATTACATTTTATCTGTGTCCTTTGTTCCAGGGGAGGAGAAAGGCCGGTGTTTTACCATAGAGTATGTGATGCCCACTAACGTCCAGATGACCTCTGAATCCACTGTTAGTGTCCTGAGTAAGTAAAATAAGTGATCCAAGAAGCTGCAGAGGAAAGTGGAATAGAGCACTAACAGATGCTACAAATACATGCATTTTTGGAGTTTGTGAGGTTGAGTGGATGTAGGGAGTTGGCCTGGGAATCCAAGGCATCACAGCCTGTGAGTGAAGCTCACTGCTGGCAGGTGGAAGAAGTGTTTGTTAACACCATGTGCCAGTGAGGTCTCACATGTCTGTCAGCAGCCGTTTCCAGGCCAAGGGTAGGGACAGTGTTGGCACCGCAAAGTTAATCATATCTGGATTTTCTTTAGCTCCACTTACTAGCTTTCAATCAGTTTTCTTCATCTTTTCCTCATCTCCCTCTATGGAATTTCTTATAAAGTAGTGAACAAGTTTATTTGCTAGATACAGTAAGGTATTTATTTGTCTCATAACAATGTCTGAACGAATTAAACACATATTTTCAACACCACTAATAGGGTATCTAAAACATGCTATTAATTTAATCAGTCCAGTGTTCAATCTGCTATTTTTGTTACAAAAGACCAAACTTAATCAAAACACAGTTTTGATACCTGAAACAGAAGAAGAAAGTGTGAGACACTGAAGGTAAAGACAGCAGGAGGTGTGACTCTCTGAAGCAAAAACAAAAATACAGTTAGTAAGGATTTACTGCTAATTACTCTTTTCTTCTACTAGAAAATAATAAAAATGATAGAAAATAATTAAAAAATAATAGTGTTTAAATTAAGTATAAGTAACAGCACCTGGTGGTTTTAATATTGTGGTGGACAGGGGTCAGCATGGGAAAAATAACAATGTTGCTAAAGTTAAAGTTTACCACACAATGCAAACTTCATCCATTAATTCAACATCAAGCTCCACTAAGGGTTTGACCTGAGACATCCGGTCCACTTAGATGGAAAAGTAATATTTTGTGTAATGGAGCACACAATGGGGGTCTGAAGTATAACAGACTGTGGTTACTTATGGGAGGTACTGTTCCATTTGTTCACTGTAGGGAGGTCCAGACAATTTTAATATAAATAAGGAACTGTGATCTAAACCCATGAAATGCCAACCCTATGAAGAATAAGACTAAGTAGAAAGTAGAAAACTCCTGCTGCTCCTCTATGAAGGAAAACATCGGGTTTTTTAATGGGTCCCAGTCAAACTGATTTCATCTCATTTTTCCTTCTGTCATTTTAGAGATGATTCGTTCTGCTACGCCCTTCCCTCTCGTCAGCCTTTTCTTTATGTTTATTGGGTTTGTACTCAGTAACATTGGCCATATCCGACCCCATCGCACCATCCTGGCCTTTGTTTCTGGAATCTTCTTCATCTTGTCAGGTACTTGGTTTGACATTTACTCACAACACATCATCAGTTATGAGCAGCATATGTACATTTGAATAGGTGAACTAATGCTGAAACATCTTAAAGGCAAAGTTATTTTGACTCTACGTAGTTGTCATGTTACAGGCTTTGATGTTTCTGCAATTAATATATTGTTTGTAATACCCTATGGCAACAAGAGATTAATGCCAATCAATATAGTCATTAGTAAATAGTAATGTCTCTCTCTGCTTCCACACAGGTCTGTCTCTGGTCGTTGGTCTTGTATTGTACATCTCTAACATTAACGATGAAATGTTGAACCGGACAAAAAGTAACGAGGCCTACTTCAGCTACAAGTACGGCTGGTCTTTCGCCTTCGCTGCTATCTCCTTCCTGCTCACTGAGGTAACTTCTTTACAACAGCAAATATGAATAAAGTAATGGTGTAACTCAATCTTTCACAAGTACGCATCAAACTAATTTCTAAAATCTTTCGTACCTATCAAAAGTTAAATGCTTCTACCGTTCTTGGTCATGATTGTGTGTGTCTTGAGTCACATGTGTGGGTCAGTAGGTGACAGGCATGTTATAGTCCCATGTAGAATACTTTCAAAGCTCAGAATAATATTTTATAATTTCCTATTTTATTTGTATGTTATGATCTTGTGATAGTTTAGACTTTTAAAAGACAGCACTGGCATCAATTTGCTTTTATAACTTTCATTATGAAATTGTGCATTAAGAAATTATGACAATGGTGAACATACAAATGCCATAAACGCTACGCTTAACAACAAACATAAAGAGAATCTGATAGATACCTAAAAGTGTTGAAGATTTAACTTCACATAAACCATAACGATATTACAAACAAGAATGAACTATGTTTCCCTTTGTCTCCGTTCCTCCACAGACGGCAGGTGTCATGTCAGTGTACCTGTTCATGAAGCGCTACACGGCAGAGGAAATGTACCGACCCCACCAGGGCTTCTACAGGCCTCGCCTCAGCAACTGCTCTGATTACTCTGGCCAGTTCCTCCATCCAGACGCCTGGGCCGGACGCGGCCGAAGTCCCTCCTCCATCTCCTCTGAGGCCTCCCTCCAGATGAACTCCTCCAACTACCCTGCCCTCCTCAAGTGTCCGGAGTATGAACAAATGTCCTCCTCACCTTGCTGAACCAGAGGATGAGTGGCTGTGTCAACACCGTATAGGGGTCATTTTTAATTTGCCTGGATTTTGGCATAAAATTGAATCACTACAAGTCTCTGCTTTAAGTATTCTGACCCGATTCTCTCTACCCTCCCTTCTGCTGATTTTGTAGTAATGCCTTTTGGTTCTGGGGGGCACAAAGTTGAAGGACAGTCCGTTTGCTTTATTCTCAGATAAAGAGAACAGTTTGAAGATACAAGAAGTATTTTCTCTAGTTTTTAGCGAGAGGTGGCTAGCAATGTGTTGATGTGACCTAGGTAGTCATCTGAGAGAAGTGACTTTAGTAGCTTCAGCCTGGAATGAGAATGGTCATTATTTTTCTGTAGTACTGCCTCAATCCTCATAGCTTTTTGACAGGAATACTTTCTGCTTATCTGCAGATAATGACAGTGTAGAACATGATAGAGATGGACTGTGTACAATGAATGCAGAAAATGCTGATTTTCACTACAGACACTACAGCAGGTGAAGAGGAAACCTGCTAAGAATTCCAGTAAATTCCCTTAATTTCAACCACATTGTGCAGACGTCTGATTTATTGTTCTTCTACAAATTGTACATCTGCACCTGAAGTGCATAAGCAAATTTCACATCAACAATTATGAGTTATAAAGGCACTTTGTGTAGAAGATGGCTTGTTGTAATTTTGCAGGTATTCTCATGCACATCACAACAAGTTCAGACATGTTTATGTGACATCAGGAACTAGAGAACTGTGTAGAGCTTAGGAAACATACACTGAATGTGAATATAAACAATTTCAAATTGATTATTTTAACATTTGCATTTTATTAGCATACAGTGGGTTATGTGCTGGGAAAGTTGGATTCATGTAACCGTATTTGACCTTCTATGTGAACTTTTAAATTTTTGTGATTTTTAAAACAATTTACAGAACTTAATGACCAGAAGTACTTAACCCTTTCCGAGTCCATTGCATAGGATTGTTATGTACAGTAACTGTAAGTGTTTTTCTGGACTTTTTAAGCTGAAAAACTTCTTTTGTATTTCCTAATGTTATATTTGGTTTACTTCAATTCATACATTCATTTGGAAACAGAAGTATTTACACCAAAGGAACGGTTTGGCATTATACGCTGCTAGTCCAAACATATTATCGACCCACATCTGAATATGTTAATGGATATTTAAAGTTTTGTGTTTATTATTGTATGTTCTTGTAAAGGAAATAGACTAAACAAAAAATATGTTTTCTTACTCTTAGAACCACTAATAATAACTTTTTATATTCTCAGAGAACCTATAATTCTTCTGTACAATAGTCTTCTTAAGTCATGAAATGAAATATATGTACAACCAAAATGAAAAAACGAAACAAAAAGTACAAGGTTAACAGTGTTTGATTGTGTTTATTAAATTAAAAACATTGACCAAGTTGGCAGCATTTTACAGCTTTGTAATAGTGGGGTTGCTGTACATTGATATTTGAAATATGCTGAACCCCGAACGTGGTGTCTGTCCACAAAGAATCTCACTAAGGGGATTTATAAAGTATATATAAAAAATATTACAGCATCATTACTAAGTTGTAAAATGAAGTTTAATTAGAACACAAGACCAGAAAGGAGTAGATTGTGTGGAGAATGTGATTGTGAATGTAAGATTTACTGAAGGAATCACTGCTAAATGAGATTTTTCTGACATAGTAAAAATATAGATTATAGTATTTTTATAATACCCTAAAATGAAAGTGGCAAAGTATTGAATATATACATTTCATAAGTGTGGGTAAACATATTATAGAGAAGCATTTTGTCTTGTGCAATAATTTTATCTTAGTTTGATATGTTACTAAAATTATAATCATTGTCAGTATTTAATGTTGCATGGTGTGACCTCCACATATATTAATGGCATGCACCATTTCATCACAGGATCATAGTATTCCATCTGCAGAACTTGTAAAGAAAAGTACACCAGATTATTAAATAACAAATAAATGCAAACTGCAAAACTCTCTTTAGCACTGTTAGGGAATGAGTCCAGGTTTTTTTATTTAAACACTGTAAATATGAAATCAGCGTTATGTATATAGTCTCAGATTTGTATAGATGGCAGTACCTGTAAAATATGTTTGTTCTGTTGTTGAGTACATTCATATGCAGTATATGTGACAACTGCTTTGCCTCCTGAATCACATTGAGAATGTGAGCTTTTGCATTATATACTTATATACATAAAGGAAAAGTATTCACATGGTGTCACTGTCAGACATGAAATGTCAATATCTGTGTATTTTTACTATCAGTCATTTTCATTACGTTAAATGTGCAATGAATATGTATTCTCAAAGAAATAAAGTTTAATGGATTAGATAAAAAATAAGCTCTTCAGTAATTAATTTCTGTGTATCTCTGAAATTTGCATGATAGTCATGTGTAACAGTGATAAATGAACATTTATATCAAACAAAATCTCTACTGAAAAATAATGGTGCATCATTTCAATGGTAAGAATTAAAATAATTTGTATCACAAAGCTCATTTATACATTGTTAAAACTCTCAAAAGATAAATGTATCAACCTAAAAAAGATCACAAAGACATCTGTGTGTGACTGATAATTGTGAAAATGAAAATTAATTATTTGGCAGCACTGTTACTCAATCATGGGGACAGTGTAAATATTGCTGTAGATATGTGATATGATGAAATTGATGTTTAAGTTAATGTATAGCACAATGTCACCCTCTATTGACACAGGGAAGAAATTAGATGTAAATTGAAAAAACAAAATATCAACTTATATCATATAGTATCCAGAGGTTGTAAGTAACTAAGTACATTTACTCAAGTACTGTACTTGTGTACAGTTTAGAGCTACTTTACTGAACTTACTTTACTTTTCACAGACATACTTTACTGAACTATTTTAATTTTTTTTAACTTTTACTTTTACTCCACTACAAACCAAAGGAAAATATTGTACTTTTATTCCACTACATTTATTTTAACATCATCAGTTACTAGTTACTTTTTGCAGGAATAGATTCTTATATAAATCATTACATATTAGTAAATACAACTGATGTATCATACATGGATTAACTTCCTGTCACTATATAAGGTGTTAAAATCAGCTCTGCCTTCATCAGCTTCTGTTTCTGTTCCACAGTCTGTAGGTAACAACACATTTTTACCATCATTTTCAACTTTGAGAATTTGTTGAACAAACCTGGACAAAACGTCTACATTTATGTTTTCACCAGCATCAGATTCTATTTTGTTAAAATACACTTTTTTTGTTAATGGAGTACTTTTACTTTTGTACTTTAAGTAAGATTTGGTGCATGTGCTTTACTACTTTTACTTAAGTAGAAAAATTAAAGGGCACTTCTACTTGTAGTGGAGTATTTTCTAGGCAGATACTTGCACTTTTACTTGAGTATTGGGTTTGTGTACTTTATACCCCTCTGATAGTATCAATCTAAACATTATTATTATTATTTTTTTTTTAATCTGGGCACAAAACTATTTTTTTTTCCAAATCTGTCTTTAGAAATATTATTTCCCACTAGGCTGCATTGTAATAACTCAAAGCTAATCCCCTAAGAAGAGAAAAAACACTTTTGAATACTTTGAGGAACATTTAACTCTCACATAGATTATCTGACCACACTCACACAGCTCTCTTAAATCAAATAATGTCATGTTATCTTGATCACAGTGCCAATGTAAATAAATGAGTTGTAATGCCACTTTCAGCGGAACGGAAACAGCTAATCTGCATCATGTGTTGATGTGCACTGTACAGTGAGTGAATAGTTTAATTCATTAACCTGATGGTGGTAATTAACGTATATGTGACAGTACACTTAGACTTTACTGCTGTATTGGAACAGATCACTGATAGAGATAGCCCACTGCCTTTTGATGACAGCTCCATCTAGTGTAATTTCAGTGGAGCTACAAATATTCCAATGAATCAACAGGTTAGAATAACAACAACAATGAAACAACAACAAAGTAGACATATAAAAGTATGTATGAAAAGACATTTAGTTTTCTTTAATCATTTTCCCTGTTTTGTTGCATTTAGAGACAAAGCTGTACAGACACAAACCTTGTATGAGCTCTAAGCAGTTTATTGTCCACAGACTTGTTGAACAGGTAAAATGAAAGAAGTGTTTGTTTTTTTTATTTAACACATAAATGAAACAAAGTTATACTCACACAATTTGTTATAGAAGTGAAAAAAAAAATCATCTGAATCATCTGTGCCCAGCTATACAGAAAGGATGGCATCAATATGTTCACACAGAATCAATAAACTGAGATGTAAGCAGTGTGAATGTGACCTCTCCATTACTTTCACTGAAGAAAATAGGCTTTCTGATTTTCAAAGATATCGTGAGACTTGGCCCTTGGGGTATTGCATATTTAACCATTCCTGGCTGCCTCTGCCTTGGAAAAATCCGTCTTTGCTGTTCAAATACCCTCAAATACTCCAGGAACTATTGTGAAATTGACCCTTCAGGGTCTGAAGGAGTAAGTGAACACTTCACTTCCACAACTTATCTAAGAGGAATTGTGTTTGTTAAGAATTTTTCCCTGCACAACCTGAATAATATTAAAAATGATATGTGAGCAAAAAGATTATATTTAGATATTTTTGAACAAAGCTGAACTCCAGAAAGCATCTGCAGTTCATGTTCTTCACATCGTCATCATTTATCATGCTCAATTCGTTCACCTGCTCCAGGGCAAGTACGTTCCATTTATAAACCCCTGCTCCTCTTGCGCCCTGCCCCTTTGCTCTGCAAGTGGCCACTCAATGTATTGACGAGTCTATATTACCCAGAGCAGAGTGGAAGCGAAGAATGGCCTGTAAAATGGTCTCTGAGACACATAACAGGACAGAGGAAATATAAGATCTTTCTCAGCAGGTTGGTGCTTTTTTACAAAAATCAATCAATAAATGACAGGGGTGTGAAAGCCAGTCTGTTTGTAGGCTTTTTCATTTTATTTCTGTTACCTTTCAGCTAAAACAAGACAAATTCTTTTCTCTCATTGTCCCCAAATATCAATATCAATATACTAGATCTTTGTCTGTTTTTCAGGGATAAAAACGTTTAATTGTTGGTCCAGTTGTAACTGTTTGCTGCGTATCAAGTACGTGTTTGTTCTACATAATTACTCCACTGGTGTGTTACATACTCATGTATAATATGTTTTTAAAAAATGGAACTGAAAGTTTTATTTTAAACCCGTTTTTGTGTGTTTCTAGCAGAAAATGTGTAAAACATGTGCAAAAACAGGACAATCTGTTCAGACAGGTTGGATTTTACTGCTGCCTGGATGTTACTATGCAGAACTCTATAATGGTAGCAGCCTAGAAAAAGCTTCAAAAAGCCAAGGCCACAAATAAATTGTCAGATTGCTGAAGGACGTTTGGTGTAGCATCCCCACACGTGTTGTCACATTTAATCTTTCAATGTATTATTTTAACAACCTAATGGAGGGTCTGCTAAATAAATGCATTATATTATACAGTATAACTAATGCATTCACCAACTGTAATACTGACCAAATTGAATCAAGTAGATATCTTACTGTGAAGGATCATTATGATGCTGCACTTATCCCATGAGTCCAATAGCAAAGAAAGGAAGAAAATGATGTCAAATCCCCCCCTCTCACAGACACACATTCTTTCCCTCTTGTCTTTGTTTTTTTGTCTTTTCCACAATTGCTTGTAGAGAAGACAAATCTTCTGGTGCCTTCTGTAGAAAAAGTTGTTTGTCTCCATTCAGGGGGATGACTGAAGGACAAAGGCAGCACAGAGCCAAGGGTTGTGCCTGCTTTGTTAAGTATACTTCCTGTAATTAATGAATTTAACTAGACATGATCTGATGGAACTGCATAAAGTTTTTTTTTGTGTGTGTGTGTGCAGAGATATAGCAAACTGGTCAATAGTCTGAAAATTTATAGGCATTCAGTTTTAATGTTAAAGTTAATCTGCACACCACAGGCAAAGTGTTGATTATAGTCAGTTTTTTTTAAGAGTTTTGATTAGATTAACCTCTAGTACTAAAAACACAATTATTAGTATTACAATGATACTGTGCTCTTTTAGTAAGTGTAGTTAGTGTCTTAAAATATACAATTAAAAGGAGTTAATTAAACGGAGAGAAGGGAGAACAAAGAAACAAAACAAACAGAATAAAATAAGACCCAAGGGTTACTTGAACAAATTACAGACAAACAAGCAGAGAGAGACATTGCTAACAACCACCAAACACTTGCATGCTATTCATCTGAGCCAAGATTGGGCCTGGGAGTGAAAACACTGGTCCAGAGAATAGGTCGGTGTAAACAGTGGAATAAATTGCTGAGATTTGTTTATTCATTAAATTTGGAGAAAGAATAAAGATAGGCTTCGTGGAAAGTGAACAATGTAGAATAATGAGCTTCTGGTCACAGGCAAAGATTTTTCAGTTTTTTTTAAGTTTGTTTACGTGAAAGTGAACAGTGAATAAATTACAACAAATATGTGCAAAAAGCTGGAGAAAAATATGTGAAAAGACGACCCTTTAGCATCAAGCTTGGGATGCTGTGTGTAAACACTACTTGGCCCCTGGAGCTTTTATGACCAGCACTCCTTTTACACAGAAATGAGGAAAGCAGACGTAAGAGTTAAAAAACATGTTATCTATTAAACACAGACATGCTACTATTTATTATTATATATTCTGCAATTAATTCACTTGCATTCTTGTTTTTAACATTTTAAGTGAGAAAATACACAATGATTGCCAAATCAATTACCAACAAGGCAACTTTAATCGAACACGTAACGGCTTGGTTTCCTGATATATTCAGAAAGAACTCTCTGCTTTTAATCACTGACGTCATGCAGCCACTTTCAAAGTCTGATTGGACTCATGGGACATAAAAATTTGACTTTGAAGATCAGCCCTGCAATATGCACCCCAGTTTCAACGGATCTAAACCACCCACAGAACTGACTGCTTGTTGCCACTAAGTTAAAGGATTTTGAAAAGTCACAGGGGGCACAGGGGACAGATGGTCCATGCTGAGGGCCCCGAAACCACCATTGGGCTGAATGCCCTGGTGCTGATACCACTCTGTGCTAAACGAGTAAGAAAATTAGAAAAGTTCAAAGTCTGTTTGTCTCTCTTCTCCTCTCCCCATGCCTGTCTCGCGTGCACCCACTTTTATTTTTTAATCTTTACCTTGATTTTATCTCCAAATACAGTGTGTGTGTGTTGAAATCTAAATAAACTCCCGGCTTCTTTACAATCATGCAAATAAATGAACTATTGACATTATAGACCTAAGTCACAACAAATGGAATTTATGGGTCTTTAAAAGTATTATTACTGTAAGAAACTGAAAGAAGAAGAAAATTTGTGGAGGAAACTGCAGCTTGCCGTAGCACAGCTTGCCTCTGGCAGCCTGAGGGCTTAGTCTGCTGTGTTTGCTTTCTTTTAGCACAATCTCATATGCTCTTTATCTCCCTCTTCTGCTCCAGGCGCTGTCTGCTCACACAACCTCTCACTTGTGACTGCAGCAGGCGGCATCCATGAGTCTTTGCTTCATCCCTTTCCTGAACAACACCAGAAAGACGAGCAAGAGAACAGGAACATAGTTGATGATGCTCGTCATTACTTTTTAACCTTCACTTAGCTTGCAAAATAATGATATAATATAAATATGATGAACATTCATGTTTTATGTTCATGTAATTATGTAGTCAAACTGTTAGCTGCATAATACAAAACCGTTTATTAATCATTATTGTGATGCAGTAAAGTGATTCATTTATGGCCCACATGTTGTCGACTGTCAAACATTGCACACATCCTATTAAAAAAGTTATCTAATGACATTTGTGGCCTTATTTATGATTATAGTGAGTTTAGTACATGCTGTATTCTAAGTCATAAAATGTGTGAAACCTATTACACAGCTGTACTGATCTTTCCTTTTTCATTCAGTTTAGGCCCAAAGATAAAACAGCACATCAGAACTCTTCCACTGCTGCTCCGTGTTTGGTCCCAGAAGCCTAAATTAATTTTCTTTGAATTGGAGCTGAACTTTTACCATCTCTCAGCTGGTATATACTGTATTTACTCTGCATATTCAAACTTTTAATGTTCCCCCTCATCTTGCCTGTGTCGATCTTTCTCTCATCTGCTTTTCAAAGGAAACGAGATCAGAATGCTTCCTTTTTCACCCTACAATTTTGTCAAAATCAGCCTGAATTTTTACAAAATAATTTCCAAATAAAATAACCAATTACTTCCTTGATAGGGCCTCCAATTTCCTTTCTTAATAGCCCTGGCACATTGGCACATTCACTAATGCTGTACACCAGGCAGCCATGAATCCATTCATCTGTTTAGCTGCATAGGCCAGACTGTGACAGCTACTCAAAACATGCTACACGAAAAGCAGCTAGGATTCGCTATAAACACTTAAACCACCATGCTTGTAAGGCAGGTTTGGAAAGGTCACAGAGAAGTGTTTTGCACAGGCCAAAACCTGCATGAAAGAGGCAAATGCCATGTGAAGGGAGGAAGCTGGCAGCGGAGAGATCAATTAGCAGAGTGAACAGACAGGGGTTCTGTCAAGTTTCAAAATGACAATGGAGAAGCTGGAAAACATGGCCAGAAGAAGAAGTGAAGTTGAACTTGGCAGTAAGAATTAGGCTTATTATCAGTGCCTCAGTTATTACCAAAGCCACTTCACACAACACAAAAGTCCATACTGTATGTCAGTGCTACAAAGAAATAGCAGCACTCAGGCACATCTGGTTAGGGTCTGCAGAAGTATGTGAAGGGACCAATCACAGACACAGGCCGAGAGGAGGCTACACCACACTATAGATGATGAGTTTTCTGCAGAGTTTCAGTCTTGATACAGATATAGATACACAGAGAATCCTTATTCTAATCTTACTGCTGATTATTGTATCTCACATTTGTAGTTTTCTTTATTTTGCAGTCATTTGCATTCTTCCACCCACGACAGACGAGAAAGGCGGAGCGCTTGTTAAATTGGTTCCCTTGATGTCTCCTCCATGTTTTTTGTGGAGTTTTTTCTTGTCATCTGAGAACACTGGTTAGATGAGATCTGTAGTTGTTGTAGGCCTGCAGCTGTTTGTGAAACTGTATATAACAATAAAAAAAGGACACTGTGCACCAAAAGAAGACGGAGCAGTGTGTCTCACGCACCAGGCAGCATCAGACACAGACTGAACTAGCTGAAAAGAAAATCAGTTAGTGGTTTCCTAACATATATAATGTAATGGAACAGTTGTGTGAAGTGTTTAGCAAAATCAGATTCTCTGTGTGCGGATCCAATCTGAAAAACATCACATCTCACCAGGCTCACCTGTCTGCACACCTGCTGTGACTCCCCCGCACTCACAGCTTAGTTAAGATGCTGGAAGTCCAGTGGGCTTCTTCCAGCTCCATCCACAAACTGAGAGCCGAGTCAACTCGACTGCAACACAGCCAAACAACGTCACACATGCACATAGTTCTCTTAACATGTCAAAAGTTAAACTACTATTAACTCTTTTCCATATCTTCCTCTTCTCTACTCCCACTGCACCTTTTTTAAATCCTATTCTCATTTTAACATTCTCCACCTCTTTTTCCTTTCTCTTCACTTTATCTCCTAATCCTCTTCCTCTGTCTTCTGCATTATTTCCAGCCTCTGATTCACACACACCCACACACACACACACACACACACTTTTTGCTCTCCACTTCGCTCTACAGGCAACAGGAAGTGGGCCTCATCCCACAGGCTGGGATTTTCGGATGAGGGCCAGTCAAAAAGATGGGACAATACAAGTTACAGCTCCATAGAAAAGAAGCGAGCTTAAAGTAACACAGCCTTTGTTTTACAGTTACTTCTTATATACAACTTATTTTGTGTCAAAGATTCCCCTCTTACTTTTAAGCTGCTTAAGGAGCTGTTATTAGCTGGGTGGTCTTACAAACAGGCTCTAGCTTCAAAGTTTTTTATGGATGTTTTGAGAAATACTTTATCATATTTGAAACACTTTAAAGTCGCTGTTAGTTGTTGTTGTTGTTTTGCAGTAGAGGTGTTATCCTTTTCTTGATGTTTTGGAGAACCTCTGAAGCCCAGATTCAGATGCATCTTTGTGTAAACTTGTTAATGTTAAAGGTGACAAACAGCAGACATTTCACTCCTCACATTTCGCTGCCATCCGACATTGTTGTGTATGTCATCTTCTTCCAGCAGCTGTCTCTCATTGGCTCAGCTACATCCCTGGAAGGTGTGGTCTAGATGAACGACGCTGGATCCTTTGTCAAATGTGCAGTCTAACATTGATTAGTGCAGCAGAGTGTGGTCGTTATTATTGACTTTCCTTCTAATCATAATGAAAGAGTTCAACGAACTTATTCTGTGATTTTATTTTTGTTTTATTTCCACTTGTGGCAGGATGTGCGACGTGTCCAAACAACTCAAAGGAACGTAACGCAAGCTGCGATCGTGTCAAGCTGTGCAAACTTCGATTCAACTCAACTGAAGTTTAGGAAGAAGAGGATCATTCACGGCGCAGTTGAGGATCGAGACTTGATGAGAGGAAAACCCGCGAGACGCGAGCGCTTCTTCTGACCATGGTCATGGGCACCGTGCGCTCCTCGCTGTGTGCGTAAGCTACTGTGGAGGATCCACACATTATGAGACGCCATGGCATGGTGTGACCGAGGGGTTCAGATTTTGTTGGCCATCGTGGGGGCCTTCGCCGCCTTCAGCCTCATGACCATCGCCATCGGCACCGACTACTGGCTTTATTCCCGGGCGTACATCTGCAACGCCACTAATGTCACAACAGACGAGACCCAAATGCAAACCAAGAAAGTCAAAGGCGACCTGACGCACTCTGGACTGTGGAGAATCTGCTGTATCGAAGGTAAAACAAAGTCCAGTAAGTTAATGTTCGTTAGTTTGTAAACTTTTTTGTTAAATACAAAGGGCTCGTGCGCATTATGTCCAGTCACCTGTTAATCTCCTGATTGTTAGTTTTACTGTGGTGGCTTCACTGTGCGGATTTGGAGAAAGGCTCCAACTGTGATCTGCGAGTAAAAATGAACGAAAAGCAGTCTCTCAGTTATTTCCCGGTTTTAGTTCTAGAAACAATGGAAAACGCCCAAGAGTTGCCATTTATATTTCTGTTCACACATCAGTCACGTATGCGTTAGTGGCATGGAACCGCATTTAGAAAGTTGCGTCTGCGAAGAGAAATTGGAGGGAAAGGCGTTGTTGCGTGTGCGTAATTACACGTTTGCATCAATTTCTGTTCTTTACTTTCCTTCGTCTTTTTTAGCTTGTCTCTAAAAACGACAGTGGTCGTATCATGCTACACAGCTTAACAGATTTTTTTATGTTTTGTTTAAGATGCCGCACATGATTCGTCCTATTTCTCTCAGTAACGTGATACGGTTGCTTGGCAACTCCTTCCATAAAGTTGCCTACAGTAAAATAAGTGTTAGTAAAAGGGGAACTGGTTCGTGAGGTGCTGTCACGTCCTCAGCTGTTCTTCTGCGTACCCGTGATCACCAACAAAAGACGCCTGCGGAGTTCTGGGCTTTTTATGTTACAGGTCGAAGACGTTCATACATTATTACTCAATTATAAAGACGCCAAATCAATAAAAAGAATCAGCTGATCCGTGAAAAGTTGTCACCAGTGACATGCGTGTCGTGGCGCTGTACACTGCCACTGGTGCTGCAATCTGCACTCTGATTGTCCTTGTTTCTTTAAGCCAAGAAACCAAATTCAAAAATAACATGCTAAACAAATGAACAAGCAACTGTAGATATACGACACAGCCTCAGATGTGACTGTGACCACCATGAGTGACGGTGCTGCTCTTCCACACACGCCTGTGGATGAGACCTCTGCATGTTTTTCCATGTTCATTGATGTTTTACAATCAATAATATTAATGGACCTGAAGTACAAGGAAAACCATTATAGGTTTTAGTGCATTTTACATTCCTTACTGATCACAAGAGAATACTTATTCTCGGTTTATCAAATCAGAGGAGAGTCATTTTTAAGAGGGGTCACTGGCATCTCCAGTGTTTGCATGTGACATGAAGGCATCATTTCTCAGACATGTAGAGAGGTCTGACAGTGTTGTTGGTGGGGGTTCCAAGTGAAGAGAGAACACTTGGCTAGAGGAGTATCTCAGACTGATGTATGTAATCATAGATGTCACACATTTTTGCTCTGTACTGTTACAACTCTTACTGGAATTTAATATTTTTAAAAAAGCATATCTATTTATGGACTTCCTGCAAAGATAATCAAAAAGAAACAGGTGTCGCTTGAAACTCTTGAGAGTATTGTCAGCAGAAGTGAGATGGAGTTCTCCCTGTTCTTAAAAATCGTCTTTTCCACCATCCTCGTTTTCCACCACTCATATCATAGCAAAGGCGTTACATGCAGAGCTGAAGCAGAAAGTAACACAGCATCTCTTGCTCTTTTCCTTTTTCTCTGTCACACCCACACATCACACCAGCACTTTTTCCACAGCGTTGTGAAATTCAATCCAACTGGTTTCTTAGGGGCACATCTGTATCTGCATCGGATGCTAACTGAACCCAAAAGACTTTACAAAACTTTGGCTAAGTCAAAATGTTAAGTCAAAAAATAGGCTCCCTAGTTGCACGCAGTTTTTCTACATGTCAACCCTATGTGATTGATTCAAAGTAGAAATAAGAATATTTAACATAGCTTTGGTTTCTTTTTGGTCTGAGGTTTTCATTCCCCTAATAAGTCGATGCAGTCGAGACATTTTGTCAGGTTAAACGAGTGGCAGAGTAATGGATGTGTTGACTACCCTGACAGATGTGTGCTGAACAGACATCTTGGAGTCTTGTAGAACATTCGCTGAAGGTGAACCTTGGTGGCAAATTAGCTTTTAAAGGAAACAAAGTGAAGTCTTGTTCTGCAGCCAGTCATGCAGAAATACAACAAGAACTCTCACTTAAGCAGCTGAACCCTGATCGGTGAACGTGCTGGAGTGATACTAAAAGATACAGTATGGTGTGTTTCAAACATCAAAAGGACAAATTCTGCTAATCCACCAATGTGTTTTCGTAACATGGTTACTTGAGCTTTTTTTGTATTGTAAACTTGGCTCTCTAGTTTTTTAGCTTTAGTAATGTGTGTGTGTGTGTGTGTGTGTGTGTGTGTGTGTGTGTGTGTGTGCGTGTGTTCTGGGTTGCTGGGGGGAGGTTGCCATGGTGAATCTATGCTGAGTAATAAAAGATGGGCTCCGGTCTCTCAGACAGATGGGCTCTGGGGAGATACCTCCCCAACTGAGCTCACTCGCTTTCTCAGTGTCATTCCTCAGATAATTAATTCACTGGTCTTGTGTATATTACTCACTGAAATAATATTTTCTTGCTTATTCTTAGAAAATACATTTTTTTCAAAAGAAAATATTGATTATTGTTTGGTATCTTTTAGCTTACAACCATCAGCGTGTTTCCTATTTCTTCTGGATGACGCAGAAAAACTATCCAATTACACTGAAATATTGATCTTATAAATATAGAATACATAGAGGATACACTCACCCAACCAGTGTTTTGAATATATTACAGTGATTATGCTTCTGCATTGATCCAAAGATTGTGATTGATCCATAAAAAATCAAAAGGAAACGGAGAGGGAAACATTTGAGAAGTGACTAGATGGCAAGAACTGGATAATCGAGACGTGATAGTGGTAAGAGTGCGTCGAGGATGATCGTTAAAAGAGACTGAAATAGTGACACAGAGAGAGAGGAACTACTGAAGATAATCGGAGTTTGTGCTGGTAAAGTGTGTTTCATCAGTTTATTTCATCAGTCATTTTTCATTCTCTTCCGCAGCAGTTATGAAATAATGCAGAATTAAAATTGTTAAATTAAATGAGAAACATTTTAAAAGTGACCTGTGTAATCAAATCCATTTGTTTACACAGGTCACAGGTCGTTCACACTGTGTGTATCCTTATGGTCTAACAAACATGGTGAATGGATTTCTGTCCTCATTACACATTGCTGCCCCAGAGTTCTTAACTCATCAAGATGAGCTGTCTACCACAAAATGCCATGTGGCCAGAAGCGATGCTAACCAGGCTGCGTAAAGCCACTCAGGCATAGAAGAAGCCGACAGTGATTGCAGCTATTTAGCCAGAGGTCACACGATGATGTTGTAGCCACAACCCAGCTCATCGCCGACCACACCCACATTTCTGGAAAGCCACTTTCCAGTATTTGTAGCATTTAGGAGAGGCTGGCTGTCAATATGAAAAATATTTGATATGAAATGTTTGATTTGCAACAACCCAAAAAAGGTCATAACGTTACATTTTAGGCGACTGATCAATCTGCAGGTGTGGTATTGGTGTGTTGCATACTTACAGAGAATGTAACACTATAACAAAGACAGCAGGGACAGGGAGCAGCAACAAAATCAGACATCAGACTTTGAATTCAAAGTCTAACCTTTCAATATTCATAATGCTCCAATGTTTTATTCTGTTAAAAGTGGAGAAGATTTCCTCAGTGAAGAGACTGGGTCTTTGAATAGAAGGTGCCTGAAGGCTTGAGAGCAGAATCTCAGATCCACAGCCGCCTGTCCTCAAATGGTTTCTGACATGGTTAGAGGTGAAAACAGTTCATCACTAACATAGATATTCTTTACCAAAAAAAAAAAACCCTCCACTTTTCTCTAACTTATATTTCTCAGGATCACGCTCAACATGTCGTTCCTTTTATACAGCGTATATCTTAATTGGACCTTTTCATGTCAAATTCCCTTATAAAGACACAGTGTTTTCCTTCACCTACTGTCACCTCTTCCCCCCACAGAGTGTTGCTGCTATCTGCTTTACACTTTGTGTGCTTTTGGCTTCTCTGCAGGTATCAACAAAGGGAGCTGTTTTCGGATCAATCATTTTCCAGAGGATAACGACTACGATACGGACAGCTCAGAGTACATCTTACGTAAGTCGTTGCAACCTCTTCATCTTCAAACACTTCAACCCTTAATCCTCTCTTCTAATTTTTTTTTTCAAGTGGTGATGGAGTTATCACAAGGGTACTTAATGTGTCATGACATTTCTATCCCTGGCCCATAAAAGCCTGATGTCATGACAGCAATTAGAGCTATGGAAATGATGAAGTGTGTTGTGTGATGATGAGTAATAAGGCTTATCTAAAACATGACTTTACCCACGGAAGAGCACATCTTATGTCTGTAAAGTAATGGCTACACTAAAATTTGTCCAGACACAGTGAGTAGTGCTGATTATTACAGTTCAATTAATCTACCAACGTTTGCTTGAAGTGTCAGATCAGCTTTCTCTCTGCACGTCTCATTCGATTTCTGGTCTGATGTTCTGTGCCCCTAGACATAGGTTCCCATTTTTGTTGTTGTCCATATTGATGAATTTCAATGAGCTCATGAAAATCAGACTAATCAGGTTTTAATATCAGTGGTGGCCTTCATCTGTTGAACCTGATGTAGTTCTTGCTCATCTTTCACTCCACTTGTGGCAGAGTTAAAACACGTCAGCCAATTAAACCATTAATTTTCATGTAAGTGATAGTATGCATGTAGAGTAGTTCTAATGTATTATTATATGTATCGTTTACCATATACACTGTATTAGTTTCTGTTGTTATTGTTGTATTATTGGTGCCTGCCATTGAAAATGAATAGGAGGCAATGCATTGCATGGCGAAGCCATGCAAAGCATTGCCTCCA